>CABPRJ010000487.1:351455-951455 GCA_902439185.1 Cinara cedri | reverse complement strand
TATTAAATACACCGCCGACGGTATAGAGGCAAGTATTTCAGCTGTATATAGGTGTAATATGTATAATAATAGGTTGTAGGTACCATAAAGCACTCTTTCGCGTCATTTTGAACATAATTAAAACGCTGTTGAAAACAATAAAAAACGCTTTGCACGTTTACACACATTTACATACCTTGACGCACTATATATTATTTTTACAACGCGCAGGTAGGCAGGCCGGTAGGTAGGTACCTATACGTGCCTACGAAACATAATTATTAATAATTTTTGCTCTATTGCCGAGTAACAGCGGCGCCGGTAAAATGACGGGGGCAGTGTTCAAAGGTGCGGCCGCGAGGGTATAGAATTATTATTTTATTGACGATTGTATCTATCGCATAGGGATCCAGTGGCGCGTTTTAGCAATTTTTTTTTTCTCATGGGCAATTACAAAAAAAATCGCATTCACAGACTCACGTGTGAGGCTATGCCTCCCCCTTTCCCCTACTGGTGTACGTATTACACATGAGTTGAATACAACATTTTTTTTTAATAAACAAAATAACTAACAATTTAAACGTTATAATTGACAAAACACGAACATTTGACCACGGTCACCGCGCATTTTACACTGTTATCACGTAATTATGGAATCGAGGGATATATACATTTTTTTTTTTTTTTTAATTCAAAATTATCAATCATCTTTTATATATAAATTCAAATTTAACAATACGAGTAGATGTTTATTACATAAAAGACGCGAGGGCGAATCTATTCCCAGATCAGTCTCTGTAAATACGCCACTGTCGTATATTTTGACAATACGGAGAAATTTATTGAATCGAATGGCCGAGACTTAGGCAGATTGTAGCCGAATCCTCCAAAACTAAGTGCTTAGTTGTAGCTCAGATTTTTGATAAGACCGTGTGAATTGTGGCACGGGTTTGAGAAAAAGACGTATGCATTGTGGCTACATAATAATTACCGTTCTTCGTGTGTCCCCTATTAGCCTGATACTCAGGACTCAGGATGCATATATTCTATAATCCTTTTCCTTTTAGAGAATCACGCACAATATTTGTCTATTTATTCCGTAGACTTCTTCTTCCACATTCAAATTCAACATAACTTTCGTCAACCTACCATGGCTTATACCTAGGTATCCCTTCTGCTTTATAATTCATCAACGTTTGTCCTTAATTGTTTTTATAAAACAGTTTGTTATTATGTATTACACTACGAAACATTGAACATTTTACAGGCACACTTCATTTCAAATATTTCTAGCTTTCTTTTCTCGATTGTGCTCAGTAGTAACTGGACAGGAACGTAGTTCCTTAAGTTGAGAGAAATGGCTTTCGTGTGGTCAATAAGAAATTTTAATCGATTTCGAAAAGCTTTTTTTCCTTGTGTAATGTCTAACTGTTGCTTTTACCAATCTCGGTTATTTGTATTTGTTCAATTGTAAAATACTACAATTTATTATATTATTGTTTTATGCGCGGTCGCTGAAATATTATATACACACTTGAAATTCGAAATAACACTTTTAATTTTATTATATACGAGTATATACTATGCACTTTAAACAAAATAATTTCGTTTTGTCTTTTTATTTTTCTGCATTTCCCATCCTTACGGCAAGTATACATTATTATATCGAACATAGGAAACCGTATTTCTTGGATTTTCAACATTCTTTACAGCCGTCAGTCGTCATAACGTAAACTTGACAATGATTCGTAGTGATACAAAAAGAAAAACAAAGGCGATAGGACTCAGAACGAGCTCGACTGACAGACGCAGCGCACGGCCAACAAGTCGTAGTGGCAGTGGCGGTAATTGCGGACATTGTGACATTTTAGTCGTGAAAAAAAAAAAAAAAAATAAAAGAAGCGAAAAACAAAAATGTATGGTAGGTAACGTGAATAGTCGTCGTGCTGGAGGGTGCCACGCATCTCGATCTATCGACGAGTGGACTGGTGGAGAGGGACGCGATCGTCAAACGGACGTTGTTGCTAATGATGCAACGTGTTCAGATTACCAACTCGGTCCAAACGTATACCGTAATTCGGTTTACCCTGTACGCGCATACACATTATAAACGTATACATTTATACATATAAACCCATACCTATATTTATGTATAGTCTGCGGTGACTACAGTGCGTGTTATTGGTAGTCTGCATTTGTACCGATCCGATGATGAAGGCGGAAAAAAAAATAATCGACCGATGTACAAAAACAAAAAAAAACCCAACGGTTTGAATAATTCGTGTGGTTGGTAGCAAAAAAAAAAAAAAAAAACCGTCCAAATTTTGATTTGTCCGACGGTTTGCGCGCGAGAAAGGTGCAGTGACAGCAGAGCGATATCGCCGTGACGGATTTAAATTTTTTTTTTTTTTTAAATCGTTATAACTGCACAGACAGTGACTACTTACATATTATATTTTAAAGAATGCCGTGGCCGAGCGACCGTCTCGATAAAATTGAATATTACTGTCGCGATGTATTATATTATAATAACTACGTCAAAGCCACGCGAAATCAATATAACATAATAATATTATCCGAAACGAAAAAACTCAATAAAATAAATTAAATTATATTTTTACCTCGAGTTTACTATATTATTTAGTTTTATTTTTTTTTCCCTATATCTTTCATCGCGTAAACACTATCGTACCGGGGAAAAACTATATTGATTTTCTTAGAACGAAACGAGAAATAAAAAAAAAAACGCTATAAAATATTGTCCGTAAACACTTTTTAGAATATAATAAATGTACGATATATTTTTCATTGAACACATCGTACGCGGTATTCGATTCGTCAAAGTATTATTATAAATGGTATTTTAGATGTTATTTTCGAGAAATAATACAGACTATTTTTCCGATTATTATTATATATATATTTTTTTTTAAACCAATTAAAGACGAAACAAAACATATGATTTTATATTTTAGAATGCAAATCCTAATAATATTATAACAATAAAAAACAACTATTATTATTGTATACTGCACACGTTTAAAAACTATATTAGCCGAAAATAGCAAGTGTTTATCCACTTAGTTTGGCAGTTTTATAAAGTTTAATGCACAGTAATCAATCCTCGATAAGACACTCATAATCTCGAAAAGTCCCTATTAACTATTTTTCGGTATTTTTATTTTATTATTTTTTAAATTCAAGATGCTCTAAAATGTTCCACGAGGTATTTTTTTAGGGTCATCTTGCCGTTATTGAAATATGCAATAAATTAAAACTTCAAATTTCGTTATAAAATTAAATTCATAATTAATATGTAATTATCTTCAATATAGTAACAGTAAGATATAGTTAAATACAAGAATTCTTACAAAATGTATACTTTAATAGCGGTTTCTGTTCATGGTACAGTTTTCAAAACATTTTAGTTATTGTTTAGCTTTGTAAAGCCATTTGCAATATTTAATGTTATTTTTGGATTCTGAGTGAAACGAAGATGCTTAGGGTTTAAACAATGATGTTTATTTTTTATTTTTGCTCCGATTTACAAGTGTAGCACTTTTTCTGAAAAGAAATCTGACTGAGGTGATACTTATGACAGATAATTTTTTTGATTTTCCCAAGAGTTTTCCCAATAAATAAGAAAAAAAAAACATAAGAAAATAGAGAAAATCGGTCCATTTTTAAAGAAAACGTTTAATACCATATTATGTAATATTATGTAATTAATTTGGTAATTATATGATATATATATCGTTGGAAAAGAAACACTACCAATCGAATTATGCTCAAAATCGTAATTGCGTAAGCAATGGTTATTAGTTGCGTAAGGATATGCATTGCATTGTAATCTATATGCTATCTTCCAAACTTCCCGCAAACAAGAGTGACTGCACCCATCCCTATAATAGTAGGACACCTTTTTTTGCTTATATTTGATTTTATGTGAATATTACTCTAGCAAAAAATTCACACTAAATTCTTATCATGAGGCTATACTTAGTAGTAAAACTAAAAAAAGACGCCCTAGGATAATGGTGATGGGTACAGCCACTGTTATAGGTAACTTAATGTATATTTGTTAGCAACGATTAACCAAACGTAAAAATAACTTTGTCGATTTTCCCATTTTTTCTGTTTTTCTCAGTTTCCCCATGTTTTTTCTTTGTTTTTCACATTTGTTGGAAAAAATTTTGAGAGAATCGAAAAATGATCTCCTTGAAGTACCTCTTTAGTAAAATTTCCTTTAGAGAGATGGCTACCATTTTAAATTGGAGCAAGTTCTCTTGTAGAAAAGTAATCAACAGAAAAAAACAAATAATAAACTGCTTTATAAAAACATAAGGTTCTTCGTTCCACTCAGAATCTAAAATCGAGTATAATGTAATGATCGTTTGTATCAAACGTGAAAATGGAGTACTGGAATTTGGAATTCGGAAGGAATTTGAGTACTGTTTTTATGTTATTGAGAATACCATTTAGTTGACCCTGGTTCAACATTGATAAAAAAAAAGAATCGTAAATATTTCGACATTTCAAAATATGTTGAAATTCGGTTAGAATCATTATTTATGAAAAAGTTAAATTTCAATTTAACATGATAGATTAGTTGGCATGTATTATAAATTCATTTTAAGAATATTGTACTTACGTTGGACAGTCGTTTATTAAAATATTATCTTCTAATATGACAGGGTGTCCCAAAAATGCTTTTTTTAAATTTGTCACCATAGTTTTTTGTAATCTACTATCATATTGAGGTGTGTTGTTGTGTAATCAGTTTTTGTAATGTGTCACTATTGACCAAATGTCTAATGAATACGTGTGTTGGTTTTTAAAACCTTTTACCGAGTTAACGAAAGTGGTGCGGAGACTGCGTGACGACTTCTTACGTTACTCGGACGGGGCGTCGCTCGCAAGTTCGGTGGTTAATGAAAAAATGCACAGAGACTGATTCAACTGTTGATTTCAAAAGCCCTAGGCGTCCTCGTGAACAATGTTCTCTTTAGAAAATTGGAATTGTGCGAGATAACGTGAAAGTTAGTCCAATAAAACTAGTTCGTTACCGTTCCCAGCAAATAAGGATTATAAAATCTCCCGTTCAGCCGATCCCCATGAAAAGTCTTTATTTTTATGTTTACGTAACCGAGAACAATAAACGATTCGAAAAAAGAAATTCAACGGGTGATCGCAAGACTCGTCAGAGAGAACTGTGAGGCAATTGTTGCTTATTTTTTCCACCGAGTTACAGCCTGTCAATAAGACGAGGAAAGTCATTTGAGTGATATTGATTTCCATACGTAAACCGGAGGTCATATACTATAACTGTTCATGTCATTTTTTTTTGCATTTTTATTAAAAAAAAAAAAATTATTGTTTTGCCAATTTAAAAAATAAAAATATGTATTTTTTTGGGACACATTTTACATTCGTTGATATGAAACGCATACATTAATATTATTATCTGAATATTATCTCGTCGGGGCGGAATGGTTTTGTTTCGATCGCGTAAATCAAACGTAATTTGTCCGCGCGTTAAAATCTCGGTATAATGTCTTTTTTGTTTTTCCCATCTTTATGCACGCCCGGCCGGATATCATTATATTAATAAACGAAATCGCCGAGCTCATAATTATTAGGATAAGTGTCTTTTGAATTCACGCGCACGCGCCCGCGGGATATATATATCCGAATTGCTAGTAGGCGCGATCGCGGCTGTGCAGCATTTAACAAAATGGAACCCGCTTTGGCTATAATAAATATATATATATATATACACGTATTTATATGAAATAATAACCGTACAAGTAATACGGTTTCCGGCGCGGTGTCTTTTGTCCGACCGAAATCTGTATTTGACATGTGGGTGTGCGCTTGCACGAGAGCATTTATCGTAACGCCCGACGAAAACGAAAACGGAAAACCGAGGGGAAAAAACGCCAATTTTCGCGCGTAAAACTTTATTAAGTAACTCGCACTACAACTTACTATATTATACTGTTATACCTAACTGCAACAGCAGCAGCAGCAGCAGCAGCCGAGGATCATATTATTATGATGTCGTGCGCAAAAGTGTAAATAACGACCGGGGGGGCGCGAGGTAACCGGCTGAGAGATGACGGTAACACGTGTAACCGACATTACAACATATTATTATATAATACGCTTTATACGATAATAATAACGTAATGTTTATGAATTCGTTTTTGTTTTCATTTTGTGTTGAGTTTTATTTTTTTCGAATGACAATACTAGGACCGGAAAAGTTGACGGATAATATAATAAATTTAGTCAATTTTTGTTTCAATTAACTTAGAATGAATTTAAAAGAAGTAAATTTTTATCGATGGTTAGGTTGATTTTTTTTGTTTGTTTACCTATTGCAATTTTCAATCAACGATTCAAACTGGAGTTTGTCGTTTGAAAAATAAAAAACAATGTTAAATCCCAGGGGTTTGTTGGCTTGCAACCTTACATAATACCGTCCTTTATACTCTTATAAAATATCACGATTATCTAGTCGTGTGTTGAGCAGTTTGAAAAAATATAAGGGCGTCTTTTGAAATTCAGCAAAGTACAGTTGAATTCGGGTAATTTTCTTTCCAAAACATGACTAGGTATTTGATAATATTTTACTGTCTGATCTTGTTTTGAAATCAATCGTTACCAATTAAATTTCCTTAAGATACAACGTTTAATTTTACCAATATTTTTATCCTTTTTTTCGCGATTTGCTCTTATTTACCTGAGATAATTTTTCTTGATAATATAGCAAAACATTTTTTGATCATAAGATCATAATTCCGTTATTCAAAACAGTACAATACCATCTTTATTATTAGTATTGTAATTATTATACGCAACAATATTGTAGTATCTAACAAGTATATCTAACAGATTCATCGTTTAGTTGAATTTTAGGAGAAATTATCACATTATAATGTACACCGTATATTTCATGATACAAAAACAAAACATAGTTTGGGGAAAATTAAATTCTAAAATCGAGTATTCTACACGAGAAATTGGTCATAGTAAAATTTCTTAAACTCATAGAGATTGTCTTTTTTACCAAAAACAAAGAAAAATAATATTTAACACGCGAAGTTTATTTCGAGAACGTCAAATCATACCTATACTAATCTTGTTTATTCAATGAAAGGAATAAGTTATTATTCATACGATGATACATAATTGAAAAATATACTTACATAAATTGTAAATTGAATATAATATTAAAATTAAAAGGAGTTGGATTTAAATTACATTAAATTAATTCTAATTATGATCTTAAATTATTCAAATTAATTCAAGATGAAACCATAATTTACTGTTTGGATGTAAAAATATAAGTTGAGTTAGTGAAATAACCTAAGGTAAAAAACGAAATTGATAGTAAAAGTTAACTTTTCGACTCGTTAAAGCCCAGCATTGGATATTTGAATAATAAAAAAACTGCTACAATCGCGATATAGTGCAGTCGGTGTTCTATTTAAAATAACCAAAATATTATATTTTATACGACCCGAAGCGAAATAATTATTTACGTTATTGTGATGGCGATAAAACAAAAGTCGAGCAAAGTCATCATTACTGCGGCAGCCACAAACCGAAACGTGGCGGTTCACGGGTACCATACATCCGGTTGAAAATATTATTATGTAAAAAGCCTCAAATCAAAATGAAAAGCATCCTTGATTTTTTTATGTTTAACTCTATGTACATGTATATTATGTATAAATAAAAAAAAACATTTCACTATGTTGCAATAATACAGCCACGTCATCATGTGTAAATGTAGTACAATAACTATACTTTAATTTTTTTTTCTTTACCGCATATATGTTAATATTTCAAATTTTGAATTTGAGCAGCCTTTCAGTACACCTGTAGTGAAAGTATAAATCACGGCTTTATACACTATACTTATACATGGGTGTGTGTTGGTCTTTACCATAATGATATAGCCGACCATGGCACACAAGAATTCTTATTAAAATATGAAAAAAAAGGCGGTACTAACACGATACCTGTAGAAAATAGCTAAAACGGTTTATAGTTATCCTTTTGAATTACATGATAGTATTTACGAAAAAACGATCACGTCATAACGAGATTTTTCGAGAATCCAATAAGAACTCTTGGCTACGAACGTAGACAGTCGGCTGTAAAACGAAACATGTAAATGAACTGTGATATATATCACAAGATGGCTGGGCAACTGTTGTGAGTTTAAGAAGTTTAAAAGATAGAGGAGAAATTCAATGTATTTATGTATGTAATGGTTAATCATTTCTAATGAAAAACGATTCTAAGCGGAGTTTGGTTAAACATGTTTTGAAAGTTCGTAATATTTACAATTGGAAAATAATATATTTCGTGAATTTTTTATTTTTCCTAGGTTTTTCCCATATATCATAAAAATCCCTGGAAAAATTTAAACTATACCTTTTTAAAGTACCAACTTATTCAAATTTTTTTCCAAAAAAGGTACTAAAATGAAAAATTGGAGTAAAATTTCAAGTGGAAAAGTGGTTCACATAAAAAATAAAATAAAAAATAACCATCGTTGTAAAACTCATGAATTCCTGCCTCTGTTCAGAATCTAAAATGATAATCAAATTTTCTCCATAGGATCAACCTGGGATCATACCGGACTAATCGCACGCATAGTTTACGTCTGTCGTGAATCACGATATTTAGAGAGCAATCAGGCGTAGAGCTCCATTGCAACCATGCCATCAACAAATAACCGCACTCTTAGACTGTAGATACCAACTGTTCACGACTTGACTTATAATACTGTGTTGCGCATCACACATATTTGATCAGTATGAAGTCACCGCCGGTACCTTTTCCAGCGTAAATATAACGCAAAAAAAAAATTTTTAAAATAACAAATGGCCAAAAAAAAAAAAACAAAAAAAAAAAATCGAACCACGATCACTAAAACAGCGGCAGCAGTAGTGAGTTTATCAGTTGGACTGATGGATTATAGTAATAATAATAATAATAATATTATTATAAATGGTTTTTGCAATGTAATAATGCAAAACTATCCGGTCGGAATCGAATATAATGATAATACCAGGCGACTAGACAGTCGTCACAATTACAGACATCCGTCAGCCACAGCGGTGGCACGTATATAGAGTATTATAATATATATCTAGTCATCATTTAATAATAGTATAATATTGAATTATTTGGATTATTATTGACCAAAGTGTTGACGTACATACTCGTATAATATTATAACCGCATATCGAGTTTGAGAGTTTTCATGATATAATTTTAGATTCGGAGCGAAACTAGGAGTTTATACATCATACAAACTATGATGTTTGTTTGATTTTTTTTTATATCCGTACACAACTTTTCGAACAGAAAACTTTCTCCAATTGAAATATTAGTAAAAGAACTTTTTCGTTAAATTATGGATCTAAGTGCTGAGGGAGTAGTAATTTTTCTGATTTTCTGAGCAGATTTCATAATTATTTTGAAAAACCGAAAGAACGTAGAAAGACCGTGAATGTTTACGAAAAAAATGGTTTCATTATTTTTAATTTCGTTCTTTTGTTATAAGTATTTGTAAATATTTGTAAATAAAATAAATTATCTTAAGCATATATTTTCTAAACGTAGTAAAATGTTGGAAATTTTTTGCAATAATAGGTATTTTAAATTGTCCAGTTTTTATTTAGTTTTTACTTTACAGGTTCTTATAATACAGGTGATTATAATTGTTTGACCGAACAGAAATGCTTGATTTTATTACACAAGCAAAAATTGAATTAAATGATTCTTCTCCAAGAAGCCTAGACTTGTGGAAGAGACAACAGTCCTTATTTTAAAGGTGAGTTTACAATTTTAAGATAAATACATTAAAAACCCAAATGAAACTATTCAAATTAAGTTTAAACAAATAAAAAGTTATAATTAAATAATAAATGATAAGACATGAACAATATTAAGTATATACAAATAGATGAATATAAAATGGTTTTAAAAACAAGGTTTAATCTTGTATTTATTATACTTTTTATAACGTTCATAACTATTATAAATTGTCTTATATATATATATATATAAATATCATAATTCATACATGAATGTACGTTTATGTTAAAGAGATTTTTTCCCCAAATTCGGTATTATATTTATACAATCTAAAAACATTGTATATATTTTGACGAGCAAAATAACTATGATCGAAGCTGACATTTTTTAATTTATAAAAATACAGATTTGTTAATATTTATTTAGCATGCAATTTTCCGAGTTTAATATGTCATAAGTATAATATATTATATCAGTATTTGAACGAAGTGGTTGCTTAAAGGCTAGGCTTAGTAAAGAATTTATTGTAGATCTGAACCAACCTAAAAATGTATCGAAGGTACAACCACCCCATACACAAATTCTATATGTATATATTGACTGTGCAATGCACAGAAAAAAAATGTTCATATTTTTAGGTGATAAACTAATAATTAACGCTTTTAATCTAGCAAATGCACTCCTTAATTTTTTAATCAATGATTCAATATGGAAATTCTATTTTAAAAACTTATCGATCATGTTATCCAGATACTTCACAGTTACTTTACCACTTATACTTATATAATTACATTGACAACTACTTATCCGATGTATATCTTGGCATGTGTCATTATATACTATAAATGGTTCATCAATATCAAGACATTTAACTTTTAATATGGAAAAAGGGAAATAACAAGTTTTATTAAAATTTATTTCCAGAGAGTTTAAATTGAACCAATATTTAACAGATGACATAATTTTTATTGCTTTACGCATTAAATTAAATTTATTTAAATCATGGATGAGGATCGTAGTATCATTGGCAAAAAATGGAGCATTCAATATCTAAATCAAGAAGGTCATTTATGAATACAATAAACAATAATGGTTTTACGACTTACCAAACTGATTTTTATAAAAACATTAGATTTCTCAAGAAAAATATATAAACGTGTTTTTAAATATTTTTCTAGAATTTTTGATAACGTATATGTTAATTAGATAGAACGATGGTTTGTGCAATGTTTTTTATCAACTTGTTTAAAAAGTGGTATAACTAAAGTATTTTAAAATAAATATGGGAAAAAGAGTCAAATTAAAAATGTATTCTAATGGAACTGAAATATAGTCAACGATCTGTTTTGGTATATGGTTTGAAAAATTACAATTATAAGAGTAGGTGCATTCTTTGCAGCTAAAAATATTCTTTTTGATTTATTTCTTAGTTATATAACTAAATCGAATTTGAATTTACTTTAATATTGGATTCATAATTTATAGCAGCGTTGCGGATTTCAATTTGTTCCGCAATATTTTCACCAACTGTAGCAAAAAATGAATTAAATTCAATAGCAATAACAGTATTGTCAGTAATTTTTTTTTATTATCAGCATCAATAATCGAAGAAATGTTTGCTTTACTATTGTTGTTAACTTTATTACACATAGCTTCATTTATTAAATTCCGAAGAAGTCTGTGATCGCCTTTTGACATATTAATATTTTTTGTGAAATACATATCTGTAGCACATTTAATAACTTTTGTTAGTAGATTTCTTTATTTTCTATATTTAAAATTAAGTTCAGAATTGAAAGGTTGCTCTTTTAATTTACGAAATAGCTTGTCTCTACATCTTACTGAGACTACTATACCAGATGTGATCCAATTCTTAATTTTAATTTTATACTTAAATAAACACGTATTTTTTGTTAATTTACACATTAGTATGTAAGCTATTATCAATCTTCGAAAAAAAAAAGTCTGACTTCAGTATCTACATTTGTCGAGTATAACACGTTAACCCAATTTTAACTACCCAGAGAAAGTTTAAGTAATCAAAAAGTATATAATCAATTTTTTTAATATTTGAAATATTATTGTTTTGTATAGTTAAACCGATTTTATTTAAAGATAGAACTGTACTATAGTGATCAGTTATATTATTTTGACATACGTACCTAATTATATTATCAACATCATTTACATTATTTAAAAAAAAAAATGTGATCAATACAAGTTGAAGACCCATTCATAATATTTACTATAGTATATTTATTTATGCAATATTTAAATACATAAAAACCTAGAATATTTAGGTACCCTTACTGAAACTCAGTCCACTTTATTTAAATCAATACTTATATCACTACAGAATATATACGAGATATTATTAACAATACCATCCGGAAAATTTCTAAATTATCTAAAAAATTTTCTTAAAGTAAGTAAACTTGGAGGCCGATAAACACAAATTAAATTTAGAGTAGTACCATTATACACAATATTAAGATTCAACTAAAGAAATTTATCTCACCTAAATTTACCGATTTAATTTTTATTGAGTTTCTAACGAATACTGTTATACCATCTGATTTGTTGAATTTTAAAAAAGTTAATTTTAAATTGTACTTAGTGATCAAAAATTACGAAGTAGAATGCGGTATCAACATTTTTTTTTTTTCAAGATGGTTTTAAAATCGAATTTTGAAAATCGAAAATATTACGGTATTTTAAATCATGGATACACGAACATCGCTTAAAATCGTTTTTAGTTCACAATGGTTTATCGTTGCTTATTACAGTTATGAATTGAATAACTTTATATATTCTTTTTAACTTTTCTACCTACAACATTAGTGCATCCATTAGGATAGTCATAGGATGTGTAGGGGCTGAGGAGGTTAAACTGTATTTTTGTACACATATTTTTGCAAAAAAAATAAGGGAGTAACAAGAAAATATTTTACTGTATGCTCATTTTCAGGAAAGCTGTAAGAAATGTTGAGGAAGCTAGAGAAAATTATATGGGATTATCCCACATCCTACGCCTATGCCCATCAGTAGTATGTGCTTTTTTTATATTAGTTTTACAGCTGCAGTATAATAATATAAAAGTATAAGTAGTAATACTATCTATGTTTACGTCTTTGAAATGCGATTTTAAAAAGACATTATATATTATAATATTAAAAAAACGTTTAAAGAACATTACCGCAAGAGAATCGAGGGAATCACGTACATTTAACATATAACAATATCGTAAAAATACACATGCGAATTCGTGGAAAGCTGATGTCGTTATAGTATACGAAATGTTTCGATGTAACAGTATTTTAAAAAATATTATACAATACGAACGCTGTGTTATTTGTATTACCATTACTAAACTATAGGTATGATGGTGACTTTGGTTACGCAGCAGTCATGGCTCGCCGCTGGCACAGATTTTGTCATTCGTTACATGTATTAGCACAGAAATCCGGTGATAAAAATTACTGCCATTTGAGTTTTCTTCCAATTAATAGTTAAATTGGTGTGTATACAAACCATAGACATATTAATAAATATCCCGCGTATTCTATGACGTTTGTGTATAATGTCGTATGCCAACTAGATATGAGATTTGTGGATGAAATACATTTATATGTTTTCTCCTTCGGCTTCAACCTAATTATTTAGTATCTCGACCAACTTTCATATTTTTATTATACGAAATTGATGATGAATATCACTTTAATTTCGTGGTGTAAATACAAATATTAAACAATTTCTTCCATGGCTGCCCGCAACTAGTACAAACACTCTAGTCTCTCAATAAATGTTCGCTGTTTTCTTCCTTGAGGTTAACAAATGTGCAGTTCATATGGAAATGACACATTTGTTTTTCTGACCTAACCAATTTACACACGAGTAGATACGATAACATTTTAATATAAAATTTCGATTGTCGAATGTCGCATTTTATTATGTAAACGACCATAAACAAACGTCAATAAATATTAATATTGCGTTACATAATCATTTACTGTTAATGCGTCGATAACGTATTAATAATAACTGGGACATTATAATATTATAATTATAGTATCGATATGTGACCATAATGGACAGTACGTTTTGAAACATCAACTATTCGACTATACATTCTTCCGCCGAAAGTAAACAGAAACAAATTGATTCTCGTTAATATTTATATACGGGGGAGCTAAACGGTTTTAATTGTGTTTGCTTTCAATCCTAACCCTCCCCGACTTCTACAACCTCTACTACCACTCTCGCGGTACTGCGCTCCAAAAATATTCGCACTTAAGCGCCGTCGTCGGTATAATTTAAATATTTAACGAAGTAGGTAAGTGTCGTTATTATTATTATAAGCTCACTATGCCGGTCCCTGTGATTTCTGCATCTTCGTTTCGCCGGCCGTTGTTGTTGTTATTATTATTATTACTATCGCAGTCATCATTAAGAATACGAACGATTAAAATGTAATTTCGCAAAATGTTTTCCGAAAGCCATTAGGGCGGCGCGTACTTGACAGTGCACGCCTTTTGCTTTAGCAGCACTCCGCCGCTGTCGAGACAATGAAGGGTCAGACGGTATGGACGACGAGGACATCATTGTTGCAGACATGATATTACTAAAACGACCGAATAAATTGAACTGAGAATGAAAAATTTAACGACATCGTTAGGTTATAAAACTAAATTAGTTAGATTTGGAGTGTAAGGGAGGTGTTTTAGTGGCGTGTTTTTTTATTCTAAGCGATTTCAGTCTAGAGGTATACTCAGGGCTTTTATTCAGGGGAAAGAAAGGATAGCTTCTAAGGCATTTTTATTTGCATGGCAATAATATAAAGAAGTACAGATATTCTTGTCCTATGATTCGTTTATTATAATAGTACCCGATTGTTTTATTTAACTTAATCATTTTTAAGAAATTAGATCCGTAGTCTTCCCTCTAGGAAACACCACTGTGATACAAGCGAAACAATATTTATTTCCTAGTAAACTATTTGTACCTTTTAACAGATTATTATTATTTTCTTTTTTTAAATTCTAAGTAAATATTTATTCAATTAATCCAATAGGAAAAATTTATCTTGGACAAAATCCAATGACACTTAGATATCTGAAGTTTCGAACAAATCAGTAGGTGGGCAAAAGGTCAATACCAATTCGATGCCGGGTTTTTCAATAATTTCAATTTACGGACATATAAAAAACCTCAATATAAGAGACCTCAAGTTATCGTCATAACGTTTTGTCCGAAAAAGCAGCCAATTAAATAAAAGATCATTCGAATTCTATGCCAAATTATTGTTGGTGAAATATTCAATGATTTTTTTATTATAATTTATTTGAGCACCCTTCTTATTCTCCTCTCTATTGTTAACTATGACATCCGTATGAATTGAACTTAATGACCAAAATTGAGGTATGCGTTAAACTAAACTACCGCTGTGATTCTGTTTTTTTTTTTTTTTTTTTTGAAGCAATATAGTAATACATTTGAATTCTACCGTAATATTTTGCGTTCTCGTTTTATTAAAAATATTATTAAAAATATTATTAACTATTTTTTTTTTCTTTTATATTTTGTCTATTTATATTAAATATTTTTAATTTAAATCGTAATGGTGTGGTAGATTTAAATTATACACAGTGGCGAAACCAATGGGAGGTTTGGGGATTATAATTCCCCTCTCTCAAGAAATTTGAGAGTATTTTACAAATTATATAATATGTTACTTAAATAATTTGTTTAATCGGATATTTACGATATTTACTTGAAAATCTAAATACATATGTATCGTAGTCACCCGTGTAAAACGTTTTATAATTTATTGCCATTGATTGTATACGCATTTTTTGGATTATATTGTTTTGGAAACGATAACAATATGTTTAAGTTTTGATGGTATTTTGTACGGAATAGTATTCAAAATAGGAATTTCCGAAAGTGGAAATTTTAGTTGACTTGTTCGGATATCGCAGTATATATAAGTTTTCGAAATTTGAATTTTTCCTATCGGCTGTGTGTAACATTATAGGTAGTACAGCACCACAAACTGACCGAAAATGGAAATAATCAGCTTCCCAGTTCCGTAAGTACTTACAATGGTACATAACCGTCAACGGCATAAACGCAACTAACCGACGATGACTGCGTCTGACCGGTCGACGGACTGCGGTGACTTGTACGGCTTGTGTGCGACGCGCACGAAAAGAGTTATCGTCGTGGAAATAAGGTAAAAGAACAAATTCCATTTGTTATCCGGCGACGCGACAAAAAGAGAAAAAGAGAGATACATTGATAGAAAGAGAGAGAGAGAGAGGGAAATAGAAAAAAAAAATTAGAAAAGAGACGACCACCAGATAACCACTCGCGTATTAAAATAATAATTATAATAATAAAATTATTATTATTATAAACGGCCGCGTGCTTTGTTTTCGCAATTTATATACGGTTACCTACCTACGCCGCAATCTCGTTCGGTTAACAATAATGGCACCCACACACAAAACAAATTATATCGGCAAAGGCGTGTTTTTTTTTCCTTGCACATAAATTTAATTGTTGAGAACGGCGAAAAGTCTTTCAGAATACTGTACGTCACGCCGCAATAAGTTCGTCGAGGTACAACTGGCGGTATAGTTATATTTCAAAATCAGAGACGGTGGTTCTCGGGTATTTCGAGGAACTGGAAAAAATGTATTGTGTTACGAAAGTCACGTAATGTTACCTACATATTTTTAATTTTGAGGGACACAATGGGAAACCAGTGTTCGTCCGGTTTATGGTACAAAAATTACGAACAAAAAATAAATATACACTTCTACACCTTCGTATCTTACTGAAGAAACAATTTTAAATACCTACCTATCTTATGTATCTATTTGTCTAAATTATGCATGCTCATCACGTATGTTGTTGTGATATTAAAACCCAATAGACGAAATGTAATAAAAATTAATTTATAAATCTATATAGGTAATAATGGCTAAATCAAACAAGGCTATAATACCAAAACGTGTCCCGGCGAAAATATTCAAGTGAGTAATAACTACAGATAAACAACGCAGAAACACATACACAGAATCATTTAATTACCTACCCACCACAGTACCTGCCATGCCCAGTCTGATAATATTATGTATCACTTTTACTTCAATTTCATATCATGATGATATACGAATCTACTGTTCTTCGATACAAAATTATTGTAACGTTCAGTTAATTTATACTTCGTGTAATGTAGAAGATAACAAGACAAATTAAGTAAAAGAGAAAATGTCGTATTATTAGCAATTTTCAATGAATAGGTCATTTAAGAAATTCAAAAAAATTATTTAAGTTCCTTATCAATTTTTGTTTTTAATAAATAAATTATAAAAACCTTAAAACCTGACAATTTATAACGTTTAAAAATGTTTTACAATGTTTCTTTCACTTCTGAAATATAGCTTATTATGACTTGTTTACCACTCCAAATGTGTCCAGTCTGTCTTATCATTCCGCCACCCGTGTCCAAAATATAGTATTACAATAATCTGCATCGTTGTAACTTTCAGGTATTTCATTCCGAATGATATTCGCGATATCCATATAACGTTTTTTTTAAAACAATTGATATATTTGACTTAAATCTATCCTTTTATTCGAGTACATGTTTCGTTAGCAAATTTTTCAGAATTTTTCTAATATTAATATATTCTGGGTACAAATAAAAATAAATATCACAATAATTGGTTTCTAATATTTTTATAATATCAGTACAATATTCGGTATAATTAATTGATACGAATATTATGAGTATATAGAATCACTCCCCAGCTATATAGGTACTAGTAATAATTGTACTTGAACAAATCAAGAGTGAAATTATCTATAGCCAATGGATAATATTTTAATTGAGAAATATGTGGTAGTTCGGTACTTATGCACAAAATATATAACAACTAAAAACGTTGGCGTGACCATGGGCATTCATGGGTAAGAGAGACAAGAAAAGACATTTCTCCCTGTGAAATATATAATAAACATATAATCGATGATTTTTCTTAATCATTGATTCACAGTGTCCCTCCCCTGAAAATTATCATATTGGAACCCACGAAAACCAGTATTCATTATAAAGGGGAGATTTATTTCAAACAAATTGTCAACCAAGTTTTTGGGATAGAAAATAAATAGTTTTATTGTATCACGACGAGCATATATTTAAAACTATAAGGAATTATAAGTATTATACATATGGAATTCACAAAATATTACTTTTATTAATACTATTATTATAAATTCATACGGATTATTATTTATTACGGATACATATATATATATATATATAAATATATATACATTTTTTTTTGTGGAGGAGGGAATATTCTTCATATTTTATTAGCTATATATTTTTATTTTTTCCTTGAAAAACATTTGGTTCCAGAAATTACTCTTGAAGTTGATGGTTGGACCGTGATTTTTTGTTGAGATTTATTTTATAAACCAACGCAAAAAAATAAAAATAAATACAAACAAATATAGTAAAATAAACGCATTCATCGCTTTGCTCAGAATCTATGAAACAGAAACAGACCATTAAAGCTTTTAAAACCTCTTGGAATTATTACTTGATATTATCCTGCACGGCAGATAGTAATCATAAATATTGAATGTTCCAAGACTTATAATATTTAGGATTTAACTCCAAAAAAAATAAAAAAATTACGTTTTTTCTCGTATCGTATTAATTTAATTTACCGTATAAATGATTTGCATAAAATAAAAGCGACAACATATCCAATTAGCAACGGATAATATAAATATTACGCCGAGACATCGGACATAACATAATTTTAGGAGTTTCTAAACGTTAACGCTGTTGGATACATAATAATATCATGTTAAGAAATAGGATCAGATATCGACCTAAAAAAGTTGTTGACGCCTCATCATCCTCGTATTGCGTTTCACGATACAAAACTAAGTGTTATATCCACTCAAAATTACACTATATATGTACCGATGAGAGTGCAAAAATAAAAACCCGAGAAATAAGTGTATACAAATTTATTTGAGCGACGAATATTGCTTTAAGATACAACAAAATTACATTGGAAAAAAAAAGGAGTTGATACAAAGGTCAGAAGTCCTTTATTGGTGGAAAGTCGAGAAGGTAGGATACACAAAGTTCTTTGATTTAGATCTGAAATCAACGATAAACTACTGCTAATGAGAAACGATTCGGAGCGAAATTCGGTTATACATGTTTTGTAAAGTCGTAATGTTTACGATTAAATTCAAAATCTGCTTTTAAAACAATAAAGAAAAACACTCAACATTTTTTCGTTGACCACTAAGCACGACTATTATATTAGATCTTTTGTGAAATGTTCAATAATTCTTGTTTAGTCTAACAATTATTTCCACAGAGTACCTACCAAATAAAAATTAGGTAAAAATAAGGAAATTCAAATTGATTATAAATAGCTCAAAAATAGATTAAGAACTTTACTACGTCTAGAAATAGCAAATATAAGTTTTCTGTCAAAATTTCAAGTCTGTATAAATATTTTTGACTGAATTACATGACAAAAAAAAAAACAAGCAAAATCATCCTACAGCTTTCTTTTTCACTAACTTGATTAAAAAGAACATAGATCAATTGTGGTTTTTCTATTCAAGCATTATTTCTGGTAGAAAATTTAGGCCGTCAAAATTTAAAATAAAGAAATCCTTACACGCGTAAATTTATCAGTGTTCATTTTTCTTCTTTTTCAGATTTGTCTAAATATATGATGAAAAAAAAATACTTGAAAACTATAAAAAAAAAAAATAACTTACTCACCAACAAGATAAAATAGGTTGATGTAACAAAAAATGTCCCATGTTATTTGGAGCGTTTAAACTGAAGCAATATTTTTGGAAGAACACATTGTGCGTATAAATTGGAAATAATTAAATAGGTAATATCGTAAACCGTAAACTTGTTTGTTTTTCCCCCCGGTTTTTTCCAGTTATTAAAACAAACTACAAGGAAAATCAAAAAACTACCTTTAAGTCACCAACTACATTTTAAAAATGCAACAAGAAAAGACAATAGGTATTTTTATTTTTGATTATAGTTATATTTCTGGAAGAAAATATAGTTTGCAAAAATTAAAAACAATGAAATCAGTTACTCTGCAGCATGCCGTAAATATTTGCTATTATACTTATGATATTTTTTTAGTTAAAAATTATTTAATTATAAACAAATAATTTTGAAAGCCTCTTAGAAAATCAAAAAAAAAAAAAAAAAAAAAAAAATGACCTCACTAATGCACTAACAGGATCAAATATCCTTTCAAAAAATGAGCCACATTCCATTTATCGGAAACAAATTACTTTTAGAAAAATTGTTTACAGACAGAAAATAAAATAATAAAATGCACACGCGTCATAGTAAAACCAATAGATCCCTCATCACTACGTTCCGAATCTAAAAACTTTAAAAATATAGTTTGTGGTTTTAATTAAAATATAAATAAAATCGTATCCACCAGTCGGTTTCAAAAAGTTATTATTATATACCACCAAATACCTTTAAATTTTCAAAATGTTTACTTCCCAACTGACCAAAATCTAACAATAAAAATATAATAATTTAAAATAATACCTAGTTTCATATTTCTGATTGTATCAATATTTCTATTTACCTCTCCGTTTAGGCTTATTTTAGAATCCTCCCCTTGTAATCTTCAAAAATATTCACCTCGCTAAAAACAAGCGTCTCTAGTAGTTACTATGGCATCTGTCGTGGTTGGTGCCTATTTTGGATGTTATTGGATATAGATAATATAAAATACCAATCAACCGCCCGAATACCATAGTATTTTTATAATAAAATAATAGATATTTGTAAAAACCGCGTCGAGTATCCGTAGCTGTGATGAAAAATCTATTGAATTACGAAGAGCCGTTTAAGGAAAAGGAATCATCAATAACATCCGTTCGATTCGTGTCTAATCTATCAAAATAATATACACATATGCATACTACCGTTATTTCTGTTACAGCTCGTGAATATACGCCGAGCAAATTGTACTAAAAAATGAGTTATTCCGATGTCTTTTTACCGAATGATTGTATTATGAGGTCAGAATAAAACTGCGTTTAAACCCGATATGTATACAAGTCTAGCATGTACAAATCTGGAAATGTCAAACTTGGAATTCGGAGTTTTACGCGTATCGAAATATTAATAGTACAAAACCCGCACGAGTTTGGAAACGTAAACAAATTGAATTGTGTGCAAATCTATAATCCACAATTCTATTTTCAAGGATTTTACGTACACCGAAATCTGGTACATACAAATTTCGAAAGAAAAATTTTTAAATTTCAACGAAATCTAAGAAAATTTTTAAGTAGTTTATATAACAATAATACAATCCAAACATTTTATTTTCAAATTTGTACGGTTCAGATATTGATATCCGGATTTCAGACATGTACAGTTTAAAAACTTAAGTTTAAGTAATTTTCTTTGTGTTTTATTTAAGTTATTCAAAGGGTCATTTAAAATAAGACCAATAATTGATATCTTTTTCACTTAAAATGTGACTCTAATATTTTCTTAGCGAATTATAAATTCGTTATATATATTATTCATTAAAATTATTATTATTTTTTTTTTTTATACCCTGTATGCAT
The DNA here is from genome assembly GCA_902439185.1 of Cinara cedri. Lineage (NCBI taxonomy): Eukaryota > Metazoa > Arthropoda > Insecta > Hemiptera > Aphididae > Cinara > Cinara cedri. Next base: position 929,960 of record CABPRJ010000487.1, on the reverse strand, counting down.
TTAGCTAAAAAAATCGCAAATAATCTCAGCATTTTATGTTATACAACGTAATTTGATACTTTGTTTTATTTTATGGAATTTTATTTTTTCATTCGACTTTTAAAACATACGCAACAAAATATACTAACTAGGTTTTAAGGGAAAAATATTATTGAATATTTCGAACATATCTATCAGCGATAAAAATTAAAATTGTACATTGGAAATTTATTAAAACAATAATTTTCATCGGTAACTATGTGTATCGCATTTCTACCGCAGTGGTTTTCTCAACCTTAATTTTATTTATAATAATATATAGTTGGCTCGCCTTACATTATATGTAAGTATTTATATATTATAGGAAAATAATAATTTACACTTATAAAATAAAAGAGTGGGGGAAATCAAAATGTTGTTAATGCGCTGTTGGCATACAGCGTTACATATTTTATAAATAGGTTTATTATTATAATTGTTTTAAAACTAGTATAAATACTATTATTATTTTCCAATTCCACACGTCTTATTCAGTGGTACGATTTAAATTTGCCGAACAGGTTTTCGCGAACGAAATTGTTTGATTTATCGGTATACTTTTCGCCTTTCTGATGGCGAATCGCATTAACCGTGTGCTACACACACATCAGTTTCAACAAATTTAATTTTATAAGTAAACAATGCATCTAATAATATTGCAATCCATTATATTATGTAAATTAAAGTATAATTTATTTTACCTTTAAAATTCAATATCGACGTTTCAAGACCAAATAAGGAAATGTCTGCTATTCCGAATTGAGTTTTATAATAATATTATGTTCAAACAAAAATTCTAAGTCCTCTTTATGATTTACAAATACTTGAAATTATTTTGGTTGTGTTATTACTTATTATTATCCTTAGTAATATTATTGACATTTTATGAAATTATCTTATTTTCTTTTGAATACACGAAAAATACGTGTACAAAAAAAGAAAATTGCGACGTATGTACCTGAAATAATTTTTTTGCGGAACAAATGTTAAACGTCCGCATACGTCCTCCAAAATATTTAAATGTTTCAATGAATGCAATTTTACAAAATTTAATTATAATGTGTATAAATATGTTCATACAAAAATTAATTTGCCAATACATTAATTATGATATAATAACAATATTTCTATTTATAATAAGGCATTATATTCCTACTCGAGAATAATTTTAAAAAAAATATAGAGTTTTAGTTAGATTTGGCCGAGATGTATAAAATATAGTACACTTATATTATGGATCAGCATGTAATATGTAACTTATAATGAAGAATTTACGAGGAAACAATTTTAAATGGAACTTTTAATTTTCAAACATTTTTGATACGTCAAAACATTTTTATCTACACAAAACAAAACAAAAATTAAGTCAAACGTTTCAAATGTCTTTAAATAGCTCACAAATCACAAGAATGTTTCGAATAAATGCTTAAATAAAAACTCGTGATAATTAATATTTGGCATATTTTTAGCATCATAGTAATTATGATTTGTGTAGACTTATAACAAACCTGGTGTTTAATTGCTGACCATTTTTGTGGAGTAAAAAAAATATCAAATGACAACTAAAATAACTCGATAATTTTTAATGACCATGAAATCACCAAAAAATGTTTAAAATGTGTCTACATTTAGAAAAGACTACTGAATAAAAGTGTTGTGTCAAAGTTGCATACTTGTATAATCATTTGTTTAACATAATAACACTAAGCAACAAAATAGCAAATAACAGAAACCGTGAGTTATTTCATAAATAATTCAGAAAACCCCATTGGAAAACCGATGATCCCTGATTTTATCCAAGAAACTCTTATGTTGACTTTCATATTGCCACAACTAGACAGTATTCTGTTTTAGCAAAGATTCAAATATCGAAGATTGGGGCAATATTTCTGATTCAAGATTTGTTAACAGGCAGAAAAAAAATTAATTAAAAAAAAAGTCACACGTATCACAGTAAAACAAATAATTCCTTCGCTACGCTCATAATTCAATAATTAATATTTATTTGTGGACATTTGTAGATAATTAAAATGGTGAACATTAAACTGTTTAGTATAATAATGAATAAAAAATAATATGTTCCCATCTTGAAAATATTAAACAATTATAAATTGTATAATATTAAAAACCGCGTTTTAGCAAAATATATTACAAATCTGCAGCAATATATTATAATAGCTACAACGAGAAATTGTTATTATTTCGAGTGGAGTACAATCATAATTAAATTATATATACTCGCGTCCGATTATGTGGGAAAACAAATTTATGAAACATTACAGTCTTGATATTTATTAGTATTTTGTAAACTCTCACAAAATTGTCATCACTCCATTAAGTCGTAATGGAATTACCAACTATTTTTACACGCAGCAATAACAATAAAAATATGATTCGATATTATTATTTTTTAGTCTTATAAATCAGTTGTTTGTGTTTATTGCGACAACAATTATTTCGATATTGTCATTTTTTTTTCAAGATCAGTTTTCTCTCCGCAGTTAGGATTTTTCCCTAGTTATTAAAATTCCGTCCTCTTATAGTTTTTTTGTAAAATGGCATTCCCAAATATTGTAAATGAGATGGGATATAGTAAATTATAATCACAATTTGTTAATAAACCGTAGGATCTTTTTTTGTTGAGTTTACCTATAATTTGACAACAATGAAAATTTAAAAGTCGAATCTACAAAAAGCCATTATGTATTCAACAACTTTTTAATTTTTTTTTTGTCTTTGTAACTTAGCTGAAATATATAATTTCAAGATAAAAACACCGAGTACTCATTGGTAGTTACTGTATTTTTAATCGAATGAGGGGGGATGATATATAACCTCTAAAGCCATCCTCTCACGTGCGTGTTACTGCCTTCGAATGATTAACGTCTTTGATCCGTGACTATTGTTGCTTAAGTCGTGTTGCCTAAAATGTTCCCACCGTGGTCTTCTCTATAATTTTTATCTTTCCCATTTGATCCGAGCATTTCAATCGAGTCTCGGTTATCAGTATATGATATTCTATCACTTAAGATCTTTATTATTTTTGATACTATTTCAAAAAGAATTCTTACTCTGATAAAACTATCAGAATAAAAATACTCTGATTGAGTAAACACCCAATAAAATCTTTTAAATAGACTTCTGCGATATAGCATTTACCATATTATTATTGACAGATTTTTTTGACAATATTACTATCTGACTACCGTCCGCAAGATGCAGATAAATATCCCTATATAATGGCCTATATGTCTATTGCGTTTATCACCGGTTATCCCCCCCTAATATCCTTTAGAATGCCCTTTAGAAAATAGTTTGAATATTGATATTTTTAGTTTTAGAAATCTGATGAAATTTAAATTAAGCTTGAGAATAAAATTCCAATAACTATTTTTTAATATGTTTTTATTGCCATTGTTATTGTTATTGTGTTTATAATTTTTCATTTTACTGTTTGTGAATCTGTTATTTGTTATTTGTACTATATAAAATGGAGTTTGATCTAAGTCATCGTATCCGTCTAACTTATCTCGAGCGTTCTTCTGTAGTTCGACATCACGAATGTGCTTATTAATTCATTCTGCTTTAGCAAAATCGTTCGTTGCCAAATTATCGCGCAAGGAAAAAAATTATTTTAGACATTTTTTTTGTCGTGACCGGGGGATTATTTTTTATATATATATATAGTTCAAACCGAGCTGAGCACGTCATATTATTATGATAAAAAATGTCACACAGAGCGCGTTATTATTGTGCAGCAATATATTATTATAATCATGTACACGTATAAATATATATGATATTATACGTGATAATCTGAATGAAATATGTACGGTGTTGGATTTTGCGTGAAATTGTTCGCAATCCGGTCACACCTTATTGTGTGCCGGGCGCCGTTGAATGCCTTCCCGCGATAAGCTCGGGGAAAACCGACGAAATTAAAACGGCACCGCGGCACTACGATGCGCGACGGCTGCAATATCGGAGCCAGAAAAGAGGATTTTCCGTTTGGCGTATATATACCTACTTTCTGGGTCCGGACCCTAATTAAATATTTAATCTTACCCGCGTGTTCCGGATATACACGTCTTTTTTCCTCATTTTTTTTTTTGCCATCTCTCTCTGTCTCTCTTTCACTAGCACTGCCTGCACCGCCCCTTTATTTTGTAGGCTCTCGCGCGCGAACCCGATGATATGATATTTTTAATTTTTGTTTTTTTTTTTACACTGGTATATTATACGACGGCATCCGAAAAGCCGCATATCCGTTCGGCCGAAAGGCACGCGGGCGCGTTCGTGAAAATGCTCTAAATAACATTGCCGGAGGATCTATAATATTATATATGATTAAATTACCTCAACGTAACTAGGTATATTACCGCCTCGCTGCAAGAGGATATAATATTAGATTTCGCGGTCTCCGAGGTGTTCAGCGGGATACGTACGTATTCCGATTTAATGAAATATTTTGTCGTTATACAATATATACCATCGTCTATTTCTTCTTTTCAGCTATAGAGACCATTGAGACCCGTGGCTGAAAAACAAAAATGTGTCCATCTCCCTATCCCTTTCTCTCTCTGTCCTGAGCTATTTCATTAAGATTGTCCACTCCTAGGTTAGTTTCTTTTTAATTTCATCAATCCAGCTCCGTTTCGGCCTTCCTATTGAACTCTATATCCCCAGGGGTCTATTATAGTACATTATTTTGTAATTGATTACATTATGTCATTAAGCCAAATCGATCTCTTTTGTCGTATTTCGACTATTATATTAAGGTTTCCGAATAACTCCTATATACTTTTCTGTGATATTTTAATTCATATGTTAGTCTTTTTATTTATTTATTTTTTTTTTTTATTTTTTTAAATTAAGGGAGTACGCAAAGCCATCCAGGGAAATTGCTCTCCGTGACAGTTTAGTCTCATATTCTGGGCATGTGGATCACATTTTATTAACAGTTGTTAATACTCTGTGCACCCGTCCTTTGGATTTATTAGCTAGCAGCTTCGATCCCGTTAACCCCGATAGTGCACAAAAGCATTGTCTTCTGTGTTTAATGTAAATTTCGTTTGTTCGTCGTTATCATTTATGTTACATAGTGTGGTGTCTAATTATTTAAATCGGTTTACTTCTTCATCGTTATTCATATTAAATATTTTGTAATTATGAATAATAATGCACGTTAAATAGGATGTCTATAATCGTAAAATTAAATCAGTTAGTAATTTAAAGTGTTTAATGGAGGAAATCCATGACCTAAATGGAATTCCTTATAAAAAAAAGAATATTATAAAATTATCCTATTGAAATTTGTTAAATTTAATATTATTATTACATTACAGAAGTACACTTGGCGTCACAAAAATCGCACATCTTTAAAATTAAGTTTCAAACGGGCATTTCCCCGAACCAAAACATTTAATCCAAACAATAAAGATATAAATTGAAAGTACAGTTAATGACCTCTTATCCGATAGTAGTTTCATTTCATAAACAATAATCATATTCGGAGTATACGGTGCATTAGGAAAATGTATAAATATACTCCTATCTTATCTTATATTCTTTGGCTATAGAAAAATCAGTTTAAAGTGTCAAATGCAGGTCATTCACTTCCTAAACATTGAAAAGGACGTACGTGAATACTCTTTAAACAATATTATTTCAAAAAATAACGTATTAAATGGATACAACTGCTAACGAAGCCGCTCAAGTGGTAGCATTAATGGAATCAGGGATGCGTCAATGTGATGTTGCACGGCAACTAAACTTGAGCCGTTTTGCCGTTCGACGAGTTTTCCAACGTTATCAAGAGACTGGTGGCTTTATCCGGAGGCATGGATCAGGCCGACAACGCTGCACAACGGACAGAGATGATCGTTTTATTGTCTCGACGTCTTTGCGCAATCGATTTTCCAATGCTGTAGAGCTTCAACAGCAACTCCGCGCAGCTCGCAGTACAACAGTAAGCACCTCTACGGTTAGGAGAAGGTTAGGAGAACAAAAAATTGTGGCCCGCAGACCTGCTACCGGTCCGAAACTGACTGCACAGCACCGCAAAGAACAGTTACATTTTGCCCGTGAACATTTTAATTGGACGCTTGACCAATGGAAGACTGTGCTCTTNCCTGTACCGAGGAGACAGTGGAGTATGGAGGTGGATCATGCATGTTCTGGGGCGGCATTTCCATCGATAGCAAGACCGAGCTTGTGTGCGTTTCCCGAACTGGTGGCGCTCGAGGACAAGGATCGCTAACTTCTGATCGATACATTACAGAGATCTTAGAAGAGCATGTGGTACCATATTCGGGTTTTGTTGGAGATGGGTTTATACTAATGCACGACAATGCTCGTTCCCACACCGCATTAATTGTAAAAAATTATACGGAAGAGGTTGGGATCCCTGTTATGAACTGGCCAGCGAGAAGTCCAGACCTAAACCCAATTGAGCACCTCTGGGACGAATTAAAACGAAGAGTGCGGTCACATGATCCTGCCCCAACAACCCTCCAAGATCTTCAATATGCTGTTGTTGCGGAATGGGTGAACATTCCTCAAGAACGCATCGTACGACTCATAACTTCTATGAAAGATCGTATGGAAGCAGTAATTAAGGCAAGAGGAAGTAGCACTAGATTTTAAATAACATTTAGTAACAGTTTTTTATTTTTATATGAAGTCTATTGTCTGTTTCTGTTTGTAAAACTGTATATCCTCAATACAATTTGTTTTCCTCTTCCACGATTAACTTATTTTTTAAAACACTGATAAACAAAAACACATACCATTTATTTATTTTTCAAGTTTATTTCATCACCTTTCAAATGATATATCATAACAGTACCCTTATATATGATTAAGTGTAGTTAAAATTACTTTGAAAAATAATTTGCAATAGGTGCGATTTTTGTGACGCCAAGTGTATTTTAGCAGCGAGTTAAATTTTAATCAGACACATTATAGTCAGTTTATCCGTGAAATTGATAAATGGATAATACATTAATACAATTATTATGATGATTCCCAAGTTTTTTTTTACACAATTTTACAATGGTTTGATTATTTCACACTTTCAGGAAAAACTAAACGTTATCGTTATATAATATGCTGATATAATGTAATTTTCAGAACTATAAAGAATTTGTTATACGAATTGATAAAAGTATTTGAAACTAAAGACATTTTTCTACTGGTTAATGGGGCAATAAAATTAAATTAAGATAATTAAAATTCAACCATATCATTTTAGATTAAATTCAGATAGCTGTATCAAGGGTGATTTTTGAGATAGAAAAAGAAGTTTATTGATTTGTATTTCTTGAACAAAATAAAACTATTCCAACCGATTGTGAAATGATTTTATTGAAAAGTTCAACCCTTAAAACAGAGCTCGTGCTGAAAATTTGTCCTTGAAATACGACAATAGGTTACACCGGACAAAAACTATTAATTATTTTATTTGGTCGCTAATTTTAAAACAATTAAACGGGTAAAAAAAATAATAACAATACATAAACAAAATACAATTCAGTATTTGCAAAAACACTGGTAAAATCAATTATAATATAAATTGTATTATAATTAAATTCATTTCAGAGCAATTTTTTTATTTGTTTTATTTATGAAGAAACATTATAATTAACCTGGGTAAGGCCGGATGACTGTAGCTAGTATATATTATATTTGTATAATGTCAAAGAATAACGTAAAATACTATTCAATTATTATTATTACTTAGCTGTCGCGTAGTAAAATAATAATTTATTCAAGACCCAGAGTGGTAAAATGAAATAACGAACTACGGTAGCGTTCACGGGAGGGGGGGTAAGTACACCCCCATCTCAAAAGTGACTTAAAAATACAACAATAACTACGAGTATTTTTTTTCTTAATTTTATCGAAATTAAATATTTTAGACAAATTACGATGGAAAAATCTTGATTTATAAAATGAATGCGTTTTGTTAGACTCGTCTTCTCGCTGCCAGGTCAGGTATAACGGAAGAATATTCTACGATATGCTTTCACGAATTTTCATATTTTTATTTGCTATATTCACTTCCATTGAAAATTCCTGGGCACATACCACTTTCTCAAAGAGTGTTTCGTCGTTCAGTCTATCGTCGTTGTCGTCGGTATTTACTATTTACAACAAACATACTTCCGTGTGAAGCTAGTTAGGCACACGTAAGACACTAACAAAGTATAACAGTAAAATAATGCATTGTATGTAATATAGGTAAAGGCAGGTAGATTTTTATGTTAAAACGAGTACGACACTTGTGCAAGAAGGAAATAATTTAACGCTGCGGATCTCCGCCCGTCCGGAAGCGTTGATATACACATAATATTGTTTTCAAGTTTCACGCTGTACGCGCACGCGCGACTTTATTTCAATGGCAAACCTAAGGAATATTAAACTACCGGCTTGCAGTATAAATATGTATACAGGATGATTCACTAAGCGTGCTTACCCCATTTTTTTTTTGGTTAAATTTTGCACGCATTTAAATTCCAATTTTCAAGTGTAGCTAAAGGCAATATTTTCGAATACTTAGATTTTTCACAACATTTAAGGATATTGCTGTGGCGTTACTAATTTTAGACTTCGAATGAGAACTTATATGAACTTGTATGAAAATTTTGTAACTAGAAAGAATATTATTTGACGAGATATTTTATTTTTAAGTCTAGGTAGGGGGAGAGTAGTGGAGCACTGATAAAACGCCACGCGCCGAGGCGCAACAAATGATACTTCACTACTCTACCACTACCTAAACTTAAAGTGGAATATATCATTAACGGGTTGACAGAAATCAAAAATTTATTTTACGTACCTAATACTCTAATAATGTAAAAACATTAAAAATGCTAAAAAAAAAAAAATAAAAAAAAAAAGTGACGCTTTCAGTATCCATGAGATATTCTAATTATGTACTTGGAAAACATAGATATATAAAACAATAGATACCAGTGAGCAGAAGAACTCTTAAATTACTAGATTAAACATTTTTCTCTATAGAGATAGATGATAGTGTATTTACGAGAAATAAGTTCTTGGGGTTTCATTACATCGCATATTACTAAGAATTTATATTACCTAGCTGTTAGTAGACATATAATTTTAGGGGTAATAGGGGAATGATTTTTAAAATTTTGTATCATAATAATAATAGATTTTGATCTATAGCCATATGCATAGAATAACAATCCCCCCTTACTTCAAAAAAAGACGGACATAATTTGCGCGTGAGTGCAGTACCTATTGTAGGTAGGAAAATGAGAAGGTAAGATGCATAAGAGAATTTGGTGTACATCTGTAACCAACTATAATCCATTGCTAACAAAATAAACGATTCTGAGGGGAGTTCAGTTGGTAGTGATGACTAAGTATAAAAAACAGAAATATAATATAAAAATTACTAGTTAAAAGAAAGTACTAAAATCTAAATTTATTTTATATTAATATAGCTCAATCTGTATTATTGCTTTTTCAACAATGTGCGTTTCCATGACAACAATTATTGTTTAAAAGAGATTAAAAACAATAAAAACTTAGTGATAACAAAAATAAATAAAATCAGTTGCCAATGATAACCTTATTTTTAATATTTCAATCTTTTTAACTAAAGGAACCTATTTTCCTCATTATCTCGAATATTAATGATAATTTCAAAAAATTATTTATTTAAAGTACCACCCAAAGAACATTTCTTTTCATAAAATGTGTTATACTTGATAATTGGAGTATCTAAGCTTTCTAGTACAAAAAGTGTTTACATAAAAACAAAAAAATAAAAATTATTGTAAAACTAATACTTCCTTGCTCCATTCCGAATTTAAAAGAAAAAAGGACAGTGTGATATTCCTGCACTAAAGTTTAAAAAAAAAAAATTATAAAGCGAAAAAATACCCGATTAAAGAATTTTAAACAAAATAAATGCCAACCGAAAACTATCGCAGAAACAAATTGTTTCGTTGACGTAAATTAAAGATTCATATATTAGACTTATTGAAACCTAAAAAAAATAAAGCTACAACTATAATTTAACAGTTTTATTAAATAATTAAAAAAAAAAAAATTAAAAAAATAAATAATAATATAAAATGATCATATTATTAATTGTTTTTGTATACATACCCCGTAAATGATCGGTATGCTTATATCAAATAAAATTGCATGGATATTTCACATGGAGAAAATAAAGTGCATATGATATTATCATTTTAGTGATGATAATGTAATTTTCCGTTTCGATTCAGGGAGGGACACCTAATTATAAAATAGTTTAATTATTACGTTAACTCGTATAGAACCTGCAGCAATACGAATATTAATCAAAATTTAATAATGTTTCGCGCGTGTTATTTTAAAGTAATATAATTGCACGTACAGTTTAAAGAAGCTCAATATCATAAGGTGTGTTACACATTTCGCGTTTCGGAAATAATAAAAAAAAGATTAAAATTTAATTTGAAATTTATTACTTTTACATAATGTTTTATAGTGATAAAACCGAATTATACATAATTTGAATGAATGTATCCATAACGCATCTGAGTAAATACAGTTATTTCTATTTAAATTAAAAAGTTTACGCATATTGTATAACTACTATCCTTTTTTGTATGTTTCGAGTTTTGATATACTTTATGTAAAAATATAAATAAAACTTAACATTTAAAAACTGCGTTATCGAATATGTAAAATTTCATATCATTTCGATAATATCATACTGTGATCGTTTATCATTATCTACTTATATAAAACAAAAAAAAATTCATCTTTTGTGAAAAATATCAATTTTTAATACGTCGGTCATTATTTGAATTCAAAAACATGGATAAGTTTATTTTAATACATACTCATTTAAAACAATAATATTTAAATGCCGATAACCACGACAGTTTTTAATTATTAGAAAAGATTTTTATATTTTTTGATTGGTCAAAATACAAAAAAAAAAAAAAAACCAATGTCTAGTTTATATCAAAATAAGTTTCACAGAATAGCAATTCTTTGTTAAAAATCACTAATGTTTAACGTTTTAAGGCATGTTTTGATCATTTTGAAAACATATTTATGAGTTTTGTATAATTTTAACATGATTTTTTCTTCTTCTTTAAGAATATTTTGGATTTTTCAGCACTTGTCTGAATTCAAAGGTTTTAAGGACATACCAACAGTAAATATCTACCCTAAAAATGATTATACTACATGATTAATAAAATTTAAGTGTTCATAACTATACTATAAACGATTAAACTTAATGCATAACGAAGAAGTCTACTGTTGAAAACAAAAATAATAACCGTTTTCACAATTTAAAAACAATTCCATAAAATATTAATAATTTTAATATTGGATTAAAATGGATATTAAGAAGAAAAACACATTTTAACAATATCCATGCAGTGTATATATCATCTGCAGTGGCCTATTGTTCACACACATCACTTTTTTTTTACCTCGTTATACGCCTATACATACATGAAGCATGTCATAAAATATCTCGAGGGTGTCAGCGAATGTTGTGAATTTGGCCTGGGGGAGTATACCGTGCCTATCAGCTTCCTTCTTGGTGCCGTCTCTTTGAACCACCTTTCTTTACGAAAATCATACACATCTAAGCATAAAATTTAATATATTTTCAATTATATATATCATATATAAATTGTAAAAGGAATAATATTATACTAAGTACTAGTCTAGAAGACTATTAGATTTATATGCTATCTATAACAATTATTTTAAAAATAAAAAACATAAAAAAAATAATAATAATAATCTTCAAATTATTTATAACAATTTTATTTTATTTTTTTTTTTTTTTACGTTTTGTGAAAAGGTTTCAATTAAATCCCTACTATTTATTCTGGATCAATTTATTATATGTTTGGAATAAATCAATGTTAAAACGAAAAAGGTTATTCGATTTTAATCCCTCTAAGGTATAGGTACCTAATTTGTTTGTGCACAATATTCAGATATATTTAATATATTAATACAATTTGTTTATATTAATGACAAAATATTTTATGTTACAAATTTTAATTCATCACAAATATCGAAATTTCAACATTTGAAAATTTATTTGAATATAAGTTTATGTTTGAGATAATGAAAAATAAAGTTAATTTAATTAAGTAACGTAAATTGAACAAAAATGAATTGAACCCTACCTAACACGTAAACCTCATAATTTTTATTAATTGACTAAGTTAAGTTAAAAGTAAATTTCAAAATAAAACTGTCGTATAATTTAGTTAAGTCAAGTTAATTTGTGTTATTTATGAAATCTTTTGTTTTTATTAGAATATTGAATTTGCATAAAATTAAAGTTTGTGATTTTTTTGAAATTAATTGTGTTCAATTTTACATACAGTGATGTGATTAAAACTGATTCATACAATTTTACTTATTTTAAACTCAGAACACCACACAAGTTATAAAGTAAAAAAAAAAAAAAAGAAAAGATTATTCTTACTAAGTATTTATATAGGTAGTGTAAATTATTGTAAACTGAACATTTCATAAAATTTAAAAGAAATTAAAATTCATTATTATTATTCAGTTAATTTAAAGAAAAGAGATTATTAAAAAAAACATAAGGATTCTAATATTAAAAATGACTTTTTAATTCGTTAAATTCCCTGTAGCCTTGAATTAATCATACGATCGGTTGCAATAATATATTATAATATTTTCTACGAGTTGTCTTAATCATAGAAATACATAAAAACTAAAAATGAAGTTATCATAAGTTCGTGGTATAGAAATGCATTTTAGATTTCGAGCGTAGCAATAGCTCAAAAATATAGTATTTAATTTATTTTTAAAATTGGTAAAACAAAATTTACAAATAAAACTGGGAAGATTATTATTTTTAGCTTCACGTGGATGACATAGCATCTTATCTACGAATGAAAAAAAGAATTCAATGGAGTAGGCAATATATGTTCCTTTTTCGTAAATACATATTTTAGTATCATATTTTCTAATTACTTACTGCAATATTGCAATGCATACACATTTTTTTTAAATTCATATTTTAACGCAGCATATTCTCCATTTTTTAAATGCTATAATGCATACATATTTCAATCATTTTGAGGCCATGAAGTCCCCAGTCCTAGTTTAGAAGTATTTTCAAGTCTGTATATTGTCAAAATATTAACTCGCATGATACAGTTGGTATATTTATAAAAAAAAATCTGTCCTAGGATAATGGAGATGAGTGCAGACACTATTGTTGGTAAGAAGTTAAAAAAGTAGAATATAATAAGGAAATTAAATTGTATCTGTAATCAACGATAAACCATTGCTTGCTAAAAACGATTCTGTTCAGTTGATAGTGATGCTTTGTCAACAATATATGTATGTCATATTATGGTGAAATAATTAAATAAGGATTGCATATTCTTTTGATTATAATAGTACTGATTTTCCTGATTTTTTATGTTTTTTACATTTGCTGGAAAAACTTTTGGAAAAATCAAGAAACAACCTCTTTAAAGTACCTCCCCAGTCAGATTTTCTTTAAAAAAAAGTGCTATCATTGTAAATCAGACCAAAACCGCTAGTAGAAAGTTGTCCTCAAAAAATCGTAATATTTTACTAATATATTTCATACATTTTCCCATTTTTGCAGTTTATCATATTTGATGAGTAAACTCCTAAGGAAATCAAAAAATTACCTACCGAAAGTACCACCCAGGGAAATTTTCTTTTAAAAAAGGGTTATATTGTATACACGAAAGCAAAATTTCTGGTAGAATTTTTATAAACTGTATAAAAAAATAATGATAATAAGAAAAATAAACATCTTTGTAAAACCAAAAAATTCTTCACTATACTCAGAATCTAAAATAATATTGGTCGAAAAATTCTTAATATAACGGCTATATGCATACTGTTATTATAATATGTTACGGGCTAAGCGGAATATCGAGCAATAAGCATATGGCCCTTGCATTGTATACTTTTCCCGATGTTTGTAGACAATACAATAAAATACTACTTACTCGGGCAGGGTAATACTCAGCCGGTCAATCTGTACTTACCGCTAGTAAATCGGGCATTGTAAAGCCGCGCCGAGTTTCAAACTGATGCATGCACGTATTCTGTCCGTGATATTCCGCAATATTATTTCATTCGCACAATAATTACGGTTTATTAGCTTGAGATAAATTTAACGACGGGTAACTCCGTAATCATATACGATATGAGAATCGTTAGTAATATTTAATGCAAAAGTTCAATGCTGTGACGTTTGTCATAGCGCACTCGCGTAAATTGCAGTAACGTTGTGTCGCGAATTTAAAATTTTAAGCGAACAGAACGAATGAAGCGCCGGAAAAAAACGTTTTCGAAAGTTAATAAGTTTGCGAAACCATTAAAATCAAAATACCAGATGTAGACAGTGCGCAAAGTGACCAGTGAACTACGTTGTACTCATGGAGTTTTACTATAAGGCACCTATATAAAACTTAAATTTGAGTACATGCAAGTATAAAATTTATTTGAATGTTTAAATGTATTATTTTAGTTTACGAAGATAACTATAAGATAGGAACCACTGAAGAAAAGTTGGGGCACAAATATAGTATTGTAACTAGTTTACTACGTGTAAATAAAAATTAGTGGAAGTTAGGATGGACTAAACCTAACAAATTCATTAGGAAAAAGATCGAAAACCTTTTCAAATTTAGGAAAACAGGGGTATGATAGATGCGTAATTGTACTTAAATTGGCTTGAATAAAAAATAGAAATGCAAAATGACAAAATAAAATATAATTGTAAATGTCATTCCAATAATAATTATTCAAACAAATAGTAATAACTAATGTATTTTTTTTCTTTTTTCTTTTTTTGAGTAACTTAAATATTTGTTTTACAGTGATATTCATTCGTGTATGTTAATTTCCAAATAATAAAAACAAAAAAAAAGCCTTATCTAATTTTTATAATTCTTTACGCGATTAAGAGTCTCCCACGAGGATTCGAAAAATTCAATAACTTTTGTTCTAATCAATAAATTTGATATAAATTCTTTTTTTAAAATTTAGTTTGCCTCAGCGTTTAGGAATTGATGATGATAATTACTATAAACACTGTATAACTACACGAGCTTACTAAGCTCCGTTCATAATTAAAGAAATGATTTATATCATTGCATTCAGTGTGTATAAATTAAATCACCCATTAGAAAATAAACCCTCTTCTACCTTCCCACCTAAAACATTAGTTTAATGGTAGACACCCTTAGTGTGGAATAGGTATGCGTGGTTTATTTTTTGTTTGCTTTGCTTTCCATTTTTCGTCTTATGCTGCGTGCAACACGAAATGCAGGTATTTAAAATAATCATAATTGGTAATGCATGCGAAGCTTTGTATTCGATAGCATAGATATATTAATGGATAAGCTCATCTAATATTTTAACCTATGATATTATATAATATCATACTCCCCTAACTTTTTTTAAGTATACCTAGATGTAATTTTATATTCAAGAAATCGCATTATATTTACGCAAAACGTAAATGTTAACCAAATTATTATAATATTAAATAATGTTAATCTGGAATCTCGTATTAGTTTTTGAAGAATTCTAAATTGATTGTCCCAAATAAATAATACATTTTATATACGTCGTACAGTCTTCGTCATTTTATATACCATTGACATGCAAATGTAGTTGTAATAGTTGTATAATTTTACAATGCAAATATCACGTTATCGTATTATATACACGCATTATACGATATTATATGATATTCCCGTATACATTGTATATTATTACAAAAACGGTACATAGTCAAAGTGTTTCAACGCCATTAATATAGGGAAACGGGTGAAAAACGTACTGTCGAAAATGTGAGGGTTTTATTGTTTATTTGCATTACTCGTATTATCGTCGTCACTAAAAATAATCCGTTTAATTATCTACACATTTTCGCGAACGGATAACATAATACAGATATATACAACGAGTAAAATAAGAGCAGAAAAAAAAAAAGAGGCGATACTAATGACGAATATCCTATTGTAGGTGGAAAGTTGAGAAAGTAAAGGATCAATAGAATTATTTAATTTAAATCTGTACTATACGATAAATCGTAGTTTATAAAAAAACGTCACTATTCAAAGCTTGATGAAATATGTTTTCAAAAACTGCAATGTTTAATATTTTCGTCTACATTTTAACTTAAAATCTTTATAAACAAACTAACTAAAATATTAAGTACTCCTCACTTTGTTTTTTTTATCACATAAAACCTATAATGAACTTGATATAAAATTTCTTAGCATTTCTGATTAACCAGAACAAAATTAACTCTACAATTTCAAATACCCATAATTTTAAAATCGCCAGAGCTTTGAAAAATGTTATCACGACTAGAAAGGTAAAAAAAATAATGACAATTTTTTCCTTAAACTTTCTTTATTTTCCTCCAATTTTTACCAGTTATTATGAAAATAACAAATAAAATTGCCATGCAACTATGAATATAATTTTCTTACAAAAAAAATGTTACTCTTTTGATATTCTAAACAAAATTTCTGATAAAAAAACTAAATCGAATATAATTAAAAACTTTTATTTCCGTAAATTTGTTCATTTTTTCAATACGTTTTTCCGGATTCTCCGAATAAATATGAAAACTAATTGGAAAATAAACATTGACCTCTTCAATAAACAAACTAGACCCCAAATTCTACAAAAATGACTCAGTCGTTTTTTGATTAGAATAACATTTCTGGTAAAATTAATCTTCTCAAAAAAAAAAAAAAAAAAACACCAGTCAAACCAATACAATATTCGGTATGCTCGAAATCTAAAAAATACATATCACAGTAAAATCAATATTTCTCGCTTCGCATAGAAACTATAAAGACGGATACAGCATGGCGGTAGCGTGCCGGAGGTCGACATAGGACATAAGTTTTAAATTGCAAATTTTTAATGCGTGTAATATTGTGAATAGTCTATGTAAAAGTACCTGCAGCAGTACACGTAGATAGTATTATTTTTTTCATTGGAAATAGAAGATTCATGCCTTGCTGCCCGTAGAGCAAAACAAACGTTTTAAAAAAAATTTTCGCGAAACAGATATATCTGCAAAGGACACGGTTTCCTCGTTTTGCTACCTCAGCGTCTTTTCAATTGGATTATCCCTAGCTATATATAGCTTTATATCCTTCGCCTGTATGCTGCACCGGTGTTTTCTTTACCTGCACGTATGTAGATAATATTTAATATATTTTATATTTAAAGATGTGTCTGTGTTTGAATGGTCTCTGACAATGACAACAGAATACACACATACAAAAAAAAAAAAAAAAAACGCCACCGCTTCCGCCGTATGAGTATACGGAACGTAAGTGAGTGTTTGCCGCGGATATTTTATAAAGTGATTTCCGGTATCGGTTATAGGGCTCTCGTTGACAGCCTCGTGCGTTACCCGGTAACCGTGTGATGAGCGCCAGTCGAATTTTATACAAACATATTGTCATCACTAAGGCTATGAATTTAATACGTTAAAAAACCTTTAGAAATAGCATTTAAATTTTCGATTTATAAATTGTAATATAAAAAAAAAAAAAAAAAAACACTCGTAAGCAAGCAGAGTTTCGTTAACTAGAAACAAATTTTCTTCCGTCTATAATGTGTATTATAAAAATATTATCTGTAAACAAATAAATAATTGAATGAAAAAATATTATATTATAATACTATAGGTACTAGAACTATGTATATTATCCGAAAAATGGTGACATTTAGCATTAAAATGGTTGGAACAGGGATTGAAAATTGAAACCCCCAAAAGGCATATTTTTGACACTAATACAAAATTATGTTTGTTTCTCAAGGGTGTTATTTTTTAAGTTGCGATTCCTATTTAGGGAATTAAAGGTATTTTTTTAAGATTTTTATTGCATTTAATTTACAGTCTTAATTTTTTAAATTGTATAGCACAAGTTTTTCCGTTCAAAGTGAGACAAAATTATGGAAAAATGTGTTTCTTCTTAACTCACAGTTGGTCCAATCACTATCACAATTCACCTTTTTTAATTTATTTTTTTTAAAAGAGTACTTAAATAACAGAACATATTTAATTGATTTTAATAATAACCAAGATTCGAGACTAATAGAACTTAAAACCATAAAAAAGTGATTAAATACACTATTGTAAGCATTTTAATTTCTAAAACAAGCACTTAATAAAGCAGAAAAAGAATTAGTGGACATCATTTTTTTAAAAAAACTATTGAAATAAGACAAAAATATAGCATTTTTAAATTTGAATATTTTTAAAATCAACTAGTGGATTTTCATTGCTCCATGCCCAGCAATAACTGACTCGTTAGGCAAATAACGTAACGAAAATAGTTTATGGGAATCGACCAAAAATGTGGTCTGTTTAGGCGAATAGTTAGATAATATTTTGGATAGTGTTTATTCTACCACACATACCATTTGGGTGTAAAGGTATGAATTTATTCATAAGTATATCATTTTTTCGCTCTTCATATCGTTTATATACAGGATAATCAACGTAACGTAAGATACTGTATAGTAGAGCACGCCTCGTGTCACGCCATACCTGCTCTTCATACCTGTAAGCAACAATAAACCATTGCTTACGAAAAATCGATTCTGAGTAGATTTTAGTTGATAGTGTTGCTTCGTCAAAAATTTCATTTTATAGTAAAATAATTAAATAGATTTATATATTTTTTCTTTAATAATATTTGTTTAATGTTGCACCGATTTTTCTAGTTTTTCTACGTTTTTCCCGGTTTTCCCATGTTTTTTTCCGGTTTTTCATATAAGCAAATGCATATTCTTCTAAATTTGACTTATAATAATTCTGATTAAATATATTGATATTTCGTAATACGTAGATTCTAATATTATTATTAGTAGTAGAAGTATTTTTTTTTTTTTTTTGTGCATATTTTTGGACAATAAAATGTGCATATATTATAAATACTAAATAAAATATTTTACTGAAAGTTTGATCCCTGATTATCACAAATAAAAAAAATGTCTGGAATTATATGCGGAGAAATAAGTATTGATAATGAAGACCTTGCAGAATTGTCACCTAAAGATATTTCTTGTTTCAAATAATATGCAACCGTTGAGTCAGCAGACGTTAAAAGAAGATTTTCGGTGTAAATGGTGATGGTACGTGATAATCGTAGAAGTTTTCAATTTGATAATTTAAAAGTACATTATGTTAATTCATGTTGGTATTTAATCAAAAACTAATAGATAAAAAAAAATAAGAATAACTTACAATTTAAACTTATGTATAATCTTATACCATTTTCGCAGTATTTAATTTTAATAGTTAGTATTTATATATATATATATAGTATTATTTAATATTTATAATTCTATGCATAATATAATATATTTTTTATGCATATTATTTGCGAACTTTTAAAGTTTTGTCTGCATAAATATGCATAATATTATGCATTTTTGATGCATATTATGTACATATTTTTTAAAATGTACGTGCATAAATATGTACATATTTAACAATATTTGTTGCATAAAAATCCAGGCCTTAGTTATGAGTAATAGTTTAAGGGTGACTGATAATTGATATCGGTGGTATCGGTTTTATTTCAAGACCGATATTTCAAAATATTATGTCTCTGCATTATGAAAAAAGTATCAAAAAAAATCAGTTTTAAACCAACATACTATTGTATTATTGTATTATAATATTGAGGTGATAAAACTAAAAAAAGTCTATTATACTAATATTTCCAAAGGTTTCATTTTTATTTATTTCACTAATACTATACTTGACTAATATATGTATATAATAATATGTAAAATTAACACAAATACTGGTAAAATTAAAATATAATACCGTTTGGCATCAATTGGTACTACTACTACTACTAATAATAATAATAATAATAATAATAAAAATAATAATAATAATAAATTTCTGGATGTCCAAAAAATCAAAATGAATATTGATATTAAATAGGATTTCGACCACATGATGAACTATAAGATAAAGTACCAACCATTTTAAATTTAAATCTATTTATAATATCGTAATAGCTCTAGCTAATACTGGAAATGATATAATTTATAGTTAATCCAGTGTTGGGGAAGTTTTTTTTTTCCTGGTAATTAAATTGCATTGCCTATCAAAATTCTAACTAAAATTGTTTTAAGCAATTTTTTTTTATTTGTTTAAGTTACATTATTTTTGAGGTAAAAAAGTAATTTCATTAAAATAAAAGTTAATTTTTTTTTCTCCAAAATATTACTCTGGAGTCTAATAAATATGTTGTCAATGTGACAATAGTAAAATACATTGCTGTACAAGTCATTAACTAATAATGAAAACCAACAATTTGAAATTATTAACACAAACTAATTTCGCTATATTGTATACATTATAAGCATAACAACAACTATAACTACAGTAACGAGTAATTTAGACATTTCACTATAAAAAAGTACTTAAATTATGAATAAACTATTTACAACAAATTATAATTAAATTACCATCAAATTACTCAAAAAGTATTTCGTTACAGTAATTTTTTAACTTGAGTTTAGTTATTCCCCAACACTGATGAGTACAACAATAATTAAAATTTATTAAGGAAATAATGAAATTCGATTTAATTTTAAATGATTAGGTATTATATTTAAAATTGTGCAAACTAAATTAATTGCAATAATCTACTGAAATATTGTGTGGAATATTATTTGATAATTGAGGGGTAAATTATTCATCCTGTTCCTGTTGAATTATTAATTATCAATCTACAAATTATTATTATTGATGGAAGTAATAACCGAAATTTAATATTATTTAATTATTGAAAAGCTATATCAGGAGCTATATCCTATTATTAATGGAATTTATCAGTTTCTTAAACTTTCAATTGCAATAGATATTGTTATAAAAAACAATGGTAAGACATATCCAAAAAAAAAGAAGTTATTATTATTACAATTAATAATAATAAAATTACTCCAATCCATCATGTTAATTTAAAATTTAAAAAAATTAAATAAATTTGCCAAAATTAATATTTCGGTTTATACTGATAATTCTTTGAAATGCTAAATTAATATCTGCTTTTTAATAGAAAGCCGAAACTATTTAAAATTTATAATTAATAGTAAAGAAACAAATGTAGTAGATTTTTCTACATTAAGCAATTTAAAAATTATATGCAATTCGGATACTATATTTGATAGATGGTACATTTAAAAGTTGTCCGAAATTATACCATCAACTATTTACCTTATATTGTACAATAAATCAGTATTAAGTTCCATTCGTTTATATTTTACTACCTTCGAAGACTACACAATGCTATTTACAGGCATTTCAACATTTAGTTAACGAGTGTAAAAAAAATTACTCACAGTCCTATTCGGTTGTATTTCGATTTTGAAAAGGCTATTCACAATGCTGCAAGACATATTTGGCCTTCTATTGAAGTAAAAGGGTGTAGATTTCACCTTGGTAAAAGTTGGTACAGGAAAATACAGCAGCTGGGGTTAAGTAATGATTACCAAACCAATAATACTGATATAAGTTATTTTTTTTAAATTGTTTTTCGTGCTTCCATTTTCAAGTCGTAATATGGTTGAAGATTGTTTTGCGTATGATATAATGGTATTGCAACCACAAGATAATAGGATCGTAACAATTTACTGACTACATATTAGAAACATACTTAACCAAAGATGCAGAGTTTCCACCATACATATGGGCCTAATTTTTATCTGTAAAAATAGTTTTATTAATATTTGTAGTTGAAATAATATTTTTCCATTTAAAAACCAAAAGTAGGTTTTCGTCTCACCCTCCCCCCCCTCCCAAAAGAAAGGTGACAAAATTAATAGTAATTTAACATTTTAGAAATGCTTGTTTTTTAAATTGCTAAAAAGAAATTCCAAAAAAAGTGAACACTTTCCGAGATAATGAGTGTCTTATGACAAATTGATCATCTTGTATATAAGTAACTTGAATAATTTCTAGTCTTTGAACAAATAAAACTAACATTAAAATTGCATATTAAGAAATAAAATACTTTTTGCGAACAACTAATATATATAATAGTAAAAAAAATTTCAATTTTAACATTTAATGATAGAAACACATTGAAAATCCACAAGATCAACGGAAATAAAAAAAAAAAAATTACATCATTTTAACCTATTTTACTATTTTCAATTATAATAACAAAATGCCAACTTTAATGAAATAAATTTTATGATGTATGTATGGCACGTACTTGTGTAGACAGAAAGTTACAGGAATAATTATTATTAGACTTGTAAAACCGTTAAAAACGAGAGAAAGTCACTCGTTTTTGAATAACGGTAAAAAAACATCGGAAACATTCCTATTTTTATTTACCTAGGTAAATTTAAGTTTACCGAGCTCACATCTCTACCTCAAATAAACAACATCGTAAATTATTATACTAAGTAAAAACGGATTTGTATGTATAGTAGGTATAATAAATTGCATGTTTTACCCGAAACGACTCTAATTTTACGAGCTATCTTGACGATTCATTTGTCGACAAACTGATTTACAAATATGCATATAGGTACCAACTGCATAAAAAAAAAAAATCATATTAACAGATTTCGACTTAGGTGCATAAAATAGGTACCATAAGTTATAAATTAAAATATAGGTAGGTAGCAAAATTATAATTCTTAGTGTTTTTCTATGGTTAAAATAAAATAATTATTACTGATTAGCGTATATTATATTATTATTACATATTTACGCTTAAATTTGTATAAAATGGGTAGTGTAAGTAACCATCGGTAACTTATTTTTATTAATTTTGTCCATTTTATTGTATAGTATTTTACATATGAATGTTTCAATGAAACTTCAGACCATACAGACATCTTATTTTTAGCAAATAAATAAATAACAGTATTTATAGCGCATGCATTTAATCGCAATAATGCACAATGCGCATGGGTCATTTGTTTTTATTTATAAATGAGCCGAAACCAAAAATATATAGATTTTGGTTTAAACGAATACAAATTTATCAAGAATGTATAAATATAAAAAAAAAAAAAAAAACTAAACAATAATATAGTTTTCTGCATGACTCGCCGTTAGTTTTGCGTATACCTATAATATTATAATATAATTTTATTCTAAAGTATTTGAGCGACGTCGTTGCGAGGTCGTTTATCATTTGTTGGGCTTTACACGCAGTACAAACGCAGCCAGAGCGATAGTATAATAATAATAATAATAATAATAATAATTATACAGAATGAACACTGCTGCCCGACAGCTCGACCCTCAAATTCTGAATAATAATAATCGTTATTGTTATATTTTTTATTTTAGATTTATGACATCTATACTAGGTCGTAACCTAACCTAGTATGATATGATACCAGAGGACCAATGGAAAGATCATAGGTGGGTAAAATTACAGTTGAAAATCGTTAAAAATAGAATTTTTGAATTTTAAAAGTGAAATACTTAAACGAAAATACATTTTTACAGTTTACAAGCTTATTGATTTTCAAAAAAAAAAATAATAAACCTTAACTAAAAAAATATATTATCTTGTATGAAATGTCACAATAGATATCTAGTGGTCGTAGCTATTTAACACAAAATCTATTGTATTTCACTGTCTATTTTCCT
The DNA here is from genome assembly GCA_902439185.1 of Cinara cedri. NCBI lineage: Eukaryota > Metazoa > Arthropoda > Insecta > Hemiptera > Aphididae > Cinara > Cinara cedri. Next base: position 906,238 of record CABPRJ010000487.1, on the reverse strand, counting down.
CCATGATAGATATAAGAAAATACACCTTATAAATTCAATAATTAAGTATAATTTTATTTATGATTTATATATGCTTTCGGTGATTCTTTATTCTTTATTTTATTTGTGTTTGACATTTTTAACCGTTTCTTCAATATTTTTTTATATAAGACGAAAAAAAAAGTAGGTATTGAGATCGACAAATGCTTAAAGTATACAAATAAAATACAAATAAATCAATGTTTCTTCGTACCTGTTTAATAATAAATATTATTTCGTTACTCTATTTTACCATTTAATGGTAGAATAAAAAATAATGACCTTGTGAATATCTCGATTCCACACTTAAGCTCCGAAAAATACTGTACTTAAATTCTGTTTTCCTTTCTGAGTAAAGCGAGTGTACACTTTTAGGATAGCTGAGTGAAAACACACGTTCCAACAGTTTCATGCGTAGAAACTTTATAAATAGGTTCGATTGAACACAAATGGCAACTACTTTAGATGGGTCATTTTTCGTATTATTCGATGTACGTACCTAACACAAGTTATCGGTTTGTGTAGAAAAACGTATGGCCTAAAATGTAACATTCCAGTTTTAAAATCGTTTCTCAAATCTAAAATAATGTTATAAATCTTTAAATTGTTAATTGGCTATTACACCGTGACATTGATGTACGTAGATGTAGGTATATATAAACAAATTTCTAATATTTTCAAGTATATTATTATTGCTTAAAAAAAGAGTCAATACTGCTTACGAGTAGGTGAGTAGATGGGAAGAAAGGATATACAAGAGAACTTCGTTTAAATAATCGATACATGCAGAGATAATTAAAAAACGACAAAACGATTCTGATCTGAGCAGTATAAGTTATTTTTTTCTTTTGAGATATTGCGTGAAAAGACGCATATTATGTAATAATTTTTTTTCGAAAAAGTTTTAGGAATAAAGTATAATAATCCGCTTACTCCTAAATGTAGTATAAAAATCAGATAGTATTTTCACTAAGCAGCAATGACATGTTTTTCAAAGAAAATACGCATATTTGTATAGAACTATAATAGCTTTTTCGTTATACTCGGAATTTAAAACGATAGGATTATTATCAAAATGTGTAACTATAACATATAGGTATATAAGACAAATATAATACATACGAAATAGTTGATTGCGATCGGACATGTAGTGAACGGAATTCGACATTTATTTAAGGTTCAAAGTGTTTATTGTATACTCTGAAAAACAAATTATTTCAAAGTTTCCTCGTTCCGCGGATAAAATAAAAATATTTTCGCCGTTATTAAATTTCTATATACACGCGTACGTACCTATAGCGTTAACTTTCTGTACAGTTAACACGTCATATTTTTCTCTAGTGCTTTTCGTATAAAAATCACGTACTCGATTCAATCGATAAATATTTTTATTCCTTATACGACCCGCACTCTGAACAGTCTACCGAAAGAAGTCTATTGGAACCTACCTCCAATAATAAAAATAGTTTTCCTTGTAGGGACAAAGACAAGCTCGTCTTGATTAAAATAATCTTATCACTTATGAAGCTATTGTGGAAATTAACATCGTATTTATCAAATTGGAATTGATAATGACCATGCCATGACCTGTTCTTTGGTTTCTATTTTCAGTTGTTGTGAATCTTAACATACATATACTAAAATAATAATATCATCATAAATAACAAAAAATAGTAGTATTTCTAAGATAAAATAATAAAGGTCTAAAGCCAATCACGTATTTATTAAATTGCAAAAGCTAAGTGTCACTCAAAAATTAATTGTTTATCCAATATTAATATATTATCGAAAACTCTCAACACAATTACTTAATTTATATCACAGTTGAGCTGAGTTAATGCATATCATGTATTAACTCAGTTAAGTTTAGTTGATTGAAAATAACAATTTAACGCATCAAAAGTGTATTGTTCCATTTAATATTTTATTCAAGTTAAAAGTTGATTTTAAAAAATAATCAACTTATTAAGTTAATTTAATTTTGCGATTATTTTTGTTTAATTTTGTAAAGTTGTTATAGTCATATAACAAATATTTTGAAAAAAAGGACGATCAATATTAAACACAAAGGATTTATTATGAGAATATAAAATCATAATAATTTTGAACTCAACAATACATAACCATTACTGAGCAGGATAACAGAATTATTATTTATACGATGTGATCCCAATTCATAATTAGAGGGTAAATTTTAAATTTAATAATGACAAAATGGAAATAAACTAAACGTAGTATAATAATTTAATATTAATTTTTAACTCTTTATTTGGAAAGTTAATATGCAAACGTTAAAACAAATCAAAGGTTACAAGCTAAGTTAAAAGTTAAACTAACTTTCACGTTTTTCCCTCATTTAGCCCTTGATCAGTAATAAACTTACATTTTTACAAAACAGAATAGTAAAATGTGTACCTAAATAATTTAATTTGTGCGTAAATTAAATTATTACGTAAAAAAACTTTATCCACTAACAAAAACATATCATTATTCATTATTAATTCCACGCGTTGTTTTAAAATATAAAGTATTTTGTCAAATAAACTAATGTAGTTTAATAATTATAATAAAAAAAACTCAAGATAAAATATACACACATATTTATGATTATTTATATTTATTTTGTTTTTCTTTCGAGAACAATATTCGTAGGGGAGGGAGCGGTGGGTGGCAAATCGCGAGAGAATCAATAATAATATTAATAACAACGTGTGTCCGCCACTGCGATATACATATCATTATGCCGACCTATACACCTGGGTTTTTATTTGTTTTGTTTTCGTTTTCCTCGGCGATCGGATGAGACGAGGGGCGGGTGTGGGTGGGGAGAGGGCGATGGGTGCGTTTTAAACGATCAATTTACTCCGATTCTAACATCTGGACGACAACATGCCCGCCGCCCCCTCACCGCCGTTCCGCCCCTATACGTCATGGGAGAAACGGCCGGATCGGCGGACGGGCGGCGGCGGCAGTGTCGCGCAGTCCCACGTCGTATCTAACGGGTAGTCGGCCGATGTGTTTACGTTTGTGCGCGTGCGGCGGCGTACGACAACATCACGTTGACACTCGGCCGACGAGCAATTTATTTCCGTTGTCAGACGGCGCGGTGTCTCGCCGCGGCCGAGCGTGTCGAGGGGAAGTGGCATGAAAAAAACCCTCGGAAAAAAAAAAAATAAAATAAAACCCGAAATCTGATATTGGCCGACAGTTTACACGCACACACGCGCGCGCGCGCTCTCACAGAATCACTGGTACGGCCCCCGTGCCACCCGCCCGTCGGAGATACGTGTATGTATATATAGGATGACACATTATTCACCGTCAAATTTATACGGCGCGCCGCGTACGGTTCCCGTCGGGCGACGTATCGTATTGTGGGAAGCGGTCAGGGGAACGCGGGTTTGCGGGGCGGGCGCGTAGGGTTACCCCGCGGAAACGATACGGGGAAACCGCGGGCGGGCCGCGGCTGGGGTTGGTGGGGGGGATGGGTGGTGGTTAGGCGAACAGGGCGATGGGAGGGGGGCACGGGGCGGGGGAAGATCGTCGTAATTTATTAGCCCTTGTTATTATATGACGGTACACGCGACGCGAGGCCTGCGCCGGCGATAAATCAATTGACGGGCGCGCGACAACGAAACATCATTCCGCCGCCCGCGCGCACGATAAGGACTGCTGCGGGCCGCGCCGCGCGATGAGACGATAGACGGGAATTTCGGTACGATAAAACGGACGGCGGGGGAAAATAAAAAAGAAAGAAAAAACCGTCAAAAAATATAAAAAAATAATAATAGTAATAATAATATCGCTAGTGATAAATTCGAGAGTTGATTTACACGCGTTTCACCGGGCGTAGCACTATATTAATATCCTTTAACTACCGACGATCTCCGGGCCCTGGCGCCGTCGAATTTTGATTTTTTTTTTTTCACGACGACCTGATAGACAACGAAGTCTTTTTCGAATAACTGTGTGTTCAATAAACGTGTGTTCAATTGTAATTTCGTTTGATTTCAAGTTCTAACGCGGTATGTATTCGCATTAACGCGTTCGCTGCGGACGAGATGCCTCAAGGCGCCATCTATACAATTTTTTTTTTAAATTGGTTTTCATTTGGCCAGCGTTATGTTTTATTTTATTTTTTTTTCATCATCTGTTCAATAAACATTACAATGTACGTTTGTGGGATTTGTATCTAAAATTCTTATACCATAGACGTAATAAAAAGAAAAAATAATAAAAAATATTAAAAAGTACATGGTTTTGATCATTACCGGGGTATGTGTATACAAAACTGATCCATAACGAACGTGTCAATACTATCGTGCAACTTATAATAATTTACATTTATAAACTCCGCTCCAGTACATATTTACCAGCGAGTGGCTGAACACACATTAATCATATTTATATTTAAAAAAAAAATCACAATAATTCATATGTTTAATCGTTTTCACAGTGAAAAAATAATTTAATTAAAGTAACGTAAATCAGTAATGGTTAGCTAAATTTTCAAAATAACTTTTAAATTAAATAAGGTTGTTTGTAAAACAATCAACCTTTAACGTTTTAACTCGTTCAATTTTTCCAAGTTTACCTAACACGACTATGTTAACATTATTCATTAATTTACCATCCTTATCGGTTTTTATTGACTTGGTTTCACTTTAGTATTTTGTTTTTCATTTTTTGTCAGTTTGTTTACGTCTTTCTTACTATAAATATTATGAATTCCATTGAAATTCGAACTTTCAACACGTAACAAAAAACAACGTTCAACTACTTTTCCCAATAAAATAGATCTTGTGATGAAACAAGTGTAAAATTTGCAATTATTTCTGCTTGGCATAAACAATTTAATCCATATAAAACCAAATAAAAACAAAAAACACTTGAAAATGTCAAATACGTAATTAAAAATAGTTCAAAAATTGCCGGAATACTTTGATAGTTAAAAAGAACGAATTCGTTAATGTCATACACTTTTCAGTTTTTTCTACGCAATTTTCTAAGTTTTTTCCAACTATGATGGAAACTATAGAGTAAATAAACTAATTTCTTACGTATCACTAAGACTCGATTTACTTTCAAATGTGTAACACATGAAAATCGGAGCAGTTTTTCTAGCAGAAAATATGTTACGAAAATACAAAAACAAAAATTAAAAGTATACTATTGTGAATCCAAATTTGAGTCAATAAATATCGATATGGCTGGCAAGTTAATGAATACTAAAAACACAGTTCAGATATTAAATTAAAAGTTCAAATTTCAAAGGTACTTATTAAAATTGATGGTATTTCAAAACATGTTGAACCGAACTTTGTTTAGAATCGTATTTTCTTAGATTATTTTTTATTCTGTCTGTAAACAACTTGCCTACCATTTATTATCTTGCTCCAAACGTCTATTTCAGGGGTAGTTTCCGGCAGCGAAATTTTCCCGGGTATAATGATTATTTTCCCGTTTTTTTTACCACGAAAATTAAGTTTTCTTATTACTAATATCTAGTAGGCTATCTAAAAACACTATACAAATATGGTATAATATAGAAAATAAAAAAAAAATACTAGTGAAAATGAGTACACGCGTACTTTCTTAATGCTCTGGTTAAATGGTTCTCCAAATAATGAAATACACTAATATAAAATTCGTCATTTACCACTTCATTGTTACTATAATTGTTGTACGTCATACTGATTTCAGTATGAAAAATATTTATAGTAGAGGTTTTATTATGCTCATTGTGATACATCATCAAACGGATCTAATGGTAAATATTAAATTATTTACCAGGAAGTGTTAATGAATATTATAAAGCTAAATAACATTAACGAGCAGTTTCTGACTAACTGCGTATTGGTAAACATTCAAATGCTTTACATGTACATTTATATTTAACGTTAGAGTACAAATTGTATAATAAAAGTAAAGTGAACTTAAAAAAAATGTTAAAAAATATTAAAAATGCATAATTTGCAGTTTAGTTACTTCAAAAAACACTATTAAAAGTAATACCTAATAGATTATCATTAAACAATTTTTAATATTCCAATCGTCGCAATATCGTAAAGCAATGATAAAAAAAGAGTGTTTTTTAAAATTTTAATTAACAAATATATTTTTGAAATAAGTGTCCTTCACATTTTGAGTTTCGAGTTCAGTTAAAAATTCGTATCATTAAGCGTAGGTTAAGTCAAGTAATATCAAAAATGTCTAACATATAAAGTTAATTTGAAAATATAGCTACTCAAGCTTATATGAGGCATTTTAAAATTTGTCAGATAGCTATTATGACGTAGACATCCGCAAAGAAAATATTCTTGAAAATTCAATCCATACAAGGGTAAAATAGGGGTTTTTAGATATTTTAGTACGATCATCTAAATGTTTATTTATTTATTTTTGTGTAATCAAGGGTTACTTTGGTGATACGGATGATAATTTGGCTGTCACTGACAAGAAAATTATTATAACTATTATTGTTATTATTATTTATAATGTTGTCTAACAATAGCAAAGTATTTCCGGATCAGCTTGTATATTATATAATTATTTTAATAGTTGACTATGTTTTCGTATACAACTTTATGTGTGTATTTTTTTTTCTTATTTATTATAAGTACGATATATTAATTCGATTTTAATTTTGATCATTGTAATAGCTTACTAAGAAAACAAAAAATATAAAAAAAAGTCATTCAACCGAGGCATATTATATAGGAACTCTTCTTCATAAAGTATTTATATTAGCCCCTTTGAACTAAAGGTCAATCACAATCGTTGAGGTGTGGAATGTATTTGTTGCTATATTACGGGGCAAATATCATTCGCCCCGGATGGTAGCAAACATAACATAATTGCCGACTCTGGAAAATTATACAAGATTGTCTACTTCGAAATGTGACTTAATTTCCTTTTACTCCTACGTTTATTTGCATCCGACGTAATTTTTAAACCACTAAAGTTTTTAGGTATTAGCTTTAGGTTTGTACTTAGTATATTAACTTCTTCGGAAGAGTATTAGGGGTATGGAGTATGAACGAAATTTGCACGTTTCAAATTTGGTTTACCTAAATCTCGATTTGTTGGCTATTGTATTCGTTTTTCTAGCGTGTTTATACTTAAATTACATGTAAAACAGAAAGTTACAAGTTATGTGCAATTACTTCTTTACACGGCGATACATGTATTTTTAATCAAATCTGTTAGTACAGCAGACACGGCCGGTACTCGTATATTATAATATAATTTATATTGTGTTCCCTAGATTTCAACTAAAAATACAATGACGTCGTGCGTTCAATGTCGGCCGAACAAATTACGGAGCTTATATTATATTGCCGGCATCGTGTCTTATATTTCGAAAGTTCAGTGTGCGAAAAGGCAACGGCATAACAATAGATAATAAAATCGGAAGATGACAAGACGTGTTAGTGTATGACACTGACATGGGTTAAGTCACGGAAATTGTTATGCTAATTAAATTTTAGAAAATACGATTCTAAACGGAGGATTACCAAACCAGACAATTTCGGTAATTTTATTTTTCCCGAGTATAATATTATAACGAAAACGGTCAAAAAGTTCACTGCAGGATTCTCATAATCGGACATAAACTTCTAAAATTTAAAAAGCATACAAAACTTAAACAATATTCCAAAAGCTTATAACTTTTTTGTGAGCTAAACTGACTTTAAATATTTAAAAGTATATTCCATACTATCGAGTAAATGATGTAAGCTTATATGGAATATTATTATATCCGAAGAAATTTCCAATGTTCGAAATAAAATAATGGTAGCTCAAAGTTTCGAATTAAGTTTTGTGTAGGTAGGTATTATTATTATTATTATTATTGAAGAGTTTTTCTGATTTTCTTGAGGTAATATAACTGCGAGATATTTATCATATTTTTATCTACGCTAAAGAAATAATATTCCGTTTAAATCTCTTTGACGTGGGTAATCCACGAGAAGATTGGTTCTTAATAATTTCACCAGAAAATGGTTACACAGACGTGAAAAAAAAAAAATGATATAATATAATTAAAAATGTTTGATGGTATATCATTTAACGGCAAATTCAAATGCATTGATATTGTATTTGATTTTTATTTTATTTTTTTTTTTTTTTTTTGGAAAAGTTGGATTGTGTAATTATTTTGTTTTATTATTATTTTGATAAATAACGCTTTTTTTGACCGGTACAGGATAATTATGTTTTTAAATATTGTACAGATAATCCAAAAAGTTCAAATTGTTAACGAGTAACCATCACCATTAACTGGATAACGTGGGTAATAAAATCATCTTACAGATAATCAGGGTAACGATATTATAATGTACAATAGTTTATCTAGATGAAACCCAAGTATTTTATCTTTATCTTATTTTATTACTTTTAACAGATGTATAGTTAATAGAAATCATAAATATAGAAACTAATTTAATTCTTCAAAACGATTTCAAAATCCTTTTAGTCACGGTATAACCTTGATAACTCACAAATATTTCACAACATAATTTTCTGTATAAACCTTTAATTTTTTTTTCTCTCAAAAATTGCACAATACTCATACACTACCCCTTATTTACATTGTAAATGCAACCTCGTTTTAAATATTCGTAAATAAATCCAAAAAGTCAATGATCCAAAGATACACGCATAGCTACTTTGAGCTTAATATTTTGTAAATTTATTTATTGTGAATAATATAATAAGTAGGTACATATTATCACGTCATCGCACAAATAAATTGAACAAAAAAAATGTATTATAATTATTTTGGAACAATATAGATAGTTTTTAAATAATAATAATAATTTTAATCATATGAAAACATACGTGAGTTTTTTATAATATTATTATAATCACTATTATTGTATGTCACATAGAGCCAGCGGCAGACAGTCGATGAGGTTAAAACAAAATTAATGTTTTAAATACGGACGATCTGGGTTTAACGGAATTATACGGATTCAAAATTTTAAATCCACATTCAATAGTACCGCCGACGCGAACTGATTTATATCAAATGCGAATTTAAAATCTGACAAACTTCAAACGTTATTAAAATAAGGTTATCGCAGTTAGGTGGTTCGTACAAAAAACAAAACAAAAAAAAACTCTATTGTTTTATAACATTCAAAGAATTAAAATAATTATACCGATGGATTTATATAACAATATGATTACCTATCTAGATACATAATTGAATGTAATAATAAAAAAAAAAAATTAAAAAAATACCTATCTGCTGTGTCCTCGTCTTGACGTATTATGTATCTTATTTGTATAGGTAACTATTTTAAACTAATCGTTTATTGGTTCATGAATTATGAGTTTAAAATAATTAATTTTAGCTTTTATCGTCTAATAAAAAAGTCAAGGGCAGTACGACAAAAGTTTTTTATTACTGATAAATATTCACAGCTCAAATTAGTAGGAGGAATAGATCGCGAGAAATATTATTATTTCGGGCTTGAAATTAAGACACCACCGCCCTTACAATGAACACTATTATATTAGAACTAAAATCTATATATATATTATAGTCTATTGCACCTAATTCAGATTCATAAATATTAGAAGATAACCCAGTCACAGAAAGAATAAAATATTAATATGATTCAGATCGGGAATATTTAATTGAACCTTTGATATTTTTTTTTTGATTTTAAACCACGGACATTTATGTAAAACCCGGAATAAACATGAGTCTTACATAAACTGATGAACATTGACTTGAGCCGCTGTTTAGTTTGATCCTTTTTTTTTTTTTTTTTTTTTTGTGCCAGTGTTAAAAAAAACTTAGAAAAATTTTAAAAATCATGTTTTCCCATCCGAAAGTAAATTTCATTAAGCACGATCATTCTTAAAGTTGATAAGATTTCCATTTAGTAAATAGTAATATCCGTGGTTATCCGAAAAGTGTTCCATTCGGGAAACACATAAAGCCGTTTTTTTAGATTTGAGTATAGAAAGAACGCATCAGATGACTCAAGTCCAAAACGAATAATTCGGGGTTTATTAATTTGTTTACCAAGCGAGTCACTGAAGAAAAAGGAAGTTATAAAAGTTTATGAATTTAATAACAATTTATTTAATAATATTTTGAATATTTTTCTTTAATTTCCCTTACAAGGTTAATAGATACGGGGATATAATGAAAATAAAAGAAAATAAATTTGAATTTACTACACGATATTAGAGCAGAGATATTCGATTTATTTTCTAAGCTCAGAATTTTCCATTTCCACAACTAGAATATTCGATGAAACAGATTCAGTTATTTCCATAATTTTGTATAAAGTTTTTTCTTGAGTTAACACTTTTGTTTAAATTCACTGGATTTCGGTATGCAAGCTTTTAAAGCAGCTCACAACATCATTTAGACAAATTCAAAGGAATTTTCATTCAAGCCAGATACTGATCTAGATATTAGTATACTAACGAAAATATTAAATATTAAAAAAAAAAAAACGATTAGAATATACGGTATGCAATAAACGAAAAATAAACTTTAGACTACAAACAACGGTTATATTAAGGCTATCAATCACGTACAATTTTCAAAGTTAGAAACAGTCAACGTCCACTACGGAAATAACAACACGACAGAATATACAGTAGAGATAAGAGAGCAACGACTGAGCTAATGACGAAGGTGTGTATCGAATGACGATATAATACTGTATTTAGTACTAGTATTAAGTTAAGTATACATAGAGTATTAACTTCTTAGAATTATAAAAACTTTTAGAAAATTTGAGCTGAATAGTTGTCTAATATAAATGATTACATTTCTTTGAGTTTGAATTTAATCATTTTTTTTTATCATCTTGGCTACTGGTCCTTTGGGGTACGTACGTTTTATCATATTTTGTATGATCATTATTTGTATAGGTACAAATGTAAGGTTTCGTGCACAAATAAAGGTTTTTGTATGTGTTTTTTTTTTTTTAAATTGATAGAGCAAAAATATATATACCTACATTTATTTCAGTGTAATTTATTTGTTATTTTTGTGACATATGCTCAAATAAATACAATGATATTATTTTGTAGGTACGTGGAAGTGCGGAAGTTTAGTTTTATTTTATTTTTTTCAGAAAAGTATTCAAAATATTTGTTTATTTATTAATTTTTTTTTATTGATGGCGGCAGGGGTTTAGATATCCTTCCAAAGGAGTATGAGTTGGACGGAAGGGGTTCCAATCGTTACACAGTCTTTTAGACAGGTCCGTATAAATAGAAGGAGAGCTCTGTATACGAACCTGTCTAACTCAGGAAAAACAAAATGAATCCCTAGTTAATTTCTGCCGAAAATAATAATGAGCTTGTAGAACTATAAATTAAAATACTGTGTATTGTGAAAAAATCTGAACAATTTTATTAACTTAAAAAGTGTTATTCCAGAAATATTAAAATCACTTATCTTAGTAAAAATCTTAGTAAAAGTAATATCTTAGTAAAAAAAAAATTTCCGCAGAAACTAATATAAAATAGTTATTATTGGGTAAGTATTATAAGGGTATTATTAAGTAAATTCAAAACTTGACAAGTTAAAAATGTAAATTGAAAGTTGATCTTACCTTATTACTCAGTAAAAAATGAGTCAGTTTTTAAAAATACTACTTTAGATTTCTAATCCATAACCATACTATTTGAGTAATTACCATCGTAGAAGAAAAACTAATTTTTTTTACCTAATATTGTGTATGGAATTTCGAGGTACAACAAATTTAATTTGATATTCTTGGACTAAACCACGACGTATTAAAATGGCCGAATGCTTACTTATTTTTTTTGTTCAAACACATGTCTTACGCTCTTACGAGGATAACACTCGTACCGGTCTAATTTCGATATTTTTTTTTTTCTGTATTTTGGAAAGAAGTATACTTCCATAAGAGACTGTATTGAACCCTATCATTATTTTTATCCCAAATATAATTTTTTTTTTTTAAATCAGGTTTTGTGTAAAGGGGTCGCATATTATTTTTTATTTTCATCCCAATAAGTTCTTATTTTTTAAATTTTCAAAATAGTCATTTTGTAAAATATATTATTCTAAACAATTGTAATATACCCATCATATTTTCTTGTCTGATTATTAGTTTTTTTAATTGTAGTCACTTTAGAGTATATAAAATATGAGCGAAAATAATTAATATTCAATAGAAAATAAAGAATTACTGTACTGAATATGATACCTTATTGTTTAACACGTCTTATTCTGTTTGAAATTGTTTTCACGCCAATTTTCTAGAAATATAAATAAGAAACTAATGATTGGATGTAAACGTATACCATTATTATAGGACACCTTGTATATCAATTTAAATCTAAAACAATGGTAGAACAATATTATGCTCACCGTGAGTTATCCTTGTCACTGTGAAATATTTTTTGTTCGTGAAAACGGCCGTACCTTGATCACTTAAATGGTATATGAGTGGTAAACTATAGTGGAAAAGTGTTAAATTTAATATGGACATTAAAATATTAAAAATAATGTTGACGTTTTATAAAACCGGAGACAATTTGGAAAACCTACATTTTATAATTATGATAAATTCGATTTTCATTATTTTTAAAAGATTTCAAACTATCTAAATTCAAGCATTTTTACTACTAAAACAACGAATTAAAAAAATAAAAATAAAAACAAAAAAAATATTTCTTATATATTAATTACATTTACAAATAACCTTTAAACTTGACTGTTAGTTAAACAATTAATAATAAATCGATTGGTTATTTTTTTTTAACGTGTAAACTCAATAACTTTTTTTTAATCAACTTAAATGAGTTAATATATTGTTTATTATTTTGCTCATTCTCAGGTAAATTAATTATTTAACCGTTTTGATGTCGAGATTTTTAATATTATTTTTTATAAGACCGTGTACGCGACCTCCGAAATAGTAAAGTCCGCATTGCGATATACGCAGCTGATGTTTGGATATGTATTCGTGTTGTTGGACGTGATGGGCGTATAAATTATTCAACTGATATGTTCGAATGCAAATAGGGAAAAAAAAATAATCAGTTTATGTGCAGACCATTGAGTTTGAGGGTATAGGTACCTATATATTTTATTCAATCAAGTTTAATTCGTCGACTTAAAAATAATATATTGTCGAGTTCGGTCTGATGGCGCGAGTCTCGTATCCCGAATGTTGACGGTCACGTCGCGAAATCAGTGGAGCGTAAGAACGGCGTGTAGTATCATAGCTAGGTACGCTATATACTCACACGATAGTGTGCCAAAAGCCAAAAGCAACAAACAGACGTGGCCATGTTGAAATATTCTATTTATTTTCTGCCGTTCTGTTTGTGGATTTGCACGCAATTAGGCGGGATATCGAATTCAAATTTACTCGCGCGTGTACGGAGTAAAAAACCTACCAAATTATAGCCTGTGCCTAAGGATTCCGTTATTTTATATAAGAAGCGATTTTTTTTTTATTTATTTAATTCGAAAGAGTGCCAGTCGTAAATTTGTTTTAATACATCTAAAAATGGGATCTTTAAAGTTTGAGGATATTTTTTTGAGGAAGTTTTATACTTTTGTCTAAAATTAACCTATTCATTCCAAGTCGAGAAAACTATACCATTTATTATAAATGTTTAGAAAATGGCTTGGTTTTTAGTTTTTTTCCTATAAAACACAATAATTTTTTTTGGCTGTTCTATTCAGTCGTATTGGTACCAATTTCGTAAAATTACGATAGAGCTAATTAAGCTACTATATGTTCTATTAGACCATAAAAATGGTAGATTTATATTAAAATATATACACGATAAAAATGTACGGTGTTTAATATAATAGTAGGTTTATCGAATGTCATGTTACAATCAAATTGCCAAATAAATACTTATTTTTTTAAAAAAAATTGTGTAAAAACTTTTTTGAATCATGCTACACAAATTTACATTGACATTATATCATCACCTCTATTTTCTGGAGTAAAATGACTATCTCCTTTTGAATTTAAAAATAGTGAAAAAAAAAAGACGGACATACTTCGAACGTGGGTGCAGTCATCGTTGTAGGTGGGAAGTAGGAAAGGTAGTATATTGACGGTAATTTAATGTATAACAGTAAGCAATGATAAACCATTGCTAACGACGAATAAACAATTCTAAGCAGAGTTCAGTTTTAGTGTTGCTTTGTCAAAAATATATGTCATATTATTGTAAATTGATTACAACAATGTGTGTTTCCATGACAAAAATTATTGTTTAAAAACTAATAAAATAAAAAAAACTTAATAATAACAAAAAAAAAAATAAAAACAGTTGCCAATGATAACCTTTTATCATTTAATATTTTTAATCTTTCAATCTTTTTCTTTCTTTTTCAATCTTGAATATTAATGAGAATTTCAAACAATGAACTGTTTAAAGTACCACTCAGAAAATATTTTCTTTCAGAAAAGGGGCTATACATGATAATTGGAGTAAGCTTTCTGGTAAAAAAGTGTTCACATACAAAAAAAGAGGAGAGTAGTAGAGCATTATTCAAACACCGCATGTTTTGCAGCGCAATTATACTTTACTGCTACTATTCCGATACCCAAACCTAAAAATGGAATATCTCATAACGGGTTGACAGAAATCACATATTTCAAATTTGGAATTTAATTAAACCGATAATCCGTCTATTAATGGAATTTTTTAATGTGGTAGGTTACTATTTGAAAATCAAAAAAGAGTAGCTAGCCGAAAGGTGACAATAATAAAAACAATGTAATTAGATGGTATTATGATTGCACAAAATGTTTACATAAATTCGTTGAAAAAATAAGCATTTTAAGGAAAATTTCACTGTAACGTGAAATTTGATAAAGCTCGTGATATACGTTACATACGTACCAAACGAGAATTCGTAATCGACGTAAAACGGCGGTACGATATCGAATGCTTAATACAATTAACGGTACGCAGGAAGACTGTCGTCGTCTTCGTCGTCACGTTTTAGCGAAAATTAAATTGAGCGCAAGTGATTGTATACGATGCGTAGTGGCAAAAATCACGTGCCCGTATACGTCACAGCCAGATCTCTGTCCGACGATAAATCTGCCGAGTGCCGAATGACATTAGTTTGGGCTACCGACTCGCATTGTTTAAAGTAGATACCTACCTACGCCACGGAGATTCGATACGTTTAATAGTAGGCATATTATATCGACGGTGTTTTGTTTAAAGGGCGTCTACCGAATTTCACGTTTTTCAGGAAGCAAAAATAACTGTTTTGAAAACAAAAAAAAAAAACAGCAAAAAATTTTTCAATGATGTTTATCACGGAAAACGATAAAATTACTCATTGTAATCAACTTTATACACAAAACATGTGTAGAATATGGTACATGCCGTTTTAACAAATCAATGTTAATTATATTATATTTTAAAAGGGCGCTTAAATATCTTTTTGCCGACATTACCAATTTAATTTTCCGTATTTGAATATTCCCTTAAACCAGTTTATGTTCCTAATTTTACTGATTTTTTTTCTACATAAAAACGTATTTTCGATTTTCAGTGATATACGCACTTTTAATAAAATACTATCGATATACAAGTAGAAATTCTAACTTTTATGTCTCTTTTTTTTTCTGGGCGAACTTTATACTTTACTGGATCGTTGTACAATAAAAACTTGGTGCCACTCTCAGGTAAGCAATTATAAAGTTGTTGTATAGGTGAGTTATTTGGAAGAATGGATATACGAGGGTAATTTAGCTTGTATATAATATTTGCAATGATAAATCTGTAATCCTAATGAAAATATGATTCCGATAGAAGAAGTATTAGTCGTATTGTTTCTTATGGCAATTCCCAAATTGACAAAAGTCAAAAAAAAAAAAAAAAAAAAAAAAAAAAAAAAAGAAGTAATGCTAAAAATGTCAATACATGTTTCAAATAAAATTCCGCTGGGCAGACATTTTGTATTATTTGAAGTATTTGAAGTAGGTACTGGATAAATAAAATAGACAATTTGTAATACCAAATAAAAAAAAATATATATATATATAAAGAAAAAAAACAAGAAAAAGAAATTGAATGAAAAAGCATTAGGATTTTTAAAAAAAATTTCAAAAAAAAATACGTCGAGGCGAAAATTCCGCATCTTTTATCGATATTTTTAAAAATTTGAAATTATTGAACTGTCCGAATTTTTGATATTTAATAGCTTTTATAAACTGTGTAACAAATTTTTAAGCATCATGTATGAGAAGCCAGTAAATAACGTCTGCCTAAGATCAAAAAAAAAACTTTAAAAATAAATGCAACAATTTAAAATAGCTTTATAGTAACATAAAAAACGACAGAAATATTTTTTAAAAATTGTATATGAGAGTTTTTGTTTAAATCTTAGACTATTTTTAAGATATAAAATAAATGAAAGTGTTTAAATGCATTATTCGAACTTGATGAAACAAAAAACAGTTTGTGTAAATGTTTAAAAAAGAAAAAAATTGATTTATCGCGCATGTTCGCACCGCAAAGATTGCCTTAAATATGGACCCTCAAAACACAGTGTATAATATTTTAATATTTATTTGAATTAAAATTAAAATATTCTACAATATATTTTATTTTTTAAATGAAACAGTTGTCTGCTAATAAAATACCAGCAAAATATTTATTATTGTAAGTTTTGTAATGAGTTTAAACTTCAAAACTTTAAATGCGCATAACTTATAATTATAAATTAGGTTAAACACAATTCATTAAAAATTAATTACGAACAGTCAAATTATTATATATGTATGCATGTTTGTATGCGTGTGCACGAGAATGTGTATGTGTGTGTGTGTGTCGATTGTTATACCATGGGAATTGGATTGAACATACCTAATTAATATGTATAAATCAACGAGTTTCGTAACTTGTACACTAATTTGAATATTATAAATTATAACTGACTATACAGCATTTATATTATAATATATAAATCAGTCAATTTGTATCACAACTTTTGCTCGTTAAATCAGCTGATTGATGACTAAATTTCGTTGAAGATTTAAATATTAATATTGTACAGTTATAGATTTATGTACCTACGTACATTTCTTAATACTAATAAATCTTTTTGATTATCAATGTATCAAAAATACAAATTTTTATCTCTTAAAATTCATTTTTGAAAATCATTGTAAAAGTACGTACCAACCTACGTTATTATTCATAACTTAAAAGAGCTTAAACATGTATTATGCAAATATTTAAGCCTTATCGATTATTATTTAATTTAACGGAATTGACAATATTATCAGGCGAAATGAAAAAAACTGTTCGTTTCGGAATATCGGTTGATAAACATAGGTATAGGTACTCTCGAATTATTATGAAACGTCCAAATTTCAGGTATCATTATTTTCCTGTCAGCTTTATGTTATTATTTTATTATTTTAAATATTAAAAATAAAGTCGAAAAAAACGAAGTATCCTGTAAGCGTACGCTTTTATACTATTTTTGTCGGTGATTAGGAATTATTAAGACAACGACTAAAAAACTATCATTAACCAACTTCCGGAATTTCAGCAGTGGATCATCAAATCGTTTATGACAAAGTTGATCTCAAAAAGTGTCAACATATCTCCAGTGGCAATATATCCTTGACAAAATATCTATATAACATAAGTATTATAATAATGTGTATTTTTATATTTTTTATACCTTCGTTCGGTTTTTTTTAGATATTACAAATCCAAACATGACAAATCAATTATTTAATACAATTTTTATAACGAGATAAATTGACAGTTTTTCCGATTTATTAAAAACACTATACATGGAAAATCAAAAAATGACATCTCCAATGCACAAACTAGATCAAAAATTCTACTAAAGAGTTCTTGTAAAGTTTTTTATCTGATAGAAAAGTTGTTAACCGATACACAAAATATAAAAAATACACATGTCGTGATAAAACCAATAGTACGTTCCTCGCTTCACTCAGAAGTTATAATATACAACAAATAAAAAAATACCAAAAATTAAAAATACAAAGAAAATACAAAATATATTTATTATATATTGTGTAGAAGATCTTTTGGCCTAGAACCCAAATGGGTTGACATCAAAATATTGATACTAACTCATCGTTTACTAGTAGATACGCTTAGATTGATTCATGCAATATTATTGATGGACGATCAATTTAATTAATCATCGAGGATTAATATTAATTTGCAAAGTCGACTAATTAAATATAGAAATCTAAAATACATTAGATACGTTTTCGATAAAAATCATATAGGTGTTAATAACCAACTAATATTTACATATTCTTATTCAACTTTTCTACGTGAGAAAGTATCGGTTTTGCGTATAAATAAATATTAACACAATTTATATTAACAAATTTATAAAACGTATGTAAATAAATGATACTGTAAAAACTGAATTTTATCTTATTTCGTTTTTCGGTTTTTTTTTTTCCTGTTTCCTCTCCGACAAAATTATTCAACCATAATATCTTAGCTCGCCCACTTCACCAGTTGGTTTAAAGGAGTTTAAGAGGTAGGTAATGAAGTGTATGCTTTTTACAATGAATAAAAAATGTATGTATACACCGTGATTAATCTATCGTAAGACACTCGAAAAATATTTACTATTTCCGGAATTTATTTTCTAGATTAATTAAGACATAAGATGATCTAGAATTTTATATTTATGTTATTATTTGTTACCCTTATATTTTTGGTAAAACCACTACCTACATTTAATATTCAAATGGAAACCTATATGAAAAATTCCATAAATAGTTAGAATATTATTTAAGATAAATTTTAATGTTGAAATTTTTGACTTCCGTCAATCCATTTACGAGATATTCTACTTTTAAGTTTGGGTTGAAGGAGAGTGGTGGTGCATTATTAACACGCCGCACGCCGTGCCACCACACAAATGATACTCCATTACTCTCCTCCAACCCTAACTTAAAGGTGGAATATCTCGTAAATGGATTGGCAGAAGTCAAAAATTTCAGCACTAAAATTTATTTTAAATAATACTCAAATTTTTTATGAAATTTCTCATATAGGTTGCCATTTAAAAATTAAATTTAGGTAGTGGTTTTACCCCTAAAAATAAGGGTAACAAAAAATAACGTAAATAGAAAATTATAGAGCGGCTTGTTTCTTGAATATTCTAGAAAAAAAATTTGGAAAAAATAAATATTTTCCGAGATAATGAGTGTATTTTGATAAATTGACCATTCCGTATATCTTTATTCAAATTTTTCCGACGGAAAAATCTACATAGTACAAAATAATGTTAAAAAATCATTTGTTAACAGTATTGTCATTCAAGCCGTAGTTTTACAGATCAAAATACAAACATTATTATTTAGTTGTAGACGATAAAAAATAATAATATAACGTATAACTAAAGTATACGTGACAACTTCTATAAAAAAAACCACATTTTTTTGTCAATAAATATCTATTCTATACAATTATTTTATTTTTATTGTAGGTATGTTAATTTTAGATTCTGATCGGAGGGAGAAATTTATTGGTTTTAGAATGATGTTTATTTTTTTTTTTATGTGAACAAATTTTTTTACCAGAAAGCTTACTCTGATTATCAAGTATATTGCATTTTCTGAAAGAAAATATTCTCAGAAGTTTTTCTAGAAAATAGAAAACACCAGAAGAAACCGAAAAATAGGTACAATTACAATAAACAATATTTAATGAATACGTAATTATTTTTTGCCATACGAATGTTTTAAATACATTTTATTTTCGGTTTGCTAACGTTAAAGTATTTATAATCGATATTTTATTTCTATATTTTCAAAATATTTAAAAAAAAGTATTCATCCTTTAATATTTGTGACATAAATTTATGTTCGGCGTTTTAACTAATTTACTATATAATATAGCCCTGCGGTCGTCAAATCTTTTTATTCGGGGATACCTTATGTTGTTGATCAAAAATCCATGGATCACCAAAAACCAGGATTGCTAATTTCATTGTATATTTAATCTTATTCTTCATTATGTCTATTAGTTGATTTTGCATATCGTTTAACATAAATATACTATCAATTTCACAAACTCTAGCAAAATTCGGGTTTTTTATTTTTTTTTGGTTCATATATTGTTGTCTGCTTTAAAAACTATAGTAATTTTTCATTGAATTAAGGCATTTTTTTCATTTAATTTTGTTCAAATTTCTGCCACTAAATAAAACTAAACAATCACTTTTGTTTGTAAATCAATGGTGTGGTCAGTAAAGAAAACAAAATGAATTAATTAAATTCATTAATATTAATTGAGCAGAACTACAATATTATTCTCGTGAAGCTCGCGGAGCAGTTTGAGAACCGCTGCAGGGGTTGTAGGTAAGTTTGATTTTACACTGTTTATTTCACCCGTAAGTTCGGGGAAATGTTATTATGCCATCGGTCCCATCTTAATGAAACCACTCGATAAACCCATCTTATGTAGTAAATCTCTGATTAATGTTATAATAAAATATTTCACGAAATGCTTAATTTTATATTCTTGGTGTATGAATAAATAATTTGGCTTAGGCAAATAAGTATTACGGTTATAATGTTATAATTTTATATTTAATGCCTAAAAACATAAGAAAAGTAAACATATTAATAAAATATAAATCAAACGTACTTAAAACCTTCAGGAAATCGGTGAATCGTGATAAAAAGAAATCACTTTATATAATAAGAGCCAAGATGTTATAGCTATAAATATAGCATTTACTGGTAAAATTTAAGTAAATTTCAGTAAATGGAGTAAATATTATTTCGTTGAAAATAAAATAAATTTATAAAAATTATATAATATGAGTAGGAAAAAAATATGAAATATAAATATAGAATGAACTTCATGAAGTAATGACTATCGATTGATTAATTTTTGTTTATGTTTTTTTTTTTTTTAATAAAATAACTAAATAAGTTTCTAGTCTTTGAAAAAAAACTATTCATAAGAACAATAAGTACTGTTTCCAATCTTATATCATGCCTAATATTAAAGTTTCAAATTTTAATATTTTAAGTTAGAAACTTATTATAGCTACATGAATTTAATGGAATTAAAAAACCAACGTCTCTTGCAGGATAAACGACGTAACGATAGAACTGCAATTTTCAAGAAATTCTTTTGATACAATATAATATGTATTGTGTGTTGAAAAAAAAATGATCTAACCAGTTATTATTAGACGTGTAAAAATCTTTTAAAATGAGAAGTTACAAGAATGGTAAAAAAAACTCCGGTAAATATATCTAAATTATTAAAGTTTACCCGTAAAATTTATTAAACTCACATCTGTACAGTTGTACATGAATACCTGGCATACGGATATAAAATTACAAGATCAACACACAAATCGAATATACTATAGTTACCAAAATAACCATTACTGGCATTGAGGAACCAACTATACCAGAATCCGTTTTCTTCAATTTGTCCAAGTTTCAATTACGCGAGTTATATTATGACGATTTCCACACGATTTCTAATATAATAAAGGCGCATTGTAACCCAATCTAGCTGGTCGTATCTATAACACACACAATGCCTATACATACATACACAATGTAGTATTGTGCATTTGTGTTTTATCCAAGTATAGGTTGCTCGTATAATCAAGTATCTAAAGCTGGTAATAATAATAATAATAATATCTATAATATTATTATAGATATCGCGTCTTGTTGTATTAAATGGGAATATAATATAATAATATATTCATTGTAAATGAAGAATATTATTAATTCGCAGATGTATTATTACGACCTATATAATAACAATAATATACAAGTAGGTAGGTTTAACCTAAATTTCGCCATTAGGCGTATAATAATATTCGTACCTTGTATATTATCTATAGGATACCCACGAATATTGTGCGTTCGATATTAATAAACGTAAATAATTACCTGTCTATACTGATCGCCACCAAATTGAATATTGACGAAGTACTACAAATTACGTCCATCGCTATGTAAAAGTCACATACGAACGGGGGCAAGCCCCATTTCCCATTGACCTGAGAACAAAAAAACAAAACATTTTCATTTATACTATATATTAATGGAAAATAAACCCATAACGAAAATAAACTCGATACGTGTCGATTTAAATAATATTATACAATATACATGCTGTATACACTGTTTGTATATGTATTTTGAGTGTTAAAAAAAAAATCCCTGGTGTTCACACAAAAAAATTAATGAAAAACAATCAGCCATTGGTGAATTACACTGCGGTAAAAATTAACGTGGCTTGATTACTATAGTGACATGTACATAACTTTTTTAAGAGTTAGTGGGAAATTAATGGCAAAATATTTTCTTGTTAGGTACCTAGTATTTTAAATGTGTATAAAAAAAAATGCTGTAATAAATATCAAAAAAAATAGGCATTAGGATGATTTGACACCCATTTCGTGTACGCACTTCTAATTAGATATACACTTACGAAAACACAACAAAGTCAACATAATATTAGTTCTTATCTACGAAATTAACGAGAAAATATCGTCGATGGAAAACAAAATGTTTTGAAAAGATATTTTTTTCAAAATATACGACGTGTCCCGTGCGATGATTTACTATGGCATTTTAAAAGTGCGATTCTGTCCGTCGCTTTAAAGCAGTAAATCTTCATTAGAAGTTTTGTACATGCAAAAATAATACTGTATATAAAAAGAATTCGGTGCAATGTGGACATATTACACTGAGTGATATTTTATTCTATAATGATGATCCACCTTCGTTCTACA
Organism: Cinara cedri; assembly: GCA_902439185.1. NCBI lineage: Eukaryota > Metazoa > Arthropoda > Insecta > Hemiptera > Aphididae > Cinara > Cinara cedri. The sequence goes on along the minus strand of CABPRJ010000487.1, from coordinate 883,437 downwards.
TTAAATAAGTATTAGATTTTGATTTTCAAATAACAGTACATTTACTCCCTTTCTTTAAACAAAAGAAAAAGGAATACTCTCTTTTTTTATATATATATATATATATATATAATTTGATATAGCGTACAACAATAACACCAACATTTTCTTTTCTTCGAACCAATTGTATATTTTATGCTGAACTTGTAATTTGTTGCACATTTTTCGATTTTGTAGGCGCAAGCCTGTTATTGCAAATAAATAAATACCAATATGGTATACCATTTATGATTTATTTAGTTTATAATGTAAACCCGAGGAGAAAAGAACGATAATCAATTTTTTTTATCCATTTTAGATGAAAACCCGTTTCGACGGTAAATTTGAAATCAGTGTTATTTCAATGTTTAGAAATATAATATTTTTTCGAATGCTCGGTGAATATAATGAGAAGATGGGAGGAAGGGCTTGTTATTATATAAAAATGTATAATTGGTATGCGTTTATAATCTACGAAATGATGAAGTTAACTCAGATGATTTTATTACGACTTAATTAATCTAAATATTTAAACCAAAATTAATTTTACTCAAAATGTTCGTAGATAAACGCTGAAAAAAAAACATCATATCTAGTATTGAAAAGTAATTTCTTTGTAAAATACTTTTGTGTCGATAATTTAAGTACATTGAATAAAATACAATTAGTTGGTCATAATACATTCGGTGCAGTTTTACCGTAAAGTACAAAAACAATTTTTAAAATGCACATTATCGTTACCAATTATATTTAATACCTAGTGGCCTCGATGCATTTGTAATTTATAAACTTATAATTATTAAATAGTGCAATATAACAGTGTATAGCAATGTAGCACACTTAAAACCTTTCCGGAAGCCAAATGTTTTTATTAATATCATAATATTATACACTAATATACACTATAGTATCATTCGTGAGAGTAATAAATTCGATATTAAACGGAGGAAATTCTTTTTTCCGGACCAAAAGGCAATCTATAACAATACAAACCGACTCGTTTTAAATAATAGAGATAATATCTTGTTTTAAGCTTCTTTTAACCAGGTATCACCGTGCAATTCATTATGAAAATTAAGTAATTAAAAATTTCACTTTAAATATTTCCCAGGTTACTAAAAACACAATACAAGAGACAAGACAAATTGTATTTCTACCATATTACGAATTCAATTATCGCGTTAATTTCGTTCTTTGTGACCGTGAAATATAAATTTGTAAACAACGAGCATAAAGTTATGGAATCTAAACGAGTTTTTTAAAATTACGTCTTTGATTCTTTTATAAAATGATTAAACAAGTGTAAAATACAAGATTTAGTTGACCGATAGTAATTAATTTTCAACGAACAATAATTTTATCGTCGAACCGGGGTATTTGAAATATCTACCAGAAAATTGCCGGAGACTGAATTACTATTTAATGTGTTGGTTGGGCATAATTTCAATCCACACAGGATGGGTGTTTAGAAATATCATAAATATTAACTATTTAACAGTTCTAGTAATTTTTATTCCGATAGATGATATAATGCAGATAAATAAATGTGACAAGTAGTGTGGATTCAACACATACCACCACTCATTTCTCTTTTACTTGCAGTACATAGTAGATATGATTTTTTAATTTGATAAATCATATGACCATTATTGTGTTCATATACATTTATAATTTTACTGGGTGGTATTGGTTATTGCAATAACGAAGGATAGCCTTAAAACGGGAAAATGCAGTTTCATAATAAAAATGCTTCATTTCCATTATGTTCTTAAGACTTTGAAATTCAAATTATATTAAAATTATGTAATGTGGTATTTATGATTTAGTTTTGAATTTTTTCCAATGATTGCAGATATATTAAATCAAATATTAAAAGAAAAAAGTTCTATTTCCGCACTAAGTATAATTTTGAATTCAATAAAATATTATTAAATTATGAATAATGTTATTTTATCGTAATGAAAAAAACAATAATAATTCAAACAAAACATATTAAACTTGTTTCAGTTGAATGTTTCGTTGTTATTTGTTCCGGAATTTGATAAAGAAAACGTCTATAGGAACACCGTGTAACACGATTATCGTCATCATGTTCAGTTCAAGCAAATAAATTGGGATTAAACAAATAACACAATGTAAGCAAATAATAATTATTCAAACGCAATAATACAATTTTGGACGCAGATTCGATTATTTAGCGAACATCATAGTTAAAGTATTAGACTTCTGCAGTCCTTTCATCTTGATCTGTATAACCGATGATATTACACTCGTTAAACGTCCGCAGCACACAAAATAAAATAGCATATCACAGGCTTTGTATATGTCCTAGTTAAATTCCTACGTCAAATTTGGAGGCAAAAATATAACTAACAAAATATTATTGTCAATTCGTATTTTTAAATTGAATACACACAATTTAGCTTTAATCAATAATACGTATATACCTAAGCTTATTCATGTTTTCATCTTATAATACAAATATACAAACAACATCAATTGTTATTTGTTGTTTTTTTTTCTCAAAACGGTCAAAGTCATGCACCAGGATATTTTCAAAAGTCCGCATTCTAAACGTTTTCTGAACATATGGAATCCATTGGTTAGGAATGCGTTTTTTCGATTGAAAGGAGGAGGAGGATTACGTTAAATTCTGTTATTCCCTCATTTTCTTTTTACACCTATAATATACACTAGAAACAATTTTATCCAATGAAAAATATTTAAAAAAAAACATATAACTTTCCTGGTTTAAATCCTAAAGGATGCATACAAATTTTCTAAAAAATAATATTTTAAAAATCAACGTTAAGACAACCAATCCATAGTACCAAGTAAATTTTAGTTGTTGACAAATTTGAGTTACTACCTATATGGTTAGGTATGTACAAATTTAATAATGCTACAGTTAAATCGCAAACAAATTATTCCCATATGGAATTAACGTTTGTACTTATATCATGCTTTGTCTCTCATTTAAAAACAAGATTTCAAAAATTTCGTATAAAAAATGATAGTGTAAGTGTAATAATGTACCAAAATATTTTTACTCGTCGTAATATTATTGTAATTTATCTAATATTTATCGTACTGTATATACCTACCTACCTATATTATTAATAATTTTCAAACAATATCCGTTATGTCGTTTTCCATTCAACCAGAATTCGTTTCGGATGATTGGATTTGACCGTATATTATAGAGTTAAATGATAAAGTGATTTGTGCATTCGACATTTTCCCAGAACGCGCGTATTGGATGTGATTTGAAAATGACCACAAAAAATATCAAATTTCGATATTGGACCGCCCCTTAATACCTATCAAATATGTAACCAACAAACGCGTTTTAAACGGTTTTTTTGATTGTTTAAACTAAATAACGGAGTTTATCAATAATAACTACAAGGGTATTTTTTTTTTAAACTGAGTGGGCAGCCAAAAAAGATATTGTTTATCAGCATTATTTGTATAATAAATATAATAGGACGCATAATGCATATTATAGAGTTAATTTTTTGTTTTAAACCATAGATTCGCCATTCTCTTGCATAATTATTTAGTTTTGTTATAACTTTGACTCTTTTATCGTTTTTAATGTACCCCGATTCCTAAGAGATATGGCGGTCACCTTGCGCTTCTTTTTTTTCAATTATGATGTCCTCTATAATTATATTATGCAGGTATTCTAGGTCGTCTCAAGAGGAGAGAAATATCTAACCATTTCAAACGTCTTGATTTAAATGAATTTGTTGGTGTAAGTTTTTCTTTAAAATTCCTATAGTATGTACTTTTTTTTGTTTTACTTTTCATCCAACTCATCTTTCACATAAGTCTTCAGCGCGCATCTCAAAAGCCTTTTTTCGGTATTATTTCCGACCTAAATATCGCATCCATATGTTACTATACGCTCTAAACAGTTATTATTTATTTATTTTTTATTTATATATATATAAATATACTAGTTGTCCCGCGCCCGGCGTTGCCCGTGACAATTTGTATTATTATTATTTTACCCATATTCATTTTTAGTTTTTGACCGTGTGAGTAATGAATAAAAAATGTTGAAAGTGGGAAGTCTACCTTCGGCGGAATATGTCTTCTACTATGACATTTTTTTTCATGATTTTCATACGAAAAATAACGAAACCTCGATTTTTTTTTTTTAAATGGGGAGGGTTGATGGATTTCNAAGGAAGTAAAGCCTAATCTAACTTATCAGGGAGTGGAGACGCTCGACAGCGGGAAAGCGCGTATTATAGCTAATTGTCGTTTGCAGACGGCACGGTGTTTGTTTTATACCTTCATGTGAACATTAGCCGACAATTTATATTAATATAAAGTTAATAATTCAGTTGTTAATCTGTATATATAAAAATGGATCGATATTTTGTCAGCGGTGATGCCTTAACCTGAATACCATCTAAATTTCAAACTTTTCCGGTAGATTTTCCAAAAATCGTCTTTCAATAACTTTACGAATACACGAAAAAAATAATCAGGCATATCGGTCTGTCCGTTTTCAAGTTATGTTGTCGGCGAAAAAATATCAATTCATTTATATATATAATACATATAATACATGTATACATATAATATAAATGAGCGTATTTGTCTATATATTTAAAAAAATAATAACTCGATTGTATCACTCTCTTGGCACCCTCTGATGAATATTTATTTTTTAATTTTCTATCAGAATGAACATTATAATTTTGGGACAACTTACACGAAATATCTTACTGATTATTCATTTTTTTGTTTTTAAATTTCATCCGTATCACCAAAGTAACCCATAAATCAACAAAAAAAATCGCTGTACTAAAAATACCAAATACTCTGTGTCAGCTACCCTTGCAATGCCACCTATCGTGTCCAATCGTGAATCTAAACCATCACGGACCCATTCAAACACAAATTTCGTCAAAATCGGTCCAGGCGTTTAAGAGGAATTCAATGACATACACACGTACAGTATAATTATATATAAATATAAAGATATAAACGGGTTAGTACTTAATTAATGGGGTACATAATATTTAATACAGAACAAATAAGAATGAAAAAGATAGTTATATATTAAAGAAAGAGGGATCCTCATTTGTCAGTTTTATTAGACGATTGCTCGATTGATTCAACATGCAATTTGTTGTACAGAGCGGAACATGAGAAGAAATTTTATGGCGAGTAATTCATGTAGAAACTTTAAAACTGACAAGTGAAAGTTTTGTTAAGAAGGACATATTGTGAAAGTAACGATGGCCTGCTAAAGAAGATAATTTGAGTTTGGTTTGGACAGGAAAATAATCGTAAGGTAGGCATGGTATATTTAAAGCATACCTGGCATAATTTAAGAACTTCCTTTTGACGCTTTCAAGTTACTGACACAAATCAGCACATTAGGGATCCCAAACCACCGAACCGTACTCAAGAATGTGTCTGACGAGAGCGTAGTACAGGGATTTAAGTGAATTGGTAAACTTAAATTCACTTGAAACCTTCCTAATAAATCTCAACAGTTTATATGATTTGCATGTAACGCTATTCATGTGCGAACGTGAAGATAGAGAAGGTGTAAATATGAAGCCTAGGTCACGTATACTGTCGACTGATATATATTATATTGAATATATATTCAATATATTCAATACGTAGGTATTAACAATTGAAGATTAAACTCTGGTAAACGATGTTTAACGCCATTTATCTATATTGAGTGTTAAGCCAAGTGCTTCACTCCACCTGACGTATCTATCAAGATCACTTTGGAGAAGTGCACAATCTTCCGCGAAGTTAATTTTTTAAATAACTTAATGTCATCTGCAAAACATAACAATTGACTATACTGAAGCACAAACTTCGCATTATTGATCAATAAGGAAAAGTGCAGATATGAAAAATCACCTCCTTAAGGTATATTTGAAGTTGCAGAAAAAGTATCAGACTTTACACCAAACATTTTTACTCACTGTGGCCTTCGTGCTAAATAAGACTTAAACCAAGTTAGAAAGGGTATTTAAAACCAGAAGATCATAGTATTCGAAGAAGAATTTTGTGATTAATAGAATCAAATACCTTGGCTGTATATATTACATCAACATGAGCTTATTTATTGATTCCAAGATTATTTTTTTGAAAATTCTTAGGTTTCAACCGAATTAAAACAAACAAAAAAAAAAAAACGAAATCGACAAAAATAAAACCCTAAGTGTTTAAATTTTCCATTTTGACCTAAATGTTAAGAAAACTACACAACAAATCTAAAAACCAACCAACAAGACAATCATTTCTTTTAGAAAAGGTTATTGTAATTCGGAGTAAGATGTCTATTATAAAAATAAAATTAAAAATTTTAAAACTTTTACTTCCGCAAATTTGTCCTTTTTTCTATGAGTACGTTTTACTCCTGTTTTTCCCATGAATATTAATTAGAAATTTAAAAATAATTTTTCATCAATAGAATTCAAAATTCTACAATGCAAATGATTTTTGTACTTTTTCGTTTTATGCAAGATTTCTGATAGGAAAATTGTAAACACACATACATACACATATAAAAAATAAAATTTGCATATAATAAAATCGCTGTTTTCAGAATCTAAAACTTAGAAACTTTTTAATACGTTTTACTATTATATTTTTTGAGTTAACAAATATATATTTTTTATGGTGATGTATCATTATTTCTCTTGTACTATTGAATAAATGATATATTTTGTATTTAATATTATTAAATAAAAATCAAAATAAACGGCCCCATTATATTATATTTAAATATATTTTTATTATTATTGTGATTATTATAATGGCATCGGAAATGATTGATTGATTTAATGCTATGACATTTAATATTATATACTTCTCCCTAGTATATACTTTATTATTCTTATATTATGAAACTGAGATGGTGTTTATTGCATCTACAATGTAATTCAATATAATAAATATATATATATATATATATATGTTTAGATTTTTTCTTTTTTATTATCAATTTACCCGCTCGACCAGTCAAATGAAAACCGGGTATCCGGTAGCGGTTGCTGCAGATGTTTCAAAGTTCCCATACGTCGCAAACGAAGCAATTTACGGTTTCCTTTTAATGTTATAACAAGCAAATAATGGGATATTACTTCATTCCGTTCAGAAATCAGCGTGCATCAACATTTTGAAATGTTTCAAAATCGCGGCAAAAGAAAAATTGTTCATATAATAATTCGCACGACGACGGTTAGAACGTGTATGAAGAAAATTATATATCTATATAGATTTGTGTTGACCGCTTTCCTTTTAAAATTTTGTGGTCGTAGGTACCATACATTTCTTTAGTAGCACACCTACTTTTTTTCCGGGCGTCACCATTTTATAAAACTTAAAAAAAAAATTCAACAATTAATAATTTCAAGAATTATTCACATCAATTGCATTTGCATGTATTTGTTTTGATTAATTTCTTTTATAATTAAATTTATACAAATACGTCTTGTTGTTTTAGCCTTCTTGTTTCATCGACCGTTAGTATTACCGTCATTCCCGGACAGCACTTGTACTGACTGGGCTTGGGAGTGCACACACAATGAGGTCTATTCCATATATTTTAATTCACGAAGTTCGACGATATAGTTTTTCATTTCGAAATGAAAGAAGGAAAAAAGAAAAACGACGACGGTTAGAGTCCAACAACTAACTTAATTAATTTTGTTTTTAACCTCTAATTTTCTGTATAAATATATGGTACATTTTTTTTTTAACGTGGGAAGCGTTTCTTTTAACAAATGAAGCAAGCGGCATTTGTTCACCCTTATAAATATGTATTATCATCGATTTACTACAGGTTATAATAACTAGTATAACTGGGTACCTAATTAATGTATTAATATTAATGATTTTGTATTATTACTATAAATTATTTTTATAGCCAGCTTATTTATGTTTCCTTCTTCTATTTAGTGAAAATACACTCTAAACAAACAATTTTTATTGATCTTTCGTAGTAGTTTTACATTAATAAGCGCGTAGATTAATCCCCACACCCATGTATATTAAATATTAACCACTTGGACATAGTAATATTCCGTCTCGATGTGTTGTTTCTCGGATATTGCAGGTTGTCAGAAAATTGATAAAGAGATAGATACAACATTTTTTTTTGCCAACTGTTTTCTTTCGAATTTTGTTTTACGGCTCTTGTGCATTGACTTTCCTATTTCAAAATGTAACCAACTGAAGTTATTTTTCCCATTCCCTTTCCTTTACTTTAACCCGGCGTATTTTTAAACACCTAAAGGTTTTAGGTTTTAAATGCTACTTAAGACAATAACAACAAACTTACGTTTAGATCACGGGTAAAGATATAAATATCTATATATCTATAGCAATGTTTTGGATGTGGCAGATTTTTTTATTTTTTCGAAGATGGTATCACTAAAGGTCGCAATGGCTACAATTTCCATATCATTTTTTTGATTATTAAGTCGTCTCGATGTAACTACGTATATATTTATATATATCCACCGTGATGGGTGTTCGTTGAGGATGATAACTATCTGGTACACAGTGTTTGTCAAAGAAGAAAAGAATATACAGAGTGATTCACTAAGCATGCCTAGCCCATTTTTTGATTACATTTAGCATAGTATATTCAAATTCTGATTTTTGGAATTTTTAAGTGTAGTTAAATCCGTTAATTTCGAATACTTAGATTTTTTTCAACATTTAAGAAGTATCCTGAGGTGATACCAACTTTGGTTTTTCAAGTGAGAACCTATATTAAAAATGTATATAAACCTATAAACTATACCTAAACTTAAATGTGAAATATCCCGTTTACAGGTTAACGGAAATCAACAATTTTAACATCAAAATGTATTTATAGTAATACCCATTTATTATGGAACCTTAAATATAGGTTTTCATTTTAAAAACCAAAGTTGGTATCACCACAAGATACTTCTTAAATGTTTTAAAAATCTAAGTGTTCAAAAATATCGGATATTATGTGCACCTTGGGTTGAAAGGGTTAACTACATTAAAAAATTTGAAAAATCACAATTTTAATACATCCAAAATTTAACCAAAATATGTGGTGAGTACGCTTAGTGAACCATGCCGTGTAACCTCAAAAAACCGTATCATGCAACAAAGAACAGATAATTTATTTATCCCATTCCCATTCCGGAATACGCCTGAGTACGTAATTGTTACGTAAGTGGCTTATCGATTCATATTATCTAGGATACGTTATAATAGTATGTCATAATGCGCGTATGATAATAAATCGAATATGGTTATAACGCTCCACACGTTACACATTTACCTATACTAGCATAACCTATACTTAATTTATTCTGATATTTGGTTATCCTTTCCAATTCATGTAACTAAACCGCAAATATGAGGTATATATATATTAATATAATATACCTGCCTAGATAGATACCCCGTGAATAATAAAACGTACACTTGCCGGTATCCGCAGTACTGGGCTCAAGATACGCACACTCTCACGTATGGTGCGTGTGTGTAGTGTATCTAGGGCATTTTTATAATTAAGTATTATTTCATGCCAAGCCAAGACAGCTCCGGTTCCTTCCCATGGCGTAATCCCCCGCTGGATTTAGTTTAAAACGGCAGCACACAAATTATAATAATTATACAACAAGCTATAAGTAAATTCACAAGTTTATTAAATTCGTTTAATTTTCGTCCCGTCAAATATTTATGTACGTTTGATAAAATATTTTAACTACTGTAGTCATTTGAAAAGATATATTATAGTATACATATATATATATATATATTTAAATCCATTTATTATAAAATTGCAAATTTCACGAATGATTTTGAGTGAATGTGATTTCTGTTTTTCTATCATAATCATATTCATATTTAAGTTTTATTTCAGCACTGTTTTGTTTTTTAACATTACTAAGTACAGAGAATATATATATCAAACATTTTAGACCAGAGGAGTAAGCTAGGGCAATAAACTTTATATTCATTTTAGATGATAATATTAATTACCTTACCCATTACTACCTTGGACTAAACTTTTAACTATTATAACTCATAAATGGTTAACCCAATATCAGTGTTATGCGAATCGAAGTGTATAAAGTAATATTCTCAATATTATCTTAACGAGGGGGGGGGGGATCCTGTTTGAACAAAAAGTATATAAAGAGGACTCATTTAGGTACAAGAAACAGTGATAATACAAATTTAAAATAGTATTAAAAAGAAAAGAATTTAATAAAGCCCGAAATTTGAATGATTTCATATAGTCATTGAAAAAAATAAAACAGATTTCAAATTCACTTAAAATCATCAGATAAAATTGCTGGTTTATATAATAAATAGATCGTTATGTATATTTTTTTTTTTTTTTAGAAATATTTTCTTCAATGTAAATCTGTTGTACGACTAACAACAATCGATTAAATGATTCAATTATTGCATATGAGTCGTAAGATTAAACTTTTATATATGCGTATGATGGCTTTATAGAGATCAGATGTTTGCAGTCGCACGATTTTATTGTTGCAATAAACTCAAATTCTAAAAGAAAAAAAAACCAAAACTAATATAGGAACATATTTTACTGACTACTTAATAGGTTTATAAAATACAAATTTGACAGATTGTGAATTATATTAATGAATGTGAGAATAATAAGATTTGTACACTCATTATGACGTATTTAATCGATCATTTCCATTTGTACAATTCTTAATTAATAATGTATACCAGACGTGTCTTAAATTTAGAAAATTATATAATATTTAAGGACCAAATCAAAAAGTTATTTGTAAGGTACATAACTAGAATTAGATTTGTCCTTAAAGTACTTTCGTAATCCGTCCCGTGTCCAACACGACACGGTATCTTAAATGTTGTACTCACTCTAATCACGTTTCATTTGTTTTACCCGACTTCTTAGTAAAAACTACTTAACACAGATTTTTCATTTCCTCTCATGTCAACCTCGCAGTGTAGAGCGCTATTTTAGAATCTGATTTATTTCCCACACTTTCTTTTATTCCGTACCTCATTAAGAAATTATTGATCTTTAGCTGAGTTATAGGATATCAACACTAAAAAGAAAACGAGCTTTTAATCGTATTAATTGTGTAAAAAAAAAAACTTTACTCTAGATATATTTTACTATATTACTATAAAAACATTAAAGATTAATGGTTTTTCCTTCTTTATTTGTTTTTTTTTTTTAAATGAACCGTTAAGTTTTTAATTCAACAGCTTTATTATTATTATTATTATTTTACAGAACATTGTGTATTTATAATAATTAAATCTAGTACTATGTGTTTTTTTAATTTAATCAGTTTAAAATACGAATTTATATGAATTGTTTCATTATAAAAACAGCAAAATATTTAGTATGTTTTAAAACAATATGTTGCATTCAGAGAAATGAATACCCGAGTTGTAAACTATTACCGATTTATTTATAATAAATTGTGCGAATTTTTTTTTGTTAGTTACTTCTCTACCAGAAATCATGTTCCGATATACATAAAATGGTTGGTAAAATTTCAAACGTACCTATATCTAATTATAATGCAAACAGTAAATAATATTACGAGGACGATTTGTATTTCTAAGCAGAGTTGAACGGGGATGTAACTTGGACCGATGAATCGGCCGTTTCCTTAACAAGTTGTTTGTTATAAGCTAAACTTCCTTGACGGAAAATTAGTCTAATGTTGCCACGAGAAGATAAGAGCGCATCATGAATGGAACACAGTTGGCTAACGATTTATAGCGAAAGTTGGGCGGAGACAGTGTAGGTTAGTGTCTACCTCCAATTAGACTAACCAGATATATTTTGCCCACCAACAACGCGTCCGTTGGAGAAACTTTCAACCAAACAAATAAAGTAGCTACAAACTCCTATATATATAATACTATAGTGAAACGAACGGACATTGTAACAAAGATAATAATGTACAATAATAGTTTGTTGTTTATCAGGATTTTATTTTTTATCATATCGTCATATAGTCATAACTAAAGATATTATTTAATAATTAAATTACGTATATATACCGTTGGTAACAACGGTAAATTCTTACAGTCGAAAAACGATTCTGAGTGGAACTATTAAAACATACGTAATATGGCCACTCCTTTTTGAATTTTGTGTTTTTCAGGTGCCAAAATTAAATTCCCTTTTTGATATTCTTTTCCTACTATACCTAATTATTTGGGTCTAAAACGCACAATTATCTTTCTAAACTAATAAATATCAAACGTTACGTGTAAAGTGAGTTAAAATTTAGTTGTAAGCCTATATTTATCTATAAATCTTATAAATATACTGGAAAAGTTCCAAATCCTAATTCAAATTACGAATTATGTATAATATACATATATATATATATATAATAAAATAAAAAAATACAAGAAACTTTACTCATACGTATTAGTTAGTGTAAAGGAGTGTTATATAAGTGAATAAAATATTCAATACGTGATTTGAAATATTAAAATAATAAGCGAAATCCAATTCAAAGTAATATTGATTTTGTTTTTTTTTTTTTTTTTTTTTTTTATTATAAAGCTGTAGCAGTAAATAAATAATGTACACATTTCTTTGATAAGTTTTGTATGATTTCTTTTCGGTAATACGTTCAATTAAAATTGTTACAGTGGGTTCAAGACGCATCATTAATTTCGAATGGACAATTTTGGAGAGAAAAACCGTCAACGAATTTTACGACCAAGTGTCTTTTATACATGATTCATTGGTTCTTAAGACTGGCGGATCTATAGGAAAACGAGTTTTTTTTTTATTATTATTATTATTATTATTGCCTATTATTTTTTTTTTTAAACCATTTCTGTTCGTAGACATTGTGTTTATTCATATAATTATTAAATAGTAATACGATTTAAATTTTGACAATATATAATTGTGTTCCGCCGACATTTGCAATTTGGGAAATAAAATCAAAACCAGTGACATCTTTTTCGAAAGCGATTTTTGAAAATTGGTCGCTGCTCGATTTTTTTAGATTTAGAGGTGGATGGATTGATGATCAATATGCAAATCACTATGTATTGGTACACTTTATTCCTAACTTAGTAAGAATACGTAAACTATACCTAAGTAAGTTATAATTGAGTTTTTTTTATGATTTTATGAACTAAATATTATTATATTGATAACGTACATAACGCGTAGACAAATGTATACCTATTGAGTACGCCTATCGTTTCAAATATATAATATTATATATAATTTAATATTATTATTTAATATAATAATACCAAATCGTTATTCTATACTTATCTAAATAGCTACTTAAATTGAAAAACATTTTTTTTTTTTTTTCTATTTTTTTTTTATTGCGGAAACTCAGAATTATTATGTAAATGAAATAACATAATATTATTATAATGGTTCGTATATTCACACACGATGATAATGTTGATGATCACCATAACGATAATAGTAACGTACATTAACTGCTCATATTTTTTTATACACACATATATAATATATATTATATTTTTTTATTAATATGCAACGACCAAAATGTATAACTGCTATAATTTTTCAAAACGTTATATGATACGTCTAAATGTAAATAATTCAATATTTGCTTAGTATAGTCAAAAAGAACTTGTTTGAATAAGTATAAAATTGTCTAATAATTCCAAGAATTGTTGTCGCCATCAGAATATCACCCAACCTGTCACGATCTAATACTATTTCACTTCAAGGTCTTCCAGATCTTTCAAATCTTTTTCTATGGCATCAATCCACCTTTTTCAAAGTGGCCCTTTAATCTCTTTTCTTCTAGCTCACAATCGAGTACAACCTGATTGCTGCATCTGCATTACGCCGCATTACATGTCCGAGCCATTGTAATCTCTGGTTTTTTACGGACTCGAGTATTGTTGCCATATTCAATTCCTATTGCATTTATTGGTTGTACTTTCTATACCACTGGCTTGTCTTTGAATTTATAACCGGGCAATACACATTCTATATTCTACATTCATATAACACATTCTTCTCTAGAGTTTAATTTCAAACGCATTCAGTCTTCTCCGTGTGACAATTGTAGTCCTCCATATTTCACAGCTTTATTATGTGAGTGTCGGCCGTATAATTGATGTGTATAATCTTACTTTTGTTCGCTTGGAGAAAAGTTTTGGCTTAAAAACTTTAGCAATCCAATGAACATTCTTTTCGCCTTTATTATTCTCGCTCCTATTTCACGGGACCAATATTTTTTTTTATTTAATAAAACACCTAAACAGGTACTGAAATTCATCGGCTTTCTCGTAGGATAAAGTTTTCATAGCTCCTGTTGCCGTTTTGATGTTTTATATTTCCATTAGTTTTGTTTTTTAGGATGTTTATAGCTTGATCGTAGCCCTAACTGCATCTATTAGTTCAGCCGAACTCCTCGTAATCTAAGCATATTACTAACGTATTAATACCATCACTGGGCGCCGACACCCAGAAATTCAAACCAACGCCACTGTCAGTAAATTTAATTTCATATTGGCTTTGGTGAATAAGTTTGTATACTAATAACAAAGACACACTTTCAAATTTTAAAATAATTTAAGATGTGTGAATGTTCAATAAATTTGACGACTACTTTTTTTTTCGTCAAAAATATTGAGCCTGATTCTGACGGATTATATAGGAACGGAAAAATATGATGTTGGCTACGTGTAAATATCACTAACATCGTCCCCGCAATAGTGAGCTAATTAAAATTCTGTAAAATATGCGGTTTTAAAATAAATTACAACAAATAATTTAATTAAAGTTCTGCGTTAATAATATCGTTTAAAATTCTACAGTAGGTATTTAATGCATAATCGAGGTATCACGGTAAAAAATTAAGTGGTAATATTTTAATGCGCAAAAACAACAAAAATAATAATCATAAAAATATTACGAAACTTCAGCAATTCTCTTTGGTTATACATTATGCATTCAAATTAAAACAAATTGTTTTTCGAAAGTTTCGATGATATTGAGTGCTCGTCGAGATTTTAAAAATAGTTTTATTTGTATTTTCTTTGTATACGAACCATTTTAATATTGAGTAAGACAAGTCTCTAAATAATATTGCATGATTGTAATATTTGGATAATAATAATACACGAAAACGTTTTTTTTCTTTTTTTTTTTACCTAAATAAAACTACATTCCTAAATATATTTAAGAAAATAATAATAAAATGACTTTATAATAGTAATTAATCTTTACGCGATTTTTTTATTATTTCATTGTTAGTGTATTCAAAAAAAAAAAAAATTGCTTTATCTATAACGTCGGTGGCGGCAACGGTAATGCAGTGTGCTAAACATAAACATAAATTAATTATAACATAAATACCTAATTAAAAAAAAAAAAAACAGTTTATTTTTATGTATAGAGTAAAATATTTGATAACATTTTTTTTATACTGCTAGTCCTAGACACCTTTATTTTTATCGTACTGAGTCTCGGTAACATGAACATAATAAATATACACGTTTTGTTTTTGTTTTGTTTTTTTTTTTTTTTTTTACATTTATAGACATATTAAACAACACAGTTTATACATAAATGATGGTTATTTAATTTTTTAACTGTCGGTAAGGTACTTATGGTAAATATTAAAAATCGATAAAGAGTACCTAATAATGATTATCGTTATTATTCGTTCCATAATAGGTGAATTCTATAAACTGAACCACGAAATTTTTATCTGTCCACCTTTAATATTCACATGATAATAATTTTAGTAATTTCAGTAGTATGAAATAATCGCTGTCGTAACATTTAGCTTTTTGTACACGATATTTCGCTTTCAATATTGAATCCCGTCATCAATAGTATCATTGTTTAGAGTATTTTTCCATAAATTTCGTGTGTAAATTATCGCGGTTCCAACGCGATAAGTTACGTCATAAACTTAGGTAGGTACTTAGATAGGTACACCTAGGTCACATCATAAAAATAAACGTTCTAGATCGAAGTGCTACACCTCCCCCTCCCTCCGCCGCCAATCTCACCCAACCGACCCCAAATATTTACTTACCCGCATCCGCCGTACAAGATAACAATAATAATATTAAGGATATGTACGTAGGCGATATGTGAATGAAAATTCGAACAGTAAACCGTACCGTACATAGTAGTTTACGAATTCGGAAACCGCAAAAAAAAGAAAAAAGAAAAAAAAGAAGTCATTTGAATATAAATTGCACACATTAGACGAGGTATAAATATAATATATATATATATGGAAATATTCATTCCGCATAAATTTCGCGTACTTCGGCAATATTGTTTTTTTTTTTTTTTTTTTTTTTCTAGAAGAGGAAGATGAAGTTATATTATTACAATATGTGCTTGCGCGTAGTTGATCGGACCCTATAGTAATACAGTCGTGCACGTTCCGATCGAATTTACAATAACAATAATATACGTTATTAGTCATCGCGGTCTTCGGCATTTCCCCTCCGCCCCCAGCTCGCACCCCTCGCGCGTATAACGCATACAATATACCTACGCGCCCGTCCGACCGGGTCGAAACCGATAAAAATGTCGACGTAGGACTATTATTTATAAACGATAATAATATTATTACTATTATAACGCTGCCCGGAGCCCGGAAATATCCTACCGTTATTGTAATAATAACACCGTATCCTCGATGGGGAGCCCCCGCCCGCGTAATAAACCGCCGCGTCGCCGCGGCTCTCGTCCGGCCCCCGAGTATAACACGCCGTTCGAAATATTTCATACGCATCGCGCCAACATATACATACGTATACATGTATTATTATTATCATTATTATTATTATTATTATTATTATTATTATTATTGCTGTTGTTATATAGGTTTCCGTGCTCGCGAAAATACAGAGATAGACGCCGCGCGCGGACCTCCACAAAGAAATCTAACAAAATTCCGCCGGGTCTCTTTGAAACGCGCGCAAAACCGAATTATTCCTTATAAACGCGGGTTACACGTATTTTTCGAGGACCCCTCGCATATTGTTACGTATATATTTGCGCGCATTATATTATATACTGCCCTATAAACACCGTATGCAAAGCTCCGCGGGCGGTCGGGCCGTCGTCGTCGTCTCGTTTAAATCTAATTTTGTTTTATATATTTTTACCCTCGTAGTAGTAGTTTTATTTTATTCGCGCCAGCAGTTCGTTTTCGTCCCGTATATACACGACGCACACATAGCATTTATACATACAAATATAATATATTACGTATTAAGGTGGTCCAGGGTCCTTATTTTATAGACGAAGGGAAAAGAGTTGGATCGTTTTTTATAGAGCACCGTTCCACCATTTCAATCGCAAATACAAGAGAGTCGTTTCGGTGCGATGTGATGGTACAGGCTCAACCTCTTCGCGTGCAGCAAAAGGATGGGGAAATGTCTGAAACGCGAAAGTTGGCCGTTTTTCAAATTTATTTTCAAATAAACGTAGCAAAACCTAAAATATAGTTCCTACATAAAACAATCTATAAAAAAAAAAAACTCTTGACAAAGTTTCTCGTAAGCTTATAAATTTCGTTAAAAATCGATAAATTATATGTTTTAATGGTGTATCATTAAATAACATTTTTTTTTTCAAACTACCATCTCGTGGTCATTTTCAATCTTTTTGTGGCACGCTTGTACGGTGGTACGGCAAGACATGCAGCGTTAGACTCAATAGCGTTGGAATACTCATCTCCCGTCTAAAATAAAAAATGGACTACCTCACCTTGGATTTATGGAATTCAAACATTTCAATACCAACATTTATTTGGACTAACACCGCATCCATCTATGGAATATTAAATACTAGTGGCCTTTTAAATTTCAAAAGTTGATTTGATCGTCAAATCCCTACCCCCAAAAAAGGCGTCTAAACTTTATCAGCCTATATCTAATTTATGATTACACTATTTAATAAAAATGTTTCGGAAAAAAATGTCTGTAACATAAAATTCTGATCACTCTGTACATTTATGTGGTACACTCGTAGGCCACATGAAAAAAAAGTATTTTTGCAAAAAGACGAATGTCTTTGCGATGGGGTATTCCATTCGCGAACTACTTATTATTTTTCCAAACAGCCTGCTGTTTTTCAGACTTATTGCAGGGTGCAGACAGACAAACAGCATTTAGGCTTTCTAAAAACTACAATTATTACTATGTAGTAATTTTATTGTCATTTATTACTTGTACAGAAAAAAAAAATGAAATAATTATAATATGTAAACTGTTTAAGTACCTATTTTATTTATTGAGAGAAGTTTATATCAAATCAATTTATATGAAGTTTTTATTTACCAAAATTTCAACCGGCTATTTTAAAGGATTTAGATACAGATTGACAACATATAGTATACGTGATAGAATCTGCGAGATTATGACTAATTAGTGGATCAGATTGTAACGCTTCATTATAGAAATTTTTGTCGGCATACCTACTAGAATTTTGTACACCTCTGCGTTATCGTTAAAACTGTCAAATTCGTTTGTATCAAGCACGTTAATATTTCCGAGTGTGTAATATAATTACTAACTTATTTATTTAATTAACGTAATTTTTTTTGTCATGGAAAACTTAACAGTAGAAAACAAATTTAGCAATTAAGTTACTACTTATTACAGAAATAAAATTAACGCAGTTAAAAAATCATAAACATAAGCTACATTATCCGATTTTGTTTCTAAAATAGCAGTAGCCGCTGTTCTTTTTTTTTACGATTAATAAATAACAATAGAATTACTATAAAATAATTGCAGTTCATAAAAAGTCCAACTGATGTTAGTCTTGTCTGCAATAAGCTAGACAATATTCAAAATTCGTAAAAAATATGTTTAATAGTAGGTATAAAGTTTAACGTTATAATAAAACTATTACAATAATGTGTAAAGTGAATAACGAGTGATTAAAAGGTTTATAGGTAGGTAGATGTCTAATGAAATGATGACATTATAATATGCTTTCAACTTTTTACTATTTCATTTTTTTACCATAGAGCAACTTATAGTCGGAAAATTAAATTCGCATAAATCGAACGTTTTTTTTTTTTTTTTTTTTTTAGAATATGAACTCATGATCATTTAATGTCCGCACACGGCCATGCGATTATCTGTGCATAAAGTGAGTGCAAAATAAAAATCGCTGTCCTTTGCTACCTTCATATACTCAAAACCCAACGTCCACGTCTTTCTTCGGCCTCGGCATTCCTATACTCTAGTCCCTCGTCGAGTTAAGGCCGATCTATCCTCCATATCGTCTTTTGTTGACGACTCTTCATTGATGTTCCCGATTTACTTTATCTCCCATCACTTTCCCGGTTCCCGTTGTAATATTGTGAGTCATGTACATTCTAAAAATTATTAATACTATAATGCCTAAACGTCTCGTTTAGCGTAATAAAAGTAATATATAAATATATTTTTTAATAACAATGTTCTGAAATATATTACACTATATATATATATATATATATATTGTATTTATAAAAATGCGTGAGCATCGTTTAATATCGCACCGTACCGTAGTGACATAATGGAATTAATATGTTGACGCCGTTACGTGAACTTTAATTTTAATAATTTTATAAATAGCCCAGATCTGTGTGCCGGTATATAGTAGTAGTATAGTAATAATTAAACGGGTATATATTTTGAATAGAAGCAACAGAGACAATCCCGAGTTTAACGACGAAAACGTATACGATATTGTTATATTATTATAATATTCTGTTAAACTTTAGTGTTTGAAAATAAGGATTATTGAGTAAGTTTAACAGAGTATTAAATATAATAACGATATTATGTATTTAATGAATAATTTTTATACTGATTATGATATTATTTTAATGAATCAAATTTGTTAAAACGTGTTTCATTAACTTATATTAAACTGATGGGCGTGCCACCGTTGTAGAAGGCGAATTGCAAGGGTAGATGTATACGATAATTTGATCTATAGTTATTCGAAACGATAAAATATTGCTTAAGAAAAACTATTCTGAGCCGAGTATTGTTATTCGTATTTTTCCCGTTGTTGCCAAAAGGTAACCCAGAAAGAAACAAAAATCTATTTGGAAAATTGCCAGGTTTTTCATTTTTTCAAAAATACATATTAAAACCATTATATTCCTTCACTCAGAATCTTAAATGCAGATACACATATTATATTACGAATTATACAGATTAGAATAGGTTTTTAGATTCAGAATTCACTAATGAGATGAACAATATATTGGCTTTACAATGATGTATTTTATTTTTCCTATCTGTAAACAAATTTTTAAACAGATTACTATCTCCAAACGAAAAATAACAAGAGATCATATTTATTGCATTTTAGATTTAGTTGATCTAATAAAGAATCTATTTTTTAAATTTTTTACGAGTTTCAAAATAATTAGTTTACCCAGAGATAAAATTTTAGGAAAAACGTCAAGTATTTACGGTACGCCACGGCGTTACTGATTTCATAGGTTTTAATTTATACACACTATGTTTTCTACCAGAAATATTCGTTAAATCGAAAAATCCTTTAATTTATTTTTGATTTTAGTATATATAGTTATTTAGAAGGAAAGCCATTTTTTGATTTTTCAATTAATTTTCATAAACATTGACAAAAACCGATAAAATACGCAAAATGAAAAATGATAAATTCACGGCACTTTGCGTCCTTATAATTTAATTATTGTAAATTTTTACCCTTTATGTTGTCTATATGAAACATCGTTTTAATCGAAAAATGAGGATAATTTTTTTTTTAAAATGCAAATCTTTTTGGTGAGTAAGAAAGCCGTTTTCTGGTTCTCCGTACAGGTATAGTTCTTAATAATAAAGCCAAACTGGAAAAAAAAAAAACGTAGACAAAACGGCATATAATATTTTGAGCTAATAATTATGAATTTATCGAGATATTTAATTAAATATTTTTTACCAAATACTGAACGAAGCTAAGAATGTATTATTAGTATTTTCAGTATGATGTGTATGTATTTTATCTGCTATCTTTTTTTGACCAAAAATCTTACTCCTATTTTTAATTTCAGGCATTGTTTCTCCGATTAGTAGCAATTAGAAAATTTAGTTGTACATCGAACGATCTAAATTAATATTATATGCCACATAAATATGTATACTCATAGCTATACTCTATAGTCTATTAGAATGTTGATACAAACTACACTGTCTCGAAGTGAAAGTATATAATATCACGTTTACTTAAATGACTTAATTCACTCACTATTCAGCATCCTTCGATAGCTCAGTTGGTAGAGCGGTGGACTGTAGTGGTAATATCACAGATATCCATAGGTCACTGGTTCAAATCCGGTTCGAAGGAATATTTTTTGCCGTTTTTTTTATAGGTTTTAAGTGAGATATTTATACATATTTTATTTTTACTTTTTTAACTAATTTTTGATCAGAATTGCTATGATTTAAATTTTTTTTATACATTAGATGTTTAATAATATAATTTTGGAATATGATTGCATTTTTTAATTTATTTGCGAACAATGCACATTTGCATATTTTATTCGAAATTATTGATTTTTTTTTTTATTGAAAAATATTTGATTGGCTTAGAAGAAATACTCTACAAATTGAGGAAAATGTACGAAACTACGGCAGTTTTTGTTTTATTTTCTATGAATAACGTTTCTACCAGAAATTTGGTTCAAATTTTCAAGTGTAGCATATTTTCTAAAAGAAAATTTGATTGAGATATTATTTCAACCTAGTCATTTTTTGATTTTCCTAGTGGTTTTCATAATAATTGTGATAAACCGGGAAAGAATGTAGAAAAGATGGAACAATTTACGAAAATCATACTTTTATCATTTTTAATTTTGTTTTATTGTTGTAATTCAGAGAAAAATATTCGTAGAGACTTTTGAAAGAAACCATATAATTGCCTTTTGTAAATGTAATAAATTTTTTAAAATATTTAAGCCATTTAAAGCTATTTATAGGCATTTTAGTTTTACTAGATTTTTTAAGGTAGTATTTACTCGGTACCCTATGGACAACATTGTTAGACCTAAATTAAATTTTTGAAAATTTAACAGGAAATTTATTATACGTTGTATTTAGCGGTCAATAAGAAAAAATTGAACGCTCGAATGAAATCAACTTTAAACACAAGCTCAATCAAAGAAGCATTCAACTATGGAGAAGAAAAAAGAATATTAGACTTCATCAAGATAGCCGATCTCGCATCGAACATCTAAAACAATGGAGCATATATATATAAACTAATTTTGTAAACCACTGTAGGCTAATAAATGATGTAATTGAAGCTTTAAATAAATAAAAAAAAGAAAAAATTGTGTTTAATATATTTTTTTTTTTTTTTTAAGAAATTTCGTATTAAATTTTAAATATCGTAATAACGGCCTATTAAACAAGGTTAACCGTACTCCGTTCAAAATCGTTTTTCGTTAGCAATAGTACATCGTTAAGTGCAGACATACATTCAATTCTTCTCTATATTAGGATGACCATACATCTTGTTTTATGCAAGATTATCGTGTTTTTTATGTCGTTGCCAATTATTCCGTATTAAATCGTATTTAATAGTTTTAAAATTTTATTTTTGAATAAAATAAATTGGTTGACAATAATATTCGTTATACAAAGATTATGACAGTGATTTCGATTGTATTAATGAAAAAAAAATAACCACAAGAATCGATACCTATTTAAAACTGTTAGCAATATATTTATAATTATTAAAAATTAGCAAAAAAAAAAAAAAAAATTATACTAGTTAATAAATACACTTAAATAAATAACACTTTGAATGTATTTGTGAAATAAGTTTGTTTTGTTTTTTTATTTTTTTAAATATAGTTACACTACTCGATATGCTACCTTCCCAACACCCCCCCCTCACGGGGGGTGCACCCGTTAGTAGTATGCGCTCGTTTTAAAATTACTAACGAAATTAACCACAATTTTCACGTTGAAAGTTTTCTATAAAAACATTTACGTTTCTCCGAATAAAATTCTGGAAGAAGAAATTGTAGTTTAATCGTGTTTAATAATATATTAATGTTTACCACTCCCCGATATATATAATGTTATAATATAAGCACAAGCTTATAATTTACTAACCAGCTTTTCTTCGAGACCATTGAAGTATTTTAAAAATTGCAATAACATTACCGTCATTCGTGCGACCGAAAATTCTCAGAATGTAAGCGAATAATTTTGTACTGAAATATTTATAATGTTTACTTAACCACAGACATTATTTAATAATTAATAACAGTTATCAAGTATGCATCTTTTTATTTACATCGTTAAAATCCTATAGTTCTTGTAAAAATTGCGGTCGAATATTATAATAATATACCTAGAAATTATCAAATATTTAGATAACTATTATTTACAATTTTAAATATTTAACATATTCATGAGGTTATAATTTAATGTATGTATTTTGATTATATTCTTACATATTATATTATGATAAGTAACCCTCAAGCATAACGCTATAGAACAAAATATTTTATATAGGTACTCTAGTAGGAGTAAAGTGCATTTTTACATTGAATAATATTTGTTTTTTAATTTTATTTTAGTGTATGTATACATAATAGTATTTAAATTTTTGTTTTATTGTTGTTTTTTTTTGTTCAAATGTATATGATAACATAATTGTTTAATGTATGAATGGATAAATGTACAGTTACTTATAAAATTGTGTTTAATATATTTAATATTTAGATCGAAACCTCTTTTTAAATATTATTTTACAGATTTAAAAAATCATAAAGTAATACGATTAACTTTAATACGATATATTATTAGGAGTAAAAAAATAAAAAAAAAATAGAGAGGGGCAAATCATTTAGCTATATATAAAAGCAAATTACCTAAATTACTATAATAATAATTAATCAAATTGCATGTTAAACCGGAAATCAACAAAAAATTGCCAATTGTTCCCATTTATTAAGAAAACTCCAGGGAAAATAAACAAACGACTAGTCCAATGTACCAACTAAAACAAAAATGCTATAAAAAAGTACTTTGAAAGTTTTTGGCCTGGGTAAATTTTCTGGTAGACAATTTGTTTACAGACACATAAAAAACACACACACGCATCATAGTAAAACGAACACACGCCTCGCTTCGCTCAGAATCTAAAATGATTTCAAAATGGTCCGTAGTTGTTGAGAAAGATTTATATCAACGTGCTCTGTGAAAAATATTCACACAATTCCGTGGGTGTTGATGTGATATAGTTTCAAAACAAAACGGCCACGGTGACAACTACAATATGATAGGAACACTAAATATCACAATAATAATAATGATAATAATAATGATGATGATGATGATGATGATGATGACGGCGATGATCATGAAAAAGTTTTACGATAATCTAAAAGGCTGCACATACACAAAATAATATCATTCAAGGAGTAGGGAATTTATATATGCACACAAGCAATAATCAAATGTATAGAATTAATGGTCGGGCCATGCACCTCAAACTTTTTCTCATATCCTTTACCTTGCACTCTACTCGTAAACTTCAATCATAAATTTCTAAACGGCCTTTCCCGAACCCCTTCCCATCTACCCATTTTACCCGTCACAATATTACGGTGAGTTATAATATTACGAGCTCGTCAGTATATATAAAACTTTTCTATTAATAATATATTTTCGTCACACGTTTCCCATAATATAGGTACCTACTTACGATAACACAAAATATCATTTGATTACCTACCTATTCCAAAATACTATTTAAGAGTAACCGATATAGTATGTATATTACAATAGAAACATGAAGGTATTAATCATGCAGTTGCCGTTAAACATTACAACTAGATAAATTTAATTTAGTATGATGAATTTTAAATGTGTACAATATTTTGTTAAATAACTATTGTAATAACAATAATAATAATAGTAAATCAAGTACTTAATAATTAATAATTTAAGCGTTTCTTGGTGTTGGTAGATAATTATAATATATTAGTATGCATATTCATTTTACATAATATTATTAATTAAAAAATAATTATTATTTTACTTTATTTTTGTTTTATTTACTATTTACCAGCTTCGTAGTGTTTTATTTAGAATTTACTTCAAAGAACACCTACCTACACTATACTCGCGTACCCGCAAAACGCAATCAACAAAATTTGTTTTAAAAATTAGGTACATCGCGGCAAATTACAAAACTGTAATTATGTGTGTTATTTAGTGACTCAAATTTAGAAATCGTTTCAAAGTCTACTTTAATAAATGCGACGCGATTTTATTTTATAAATTATACAACGCTCAAAAAAATTATTTTGGAATTTTAATTCGGAATGGAATCATTTTAATTATAATACTATAATTGTTTGACATGCATTTAGAAAATCAAACAAATAAAATATTGAAATGACGAGTATCAAAATAGGAATTTATAAAGTCAATAAAACAAATAAATCGTTAATGATATTAGATAACAGTAGTTCTTTTCAAAAATAATATTAATTCATTTACTTATCGATTGTAAACATACCCATAACACATAGGTAAAATTAACAAAACCGTAAGGGTAGTTTTTTTTTTTTTTATTAGTCGATCAATGATTACAATGCGGTATGCGTCTAAACGAATCAAAAAAAAAAAAAAATCTTGCAATTAAACATGTTTGATAAGTATAACAAAGCATATACCCTCAATTATTAATTTGATTAATTATTAAACCGAAGGAAAAACGTTCTTCTTTTTCCCCGTTCATAGATACGAAATGTAATGGTATTTGTTTTAGAGGCTGCATTTAAAATTTCGCATTAACGGAGGCTTTCGTTGTTTAATATGCTAATATCGGAATAATTCGTTTGGCAAATCCACGAAATTCATCGGCTATAACTCACTGAGCTCGCCTAAAAGGAAAAAATAAATAATGCAAATTGAAACGAATATAATATAAACGGCATATTGTTTGTAGCAGGGCAATAATTATAATTCTAAATAATGTACAACGTTTGTATATTATTATAATTATAATCATGTGTCTTAAAATCACATTTTTAAGGAAATCGTAAATACTACGGCCTTTTTAGACGTGTATAACTGAACTTCACTTAGAATCGTTTTTCGTTAGCAATGATTAATCATTATGTACAAAAATATATTAAATTCCCATCTATATTCTACCTTTCCAACTTCTCACTTACAACAGCCACCCATCCATCGTGCGAAGTAGGTCCATCTTTTCTTTTCTTGTCAATATTGAGAAACACATTTTTTTTTTTTTATTTGACCACCCGCTTGTAGAAAATAGTAAATCTGACCACGGATTATTTACAAACAAATATATACCTACGAACAAAAATCGTGTATGGTGTTCTGCAATGTATTGGCAAGTATAAACTAATATGTAAGGTAAGGATATAATAATATGAAATAATAAAAATCCATCCAGTTTTAACGAATCTGAGTTGTAACAAATATATTACATACAAACATTCGCGTTACATTGTTAATAGGACTCAGGTACCCAATTAAGAAAAACTATCCCATTTATTTTTAGACTATTAATTATTGACAATTGTATGTAAACTATTTTTTTTTTATTTACAAAGATATTGTTCAATTGATAGTAATATTAACATTGTTTATACTGTCTACTATAAGCTTATCCTTGGATAAACATCTAAACAAATTATTAATTTGTTACCAAACGATATGATTTCAATTTTAAACCATAGTAACAATATCGCATACAGGGAATGTCGAATAGTTGTAAAAACTACGAAAAATAAATCAATGATAATAATACCGAAGATAACACAATCCGGCAATAGTAGTTTTAAGTTAAACTGATGGTATTATAAATCGCAGTCGAATCGAAATCCGGCAAAATGTAATTACAATTTTATTCGATTAGACGTTTACGCATTTATAATAATGCAGTGGAAATTTGTCGACTACAATTATTATAATCTATCTCGTACGTTTTTAATAAAACATTTTATTCTAGTGGACATATTTAATATCTTTTTCCCAATGCACTTATAATTTAATCATTTATGGATTAAATACAAATAATTATACAACATATAGTTTGTTTTATATGATTAGTAGTTTTTATTTTGATGATTACAATTTGTACTAAAAACAATATCCTAAACTAATAAAAAATGGTTAAAAAAAAAAAAACAAAAAAAACCAATAATAATAATTACTTACTTTTTTAAAAACAAAACACCTATATTATGAAAATTATGTTAATTTAACATTGAATCACATGAATATTTCTGTGAAATTAAATAATAATAATAATGAAGAAAACGCAGCGATCAATCAAAACAATAAATGTTAATACGGTTCATATTGCATAAACAAACATTGTTATTGGTAGTGTGTAATTTCAAGTAAGATCAACATTATAAAACCAAAATAGATATGAAAAGCAATGCATAATGATTAGTTGGGTATCTACTATACACAGACAAAAACCGTTTCACGCAAACACCTTGCCTGTTGAGTTCGTAATTTAACCACTTGTTTAACTGTTCATATATTATAATAATATGTTTAAGTAAATTGCATCCATGATTCTACTAGTTTAAATATTCATATGCACATGGTCTTCCAAATTTCACGTTAGGTTCGGTTAAATATCCACAGAATCCTTAATTGTTATTTAAAATATAATAACTTACAAAATATCGTTTTAGAATTGTAAATTCTAAAATTTTAGTTTGCCATTTTCTTTCTACGTTTTAGATACCGAACGTAGCGAGGGAGCTATTGGATTTACTAAGATGTTTATTTTTTTAATATTGTTTCCTAGTCTGTGGACATATTTTTAACTAGTAAACTTGCTTCGATTTTTACGTGTGGTCAATTTTCTGTAAGCTCTAGTTGTTTAGATAGTACTTTTAACAAGTCATTTTTTGATCTTCAACACTATTTTTTAAATAAAAGCACTTAAGTGGGTAAAAAACGTGGGAAAACGTACAATTTCACGATGTCATTATTTTATAAAAAAACATGGACGTTTTATACTAGAAAAAATGATTTAATCAAAAAATTGAAAGAAACCTTTTTCGTTTCCTTTTTATTAACTTTATTACGGTATAGTTACCAAAACTTTTGAGCCAATTTTGAATAATAAAGGAATTTTAATTTTTGAGAGTTTTTTTTAATTTGGATATAAATACACGTAGAGACTTGAAACTTGGTAATAATACTTATAGTACACTTACCTAATGGTAAAATTTCTAAAATTATCGGACGACTTTTTTTTTTTCAATAAGTGTTTTGAAATCAAATTTAATCAAAATTCACAACAAAAAAAAAATACGGTAATTCAAATTATGTATTATCGAACTACTTTCAGAATTGCTTTTCATGAAGCAACGATTTATCGTTGCTTACAGATAAAAATGAAATAACTTTATATATATCCTACCTTCCCAACTTTTGACCTAAAACAGTGGCCGTTCTCTTCCCCAGTATCAGTTCTTTTTTTTTTTGTTGATTTTGCTTTAAATTAAAAAAACTTAACAAGAAATCAAAAAATAATTTTGTCGTGAGTAACTAAATTGAAAATAAAATAAAAAAATGTCCCTTATTGTCTTTTTGGTAGAAAGTATAAAGCATATAGATTTTAATTAATTTGATCGTAATGCCGTAAATTTGCCATTTTATTTTTCATTCCGGTTTTTCCTAATTATTAAAACAAACTACGAGGAAAATCAAAAAAACGACTTCTTAATCCCCAATTATATTAAAAACTCAACAAGAAAGTTTGCTTGACGTTTTACTATTGGAGCAATATTTCTGGTAAAAAGCATAGTTTGCAAAAATTAAAAACAATAATATCGGTAATACTGCGACGTGCCGTATATATTAGCTATTTTATGTACGATTTTCTTCCCTTTTTTTCCTAATTATATTCGAAAACTCCTTGGAAATTTAAAAAACGATCTTTTAAATTCACCGACTATTTAAAATTTTCTTTCAGAAAAGACCCTACTATCTATACATTGGACCAAGATACAAAAAAAAAAAAAAAAGAAAAGATCAGTAAAACTAATAGATCCCTCTTTACGCTTCAAGTCTAAAACTATGTATATTAATAATGATTATACATTATATTCATTACTCACTACTATATGGAGGCAAATATTCACCGATATAAAAATTGTATTCATTTCTCCATAAGATCAAGGCTTAAAATCCCAACAAAAATCTAGAACAACGTCCTTAGTTTGTGGTTTTTAGTAATATTGTTTCTATCAATGCAGTACAATGTAAAATATTAAAATGTTAAGTATTTTAATAATTAAACTTTTGCTATACTTATACTTGCTGGTATGCCATATAATTTAAACATATTTAATATAATGCAATGTATGCTATGTACCTATAATACTTATCAACAAATATTTTATAAATTTATATTATTATGTTTTCGTCGTGTATTTTTAAGAGTTAATTTCAGTACCGTAGTTCAAAAAAAAACTCGTAATCTTTTGAAACAAGAATAAACTTTTAACTGTAGATAAAACATCATTTTAAGATTTTATTTTTCTAGTGAAAACAAGTACAAAAAAATAAAACTAAACAATAATCTTCGATTAATCTATAAGGGCGAATGAATAATGGTAAAATAAAAACATCCGCTAAAAACTTAAATCCAATAAATCCTTTTTCTTACCTACCTACAAACTACTAAAGAAGTTTAATTCTGGAGATGTTAAAACTTTATGAACGACGAAGTTTTGAAACTAGGAGGGTTATTGCATGGTCGCAAATTTCCTTTGATTTTTCAACTCCAGTGTGATATGCCTAATATATTGTTTTTAAATAATACTATATAGAACATCTTTAGTCGATTATAATTAAATTCTTAGTTAGAAGTAAGGTACCTGTAGTTTAATATTAATTGCATCAATCTATTATTTAATTGAAATTCATTCTACTGAAACAGTACTTATTTGAGATTTAACACAAACATGAAAGATGCACCCTTATTATTACGACTTATAGAAACCGAGAATTCAGTAAATTGTGTTAAACATAACCCAATGGTTTATAAACGGTCAAAATACAGATTAAAAAAGGAAATCAGAAAAAAAAACCAATAATGTTGTATATGGACGAATTTGAACTTATAACACTTCCATTTTTTAATGATAAAAAGTTCAAAATCCAATGATTAATTAATATTTTGTCAATATTTTTTATTTTATTTAGTCCATTATTCCAAACATTTGCAATCGATCAATTGTCCGAATTCATCTCGCCGACACTTTTATTTTTCTTATATCTAAAACGATTTGTGCCCTATTTCGTATGTATACTTATGGATTATAGACGATTTTTAAAAAATATTTCTCCTCCTTTCATCTAATATAATATTACATTTCCCTGTTTTTTTTTTCGCATTTTCGAAAATTTTTCTTTCAAGAGTTATTATTACATGGAATAAAATCGTCAGTAAGAATAAAAAGGTCCACGTACAATTTGTCAAGTGATCGATCATAACGTCGCCGTCATCCAGACTTTACATTGTTTAGGTATTACCCGAATATCAATTACCAGATTATATGTAATAATATATAATAATATGATATGTAAAAAAAATATTTTTACTTCACATTTTCATATTCATATTCTCTAGTAAACTTTATTAACAATAAAAAATGTTATACATTGAATATTTAATATTTTTAATAAACGATCAAAAGTGACATAGTTCAATTACCAGTTCCATCAATCGTCGCCACCCAAGTAAGTGCGCCACACTTTCATTAATAATACCGACCACGCATATGTCACCCACAAAGAGGCGCTCCAAATTAAGAAATTGTGGCCGTCAAGTGGAGGTCTCTAGAGTGGGAGATCGTGGAGAACATAAAGACTGCACATGTCATCTTTTTTCTCATTTCTCTGGGTTAACCCAGCAGAAGCACTTACTCGCTCCCAGCATACCTCTCTTCCAATATACGGAACTATGGGTGGGCTGCTGTATTTGGTTCGCTCTATGCTTATATACCTGGTAATTGTGTTTGTCGTCACTATTGTTTTACTATAGATAGTGTTTATTCTTAAAAAATTGTTTATAATATTCCAGTACATAAACGGCTGTACAGGATGCACTCATTTAGATAAATTTGAGTGTCCGCGGATGAAAAATCAGATGAAAATTAAGTTACTTTTAAAGACCAGTTACTTAAACGACTCAAAAGGGACAAGGTGACTCACACACTTTACGTTAAAGGAAGAATTGTTTACATACATGGTTGCTCCTTGATAATTTGTTCCTCACATTTTGAGCAATGACCTTATGAACTTCAAGCAAATCACTAAGGTAAGTGGTACATATCATATTCTGTAGCAAAGTAAAACTGACAAACTTACGACACTAAAAGTTTCATTATATTTGGTGTTAGTATTTTTGTTGTAATGTGGTTCAAAAAACAATAAAGATTTTTGAAAAAAGGTTTTTTTAAAAAAAAAATCATTATTTTCACATTTATTGAAACAGTAAAATGTTGGAAACGTTCTGGTGATTTTTAAATTATTGATAGATATATGATATTTTCAAGTTTTGTTTAAATTTTTTTTAGTTTCAAGTGGAAAAAGTTGTTTTGTCCAAGCAGAAAAGAAGAACATTTTACTCGAATATTAATAAGGTAGTACATACATATTTTGTGATACGAGAGCGCTCTGAATATTTTATTTTACGAAATAATATATAATTTTTAGTTATATTATTTTTATTTTAGTTTATAGTAAAATAAAATATTTAACTAAAGTTTCTTTTTCTCTAATTGGAAACGTTAAATTTAAATAAATTCTCGTTACATTAAATTATTATTGTTACTGAGAATTACTGTTTAGGATACTATATAAGGATGGAAAAAATAAAAGTTGTTTCCTTTCCTTTTATAAGTCGAAAAAAGTAGCGCACTTCCCTTTTAAAAGAGCGAATTTCGTAAAGCACTACACAAATAAAAAAAAATAGGGAAATAGTAGTGATTACAGAGAAGTCATTTTATTTTAGAAATATATCGATAGTGATGACATTGAACGTAACGATTTCCACCCACTGATGTCAGCAATACGTTTTACAAAACTCATTTACATATATTATTATGTATGGCGTCGTACCCATTAATAATACTAATTTCTATTAGGAATATAAAGTATAGATATACGCCTATAATAGTATTTCAACAATTCGACGGAATAGTCGCGACTATTATTATAATAAGCAGGTACATCAGTTATAATAATACACTTGGTGAATATTTCCCGAATATTATTATACCTAAATGGCGTACCCTATATAATAAGCAAACAATATATTCGTATAACCGTTTTGAGAATATTCTGTCAAGAACTGTACTAAAATATTATATTATTGCCTCGACAAAGACCAGCATTAAATTTATTGTTTTCGGTTTTCTTATAACGAATAATTAATTAACAATCGAATCGATTGCCTCCTCGATAATTATTACGGTTCGAATATTTCCTCCTCCGACGACGGTGAATGTAATTTGATCAATCAAATTGTTCTCGAAAACAATCAAAAAACTCGATATCACACAGCGATTGTTAATAATTAAAACAAATACTAAAATTACTTTTGGAAAACAACAAGTAGAATCAAACCTTGTAATATAATATATATAATATTTTAGTATTGCACAATACTTGTGTTGTATATTAACGTAGGTACTTTATTGAAATTGAACATTTATGCAATCCTCTAACTGGCTCTTTAATTACTTAAAAAAAAAATATATATATATATATTATTTTGATTACATCATTTCAATGGTACCAATAATAAACATGATACTTGGCCAATTGTTAGTTACTGTCCGACTGTCGGTCCAAAGTTAATACTGCTCCAGAGAAGGCATAGTATCCTAAGTATGGATTTGAAAATCCACGAACTGCTCATTCAAAAATCCCGACAGCCTTAGATAACGAAACAAACTTCATCTGCTGTATAACAAGTTATAACCAAGACATTTATGTTAAAATTAATTTTAACTTTTTATTATTATTTTTTTTTTTTATTAATTAATTTGTTAAGATTAATACTAACTAAATAAACAACGAGTTAATTTTGTATTTATGTCACATTAAATTAATTTTAGTTTGATTGACACGATATGTAATTCATAATCATTATACTATTTGAATACCTATCTAGATATAATTTTTTGATAACTCATTAACGCGCTTCTCATTGATCGTCTTTGTTTTTTCAAAAAATAAAGCATAAAATCTAATCAATTATTGGTTAATAAATTGATGAAACAGGTTTATAATATTATGTATTAACTTGTTCGACATTGGGTTGTGTTATATAATACTTAAGATTTTATAAAACAACAAATAAGATATATAGATATAATAAGATTTATTACATTGCAGGTTACAGGTACAACGACAAAAAAGGTTTTCATCAATAATTTAGATATTTTTTTTATGGGGATGGATTATAATATTTTCGGCGGAATGAAAAACATATTATAATATACGAAATAACGTGAACGAGGTTTAATCTGGAACTAAGGAAAATATTCAATGTGACACGATGTCAAAGTAACGTCCCGTGAAACTTGATATTATATGTAAGTAATAAATTATCTTGACTTGGACTATATATGACTTCAAACTATAATATATTATTCACGGTTTTTACAATATTGTTGAAAAAAAAAAAAAACAAAAAAAACTTTTTATAAATTACTACACAAAATTATTACGATAAAATGATATGTGTTAAAAATAATTATGTGAACAAATACGAATAAAATTGCAATGAAAAAAAATTAGCCTGGAGTATTATAAGGTATAGCTTGTTTTTTTACAATTAGTTTCTATATAAAAAAAAAAAAATACCACTAGGCACAAATAGTGATCTAAAACTTCCCTGTACTCAACCAAACCTAACTAACCCGGATCATGTCTCTTTAAAATAAATCTTATGCATTATTAATATGAATTGACATAATAGAGTCTTAAGTTCCACCAAATATTTGAATCTATTAATTCCAATTGATTTGAATTTGTCGTATATTACATGTTAATTTTTTTTTAAAAACAAAACCAATACAGAGTGAAAAAGGAATATTTAAAATAATTATAAAAACTTTTTCGCTTTTAAATATTTTTAAGTATTCTTTTTTCAAAATTATTATTCGATACAATTTATTAATTGTTATTATAATGTTACGTCCACGCACATCGGAAAATAGTTCATGAAAATCCGCGATTTTTATAATTTTCAATAAAAAATTTAATAACTTAAAACGCAAGAAAAAAAACTAACTTAGCACGGATTTTCGATATTTTTATTTAGTGCTTTGAAAATAAATTATTATTATGACGAAACTTGTACGAAATTTTCGAACTTTTAAAAAGTCGAAACAATTATATCCATAAAAATAAGAATTTTAAAAAAACCGTTTGGATTTAAAATAGCCATAAATACTTCAAAAAAAGTAAAAATGTTTTTTAAAATTGTACCACGTCTAATAAGTGCTAATACAAGTATTCGGTGAACTTCATAACGAGAAAGAACAAAAAAAAAAGAAACTGACAAACTTTTTGCATAAAATATTCTCGTTTTTCTAACTTTTTTTCTGGGTTTTTCGGTTTTACCTAATCATTATGGAAACCTCCCTCGTGCACCACTCAGTCACATTTTAATACAAAATCACCGTCGTAGTTGTAGTTGTTATTATATATAAATATCAAATATAGAATGATACAGTTTGTTTTGTAAGGGTTTGGTAATAAGCGATCGGAACCAGCAACGGTACGCTTAACTACCTATATTTTTTCAACGAAATCCAGTTCTTAATTACGGATCGAAAAAATCTATATGGTCCATGACTATACTTTTTTTTTCCGAAAACATACGATCCAGGTTTATATGGTTTCCGGTAAAATATAGTCCGAATGTTTATACACCGAGAACAAACAATCAGTACAAATACGTTTTGTATATTTTTCGATTCCAAGTCTATACGGTTCGTGACTATACGGTTTACAAATTTTCTTTTCCCGCAATTCTACATTCCGTAAAAATACACTTTTATTTTGGAAAAATACATTCCGAGATTATAGGGCTTCCCCTAATTATTATATTACTTTATAACTCTATTTTAATTATTATTTTATTAATTAACTACCTCTTATTACTAAATACTATTAATGCCCAACTAAATTTTTAATATTAAAACGATTTATTAATATAAAATAACCCGTATAACTGCCATCATTATTCGTTATATTATTATTACCTGCCCACTAAATAAAGACGATCTCCGTGTGTATAAGTTATACAAGCATCTACCTCAAAGCACCCGAGAACATATTAAGCCATTAATATTATAATAAAAGCTCCTAGCGAAAATTGAACAATCATCGTAATATTTATTATGTATTATTTATTAATGATATCAGTATAAATATCGTGACCCTCAAACATTAGTGTCACAAATCAAAATATGAAAATGTAGGGGAATTGACTTTTAATGTTTCACAATTATTCATAAGTTCTATAATTTTGCCCACGAAAAACTGTAACTTTTCAAATATAACGTTATTCTGTCTAGATAAATATTGTGCAACAACATCGTAGTCAGTTCAGAATGAAATCACACCTCAGAAATTTCATTATTCACGCAGGATTCTCTATTTTAATTTTCTGCAGAAACAAAAACATTTGAGCTCATACTGTCTTTAATATTATATAAATGAAAAGCATGTCAAATAACAAAGGATGAAATTAAATAATTTTGATAGTAATAATACAAAAATCGTATTTTTTTTTTTTAGTTTTGTAGTCACTATTCATTCAGGGATAGAATATACATAGAACATGATACTTTTTTTCTGAAATAATTGACAGATCAATGACTTTTGTCACTATTTGATAATGTTTTAAAATAATATAATATCAGATAGTCCAGACAGAACATGTTTTTACTGTTTTTAGTGAACTATAAAAAACAACTGCCTATACAACTTTAATAAAGTCTCATATATACTGTAAACATAACCTACTGCGAATTATATTTTTTAACATTTGAACCATTATAATATGTAGAACAAAATCTATATATTAATGGTCAAAGTGAAAAAAAATCAAACGAGGGAATTTGGGAACTGCGCCTATACAGCGCCATATTTCTCGAACGAGAAAATCGACAGGTAATATTAGCCTGAAAATCCAATTTCCTTTTGTTTGTACGTGTTTTTTTTTTTTCAAACATTATTCTGTCAAACGAAATTTGACACAAACACTCGGCTATTATAATCAAAAACGTGAAAAAAACGTAGAATATTATCTTATTGCGAGGAAAATAAAAAATACTAGAGTTGGCTTTATAAATTACCACAAAAAAAAAAAAAAAAAAAAAAAAAAAAAAAAAAAAAAAAGAAGTATAATAATAATAAAAATATAAAACTTTGTTACTGTAAATAATAATAAAAATCTATTATATAAAAACTTTTGTATACCGACAATATGATTTGTTAAAAAATATATAAGAAATCCGTATTCAATGCACGAACGTATAATATTTTAGCGTATACAAAGAGTAAACCCGGGAAAACCCATAAAAACGCATAGGTGTGTCTGTACATTTTTAAAAAGAACTCGCTACCTAAACCCATTAAAACATGATTTAGTAAAGCTTACGATATAGTTCTAATCTAATTTTATCGGATAAAAAAGCATGTGCTAAAAATCACAAAAATCACTTTTTTTAACCGACTTAAATTTATTGTATACATTTTATTTATCGCAAACGTGGTCTATATTCATCGCTAAATTCAACCCTAAAAATATGATGTTTCACATTATTTTTTTCAATTTTTACATGCATAATATCAATATTATATAAAGAAATTCTGTGGAAAATACATAGGTAAAAATATGTGTTGACAACAAAAAAAAATTAATAGATTCACTATATTAAAATCTTAGACTGCTCCATGGGATAAGTTAGTATCCTAAGTGAAAACCTAAATGTAGCTAAAATCTTGTTCGTTTGTAAAACTACGTTAGGTAGACATATGTTAAGTGTTAATAAAGAATAGTAGGTCACGTTTTGGAGTAGAAATACCGCGTGGCGAAACGATAATGCACAAGAAAGAAATTATGGTATTATGATATTTTCTGAGGAAAATCATGATGGTACAGTAAAGCAATGTCAGTCTAATTAAAAATACTTTTCAAATATAGCTATTCAAAATGTGTTTGAAAATACGTGTGTAAATTGTATTTAACTAACTACTTTTAAAAGTATTTAAAAATAAATAAAAATATTTTTTTGTTTCTGTCAACAACTTTTCTAACAGAAATTTTAACCACATTTTGTATAATATATTTTGTGAAAGCAAATTTTATCTATTTAGTATTTTTGTTTAAAAGATATTTTTTTGATTTTCTAAACGATTTTCATAATAATTAGGAAAAACAGGGAAAAAAACGTAGGAAAAACTAGAAAATGTATGAAATGTATTATTTTTAACTGGGTTTTTTTTTTATTATTGACATTCAATTAAAAGTATTCGTAAAGATTTAAAATTTGTAAAACAATATATTTGCCTTTTTTAGACGTAGTAAAATTTTCAAAATATTTTAGACATTTTTGAGTTATTCATAGTCGTTTTAACTTTGCGTGTCTTTTACGTAATTTTTTTCGGCAGATATTCTGTAGATATACTTGTTAGATCTAACTGAAATGCTTAGAAATTTAACAGAAAATCAATTATTAGTCGAAGGTATTATGGGGTCAAAATAAAAATATTACTATAATGTAGAACTTTTTTTTATGAGAATTTTAATATAAAATCTTAACAAAAATCGAAAATATTACGGCCTTTCAAAACATCTATGACTGAACTCCACTCTGAATCGTTTTTCATAAAAAATGGTTAATCGTTGCGTATAGACATACATTAAATTCCCCCCTATATCCTACCTCCCCAACTTTTCACCTACAACAGTGGCTCACATATCGTGCGAAGTATGTCTGTCTTTTCTTTAATACACTTGATATGCCTTTATAGATGTCTACATAAAATCAACAA
Organism: Cinara cedri; assembly: GCA_902439185.1. Lineage (NCBI taxonomy): Eukaryota > Metazoa > Arthropoda > Insecta > Hemiptera > Aphididae > Cinara > Cinara cedri. Next base: position 845,277 of record CABPRJ010000487.1, on the reverse strand, counting down.
TTCATTTAAATACAAGTATTCGAATACTTAACAAGACTCAATATTGTACATGAACTTTTAAAACTTTACAGCAGACAACTGTAACCCGCTGTCTACGTCAATGTATCGAGTAAATAGTTTGGAGATAAAATAGATCAAATCATAGATATAAATGATAAACGTTATAATACATAATACGATTTAAAGAATTCATATATATATATGAATCAATCAGTATAGGTAAGAGAGAATTGTATGGACATGATGAGCTGCAAATGTTGTTTTATCGTTTTCTCTTTAGTTTGATTTAATTTTTTTTTTTTTTTAAAAAAAAAAAAAGCAATAACGACGCTTTTACCGGTGGCGATGTACTGGATTATTTGGTACGACCTGTGCGTGTACATCAGTATAGCTCATCAATCAATCATTGCATTGATCTACCAACAGATAATATGTCAACATTTTTTTTTTCCACTCCCTTGAATCTTGTTTAACCCACTGTTTAAGTAAAATGGAGAACAAGTTACGGTATTATAGAGAGACGGACGATAAGAAAAGTAAATAATAATTAAAAAAAAAAAAAAATGAAATGAAATCGCTTTTGAAAATACAATACTATCAACCAGTACATTAGTTAACGAAAAACTAAAAAAAAAAAACAAATCGAACGCACAAACAATTAATGTATTCGATATTATCAGTATTTTTTGTAGATCAAGGAGACCGAATAAAGTTTTTAAAAGTAGATAATACACGATACACGATATCTTATTGAGACCACAAAATAGTAATAATATATCAGATAATATTATAATTGTATTATTAGTTTAAGTTTTAAAACAATATAATAATTATACCATCCATTCATAATCGATTGCAGTAACAGTCAAAACAGGTAATATTATGTTTCAAATTATAAAATACTTTTAAATCTAAGAAATCTTAGTTACAATAATATAGTTTTTGTGAAAATAATGTTACAAATTAAAATAATTGCGATAATGTTGCGACATTACAACACAATATAGAAATCAGCTAATTTATCTAAATTATATATATAAATTGTATGAAAATAGATAAGTACTTCATCTAGATAAACATAATGCAGTCACATAAGATATGCCAATTTTTTTTAAATATTCTAATTAAACATTTTAAATTAATTTTTATAACTGTTGTTAAGCAGGATTATTTATTATAGTTTAAAAAGAAAATTATATAAACACGTAAAAAAAGATCAATCACTATATGAACAGTATGTCATAAGTATTGGAAAAAATTACGAATTATTTACGAAATTTTGTACAATTTTCGTCGATAAATGCCGGATCAAAAGAAAAAAAAATTTAAAAAAAATCCAGCCCGTATATTTTAAATAAATTGTATTAAATTTGTTACCTGTATTTAAATTTTAGAATATTTCTCTACGTAAATTTGTTGTTTTATCGTCCTAGAACGCCACTTGAATGGTTTTAACCTTTAAACCGTATAATTATCCACATATTTATAAAGGTTTCCCCATTGGAATACGTTTTGTTAAATATAATATATCATAAAAAAAAAAAAAAAAAAACGACACAAAACAACCAATAATCATACATAAAGTTTAATAATAAAACATTGATATTCAACACAACAACAACAACAACAGTAATAATTACGACTAATGGTAGCGGTTGACAGGTGTGATGTTATATAAACACAATGGAAATATAACAATTATTCAAAACGCTCATTGATAAATCGATCGCATTAATTTATAAAACAATTTCCATTTTACACGTTTGTGTTCAGAGAAATGCTATAATAATATTAACACACATTTTTTTATCAGTAAAATATTATATAATAGGCACTGTGCACACTGTATACACTTGTAATAAAAGCGCCTAGGTTAGATATAAGCTATTGCGTCGCGCGATCAAATATACCAATAAGTATTATTTGTTTACAGTATTAATAAATTGTATTCAATCTCCAACGGTTGTTAACATATAAGATTACGGACAAATGTGTAATATTTAAAATTTAACACATCATAACACACGATCGGGTAACCTGTCGAATCGGCAATATTGTGAAATATATTAAACTATGTGGTCTGCGAAGCGTGTTCGGGTTTTTATCGAAAATACTAAAAGCACAATTATACATACATGGCCCTGACACGACAGACATTGTTTTGTATAAATATGAGAAAGGTCGAAGAAACGACAGTTTCAGCCGTGTTCGAGCGAAAAGTACTTAGAAAAATGTGTGGACTATTTATCGACTCTCACACTGAGTCTATAATGGAAAAAACATCACGATGAAATACAAAAAAAAAAAAAAAATCACAAAGAATAAATAAATTAAATATTGCAAATTCTTCACATTAATAATTGAATACAAAAATTTAACATTTAAATTATTATTTTTTTTATAGAAACATTCAAGGTAAAATATAGTGAAAATAAAACCTATGTATATTTATTATTATATTTTATAGTTTTAATTCGCCCTTGACAAAGGGTAAAATTGTTTAACATTATATAATTCCAAAGCAAGCCGTATACATTTTTCTGAAAGCTCTATCGTTCGATTCCGTCACTATCGTCGAAACAGTTTCGATTGTTTTATAACTTTTGCAACAATCTTTGTTCGGGGAAAATTCGACAAAAACAGATTGATTTTCGTATAGAAAATATATAAAAAAACTAAACCACAAACCAAATATTTTTCCGAATAAGCAATACCTAAATTTTTTGGTCCGAAATCGTTCAAATAACCGAATCTCTTTTTCAAATTTGATGTCAACCGGACGAGTATAGTATTTGAAATTAACTCTACCGATAATAGCTAACATTCAATAATTCAATTTTATAAGAATTTATTATATTTATATAATAATTTTAACTGTACTCTCACAAAATGCTTATTGTATACTTTATAATCAATATTAAAATAATATGGTTAATATTTCTTTCTTATGAAAAATAAAACCGTAAATTCCCCCACTCGTGCTACATAACTAAATCGCTAGGTACTGTACTACACAGTATAATTGTAAAGCATACGAGTAAAACGATTTTAAGATTTCATAACCACCATAGAAAGAGACGATATTAATCAAATATTATTTTTGACACTAATGCCTTAATAGAACTGAATTATTGTTTCCTTTCTTTGCTCTTTCTACCTAGCAAACAGAAGTATATAAAGTTAATTTCAAGTTGTAATTTTTCCTGAGAGGAGCGAACCAATGTATTGGTTTTACAATGATGTTTATTTTTTTTTTATGGATATTTTTTCTACCAGAAGGCTTACTCCAATTATCAAGTATAACACCTTTTCTGAAAGAAAATATTCTCTAGGTGGTACTTTAAAGAGGTCATTCTCATTAATATTCAAGATAATGAGGAAAACCGGGTTTTTTAGATTAAAAAAGATCGCACGATTAAAAGTAAAGTTGTCATTGGCAACCGTATTTATTTACTTTTTGTTATAATTAAGTTTTCGTTATGTTAATCTTTTTTAAACAATCATTGTTATCATGGAAACGCACATTGTTTAAAAAGCAATACTACCGACTAAGCTTAAATTAAAATAAAATACATTTCGATTTCAATACATTCTATGAACTATTCGTTTTTGTATTATATTTCTTTATTCTATACCTAAACATCACTAACATCACTGATAGTGATCAATTGAACTCTGCTCGGAATCCTTTTTTTTCATTAGCAATGGTTTATCGTCACATTAAATTTCCTTATAGTGATTGCACTCACGTATGTCTTTTCTTTTTTTTATTTTTCGTAATAAGTAGGACAAATAGTGGTAGTTCGTTAATATTTCATGAACTATTAATTTAATAAAAAAAGTTTGAGTATAGGTAAATTGCATGCAGTGCAATTGCGTTAGAAGCAGCGAGCGTAGACACAAAGGGTCACCACTGCTTTAAATTAGCGTAAGTATTATATGATACCTCTGCAATGCATTTACGGCCCAACAATTTATATACACCGATTTATTATTTTCTTAAATATGTTACGGTATCATATGATACTTATATTACATACGGAGGGATTAAGTCGACCTGCAGTGTCAAATGGTGTTTTTAATGTTTTAAGCATATGTAGTTTAAGTACGTGTAACACAATAGTGAAATATTTTCAAGGGAGATAACATAATCTGTCAAAGTATATAACAAAGTAAGTACTTATTTATTGAAAAATATATGAGTTAATATTATAATTCTCTTTAAAACTTACCAGTATTGTAGATATAAATATACAGTAACTACCTCGCGTCATTCATGGTATGTTTACTTACCTAAAAATAAAAAAATAAAATTAATATATTTTCCTGTAAAATAACATGTAATAGGTATGTAATTAAATTTAAATTAATTGCCATGCGAATTAATAGAATTTGTTTTAATAATAGTCCGCGATTTCACGTTAATAAATCTGGACGGTTATTGTGGATAATCGAGATTTTAAACTATGAGTGAAGTGAGGATTGTATACTAATTTTACTATAATGTGCTTTGTTTATGTCTGTAACAACTTTTCGACCAGAAATCTTGTTCCGAGCTCTAATCATCAACTATAGGAATGGTTTCCGGTGGAAAATGTTGTCTATAAACGTTTTCCGCCTTCCCGAATAATTTTGGAACAATATCCACCTGACACGGTGTTAGTTACTCACCAGCTCATTATAGTGCACTACTAGTTGACTACTACGCGTGGAATACGAAAAATAGTTATCTGGCAACACGTAATTTTCGATAACAACGGTATTTTAATTTTATGCGAATCATTCAAAACCGTCTCAAAAAAGATCGAGCGCCAGTTTCGCATTGAATGCTGAACACTCGTGACGTTTTTCAATATGAAACACGTAATGGTATCGATGGTGTATTCGATTTTCGTGAATAACACTTTTTTGATCCATAGAATAATTATTGTTTATTTGATATAAGGGTCATATCGTAAGTTAGGTGGTAAAAATCAATATAATTATCAAGTTATTTAAGAAATTATTGTATTATGAATTATCCATAAGACCATAATAAAATATAAACGGAAATATCGACTTTTCGGACAAGTCGAAAATATTAGAATCTAAATAAGTAGAACGCTGAAATTTCTCGTCAGTTCGAGGTGAATTTACACGTGTATAGCATTTTTAAAGGTCGACATAGAACACTAAACGATAGCAAAGAAAACAAAAATCTACTTAAAACGATTCGATGTGTACATCTACAAAAGCGTAAAAATATATAAAAAAAAAAAAAAAAATGTATAAAAACACAATATTTTCTTCAGAAGACGCGTTCATCGCGTTTGATGAAATGCATTTCGATTGTATTTCATAAAGGTGCGTGCTCATATACGCGGCGTTGATCGTACGTTCGGGGAAAGAGAGGGGAGGAGAGTGCTCAAAGTCGCGGACAGACGACCGCGATAGCGCACGTACTCTCCGCTATTACGGATCGACGGGACGAGAAAAATTATTATTACGGACCGGAATCACGAGCGGGGCGTGAAAACGTGCGCCCGGGGAACGTTGTGCGGCCGTAGCGCCGCTGCGGACGGACGGGCAGTGAGGGAGGGGAGAGAGTCTGTCAGGTGTCGGGCGTAAGGTGTACAACAATAGTATGGGCAGTCTTGTTAAAAACTTTTTTTTTTTTTTTTTGACAACCGCCCCGACTGCAGCGGGCGTTAACTATACGCGTTTCGCTCCCGCGACATTATACGGGTCCGGGCGGACGCCCGAGAATATAGGCGAGGGGGGTTGCGGAGACGAAGCGCGCGCGGAACCCGCGAGAGGATATTTCCCCCGAAAACGAACCCGCCGTCGGCCGTAAAACGCGCGCGTTTACACCGTTTCCCGTCGCCACGATAATATATTCGACGCGGACGCGCGTCCGTGTGCCGTTTAGGCGCACGGCAAAACGCGCTACAAATCTCTGACCCCCCCCCCTTAGCCCGTAGCGCCGCGCCGGCGCACGGCCGCCGCACCCGTCTGCGGACGTATATACACTCGCGAGCGGGGCCGTCACACTGTTTTCCTTTCTTTCGCGGGCCCCGGGGAGCGGCACAATTAACGGACGATAAATTACCGCGGCGGCGGCGGCGGTGGAACGGAGAAGGGGGGGGGGTACGGGCCACTTTTAACACGCGTCCACGTGCAAAATCTCTACCCCCGTCGCCCCACCCCCCCGCGGTGCCGTGGCGTGTTCCGCGCGTACACGCGGCAGTAATATTATCGCGTTTATATACGCGTTTATATGCGCGCACACGCACACGAGTATATACAAGTATATATTTGTATATTTACACGGGCATTTGTATCCGAAACGGTCGTCCGATTGACGTTAATTTATTGGCCGTAAATCCAACAAATATCGGTCGGCCGCCGCACGTGTACAAACGGCAGTTCCCTCCCGCCGCTGCCGCGCGCGAATTCCGCCGAACGAGAATTCAATCGATGTCGCCGCGTTTAGGTTTTAATTTCGTATCGGCGCGCAACAGGAAACGAACGCGCGGTCCGGCGGCCGACAGAAATTCCCGGCGCCTACCGACTTGATAAAAACTCTCGCCGGCCGCCGATGCCCGTGGCTACACAACGCGACCGGAGCCCGTTAGCTACGCGCGTCCGTTCCGTAGCAAAATAGGCACGCACGCCCGCAGTGTGACGTATTTGTTAGGAGGGGGGAGATCGAGGAGATTAATCTGCCCCCCTACCGTTTGACAATTTTCTCTGGTAGTTATTATATTTTATTGTTACACCTGTTTTTAAATTCGAATTTATTTTATTTTTAGTGAACAAAATCGTTGGCCACGTGTAAATAAATAAATAAAAAAAAAAAAACCTAAACAACAGCGGCTAACCGTATCCTGGTTAAAAACGTAACCTGTTCGAACCCCATTTACATAATGGAAACTCTTATTTTCCTTATTCTTAGAATAGTTCGAATAAATTTATTAATAATGATAATTGCTTCAATTATTATTTATTAATCAAATTATCGGATTGTTTACAAAAAATATATAGACTTAAAATTGTATGTTTTTTTTTTTTTTTTACGTCTATATTACACGATATCTCCCTTCTTGGCAAAATCCTAAATACGCCACTGCTAGCACGCGTATGCGTGTCGCGTTAACGTATCGTTTAACTAAATTATTGGTAGTGTTTTGTTTGTTTTTTTTTTTACTATCGACTCGTTTACGGCCAGGCTTGCAAAAGAAAAAGGCCACTGATATACTATATTCAACCGCTGCTTTACATTATACTTCGAATTGTAATACTACTGAAATTATTTCATGCCCGTCATAATTCGTATTATATCACACTGCGCGTTATAAATAAAATTACTGCATTATTCTCATGCAAACTGTACACCTTATTTGATTAATGTAAACAAATCAATGTTAAAAACAAACGGACATACTCCGACTGACGGGTGGGCCACTGTTTTAGGTGAGGAGTTAGGATTGTAGAGGGGAAATTTAATGTATGTCTATATGCGACGATTTATCACGGCTAACGAAAAAGAATTCTGAGCGGGATTCAGTTGTATATATTTTGATAGGCCGTAATAATATTTACAACTTGAAAATAATACATACATTTCAAACATTTTCCGGTTTTTTCCCATTTATTACGAAAACTCCCGGGAACAGATTCCTTTTCAAAAAAAGTGCAACACCTGATGTACGAAGCGAAATTTCTTGTAAAAAATGTATTCACAGTTAAAAAATTATAATAATAAACATCATTGTTAAACCAATAATTCCTCGCTCCGCTCAGAATCTATACAAATGGCATGGTTTTATTTTTTTTTAATTATAATAGGTACCGATTACCTATGTGGATTGTTATTATATAATAATTATCGTGAAAAGTAATCAATTTTTTATTCGTATAATATAATGCTATTATTTATCTGATCGTTTATGTCTCTATGTGACAACATAAAACCTAGGATACCTCGGATTTTTACATCAACAACTACTAAGTCGTACACAAACACTAGACCCAAACGCCGTTCCTCTCGATAAAAGCCGATTACATCTTGAATTCTACAGCATACTTATATTATTTCGGATCTAGTCAAAAGATGTTAAACCCATTAGGGACGGAGTTTGTGTGCTTTTGAAGAAAACGTATATACACACAATGGATAAAAGGAAAAGAGAACGTAATATAAAAATAAAATAACTTCTAAACCGCCTATAACCAACACTATGCGTCCAATTTCAGAAAGCGTTTTTATATACTCGCGCGGGTGAGTGTTTATATATATATATATATATATATATATATATATAAATATATGAACCACAATTACAACGAGGTCGATTTGAAGTATTTTTTCGACAATGAATTACTCGAATCTACCAATAAATTGAACGGTTTGTTAGAGGAATAAGAGGCCAGAAACACATTCACCGCGAGAAACCAACGGAAGCCGTTATTTTTTCTTTGTATCTGCGTTTAAAAGTTTCGGAAAATTAAATGACCTATCCTCGTGACATATTGAATTGGAAACATTATATTAATTCCGTAAAAAAAACCAGTTTTGTATTGTTGATTGTTGAACGCGCGAAAAAAAAATGTTTGAAGTTTTGAAGTAAGTTTTCCTATATTGTCTATTGCTAGTGAATGGCCGATTATTTTTATAAGCAAATAAAGTTTATTTAAACTTTTTCGTTTAAAATATAGTTATGCTACAAGAACACGTTATCATTATATTCAATTATTTTTTAATGTGAAATAATTTCTGATGTGCAATGTTTTAATAACAACAGATACCTATACCAATATATATAATATTTTTTTTTTTTTAATTTAATATAGGAAATTCTAAAATATCTATACATGGAAGAAACGGTGCAGTTGAGTACCTTAGATTCATTCTGTTTGAGTATTTTACTTCTACTTCAGTGAATTTCGTTCAGTAAAAATTAATGAATTTAATATGACATACAATACTCGAATATAATATATTGTATTTCGAACTCGGGGAAAGTTTTCCACAATCCAAACTATTTTGAAAACTGTATACCATTTATTCACATGCCATGATGTTGACGTTTTATTCAATTAGTTCATTGAGTTTAAAACCTCAAATGTCTTAACTTGTTTACGTTATCAAGTTTCTTATTAATCTTGAAATGACATTAGTAGGTATTATATTATATTTTACCAATACTGCGCGCCTTTATTTAAGTATTATATAAGGGTGTTTTTTATTTTAAAGTAATAATTTATTAATGATCAAACCATAGGAACTGTGTATATTAAAATATAATCATAATTATAACCGTGTATTGCGAATTTTAAGAAATTGCAAGAATTGAAGGAACGCAGAGGGGTGGATAAATAATTGCAAGGACTTGAAGTTTTGACAAAAAGATAATATTCACCATTTCTAGACGTGATAAAATTATAAATGTATTCCGGCGATATTTGAGCTGTTTAGAGGCTTTTTATTTTGGCGAATTTTTAAAGTTAGTTCTATTTGACAGGTATTATTTGGATATAATTTTTCCAAAACCAAAAAACTGAAATTCTTTAAAATTTAATAGGAGGTTTATTATAATTTGTAGTTGATAGGTAAAAAAAAAAAAAGGTAGGATATATTATGTAGTCATTTGTTTTTCTTTTTTTTTTTGTAACAATTGTTGCTTACAGATATATGAATTAATCAACTATATAATATCGATATAACTTCTCAACTTTCCATCTACAACTGTAATAAACCCTACCCATCAACTGTATCAACTATTTTTTTTTTTTTAGCATTCCATCGTTTATTATTTCTATTAGGATAGAGAGTCGGTACGCTATAATAATATAGTTAAAAAAAAAGCCATGTGGGTAATATAAACTCATATATAAAATGCAATTTATATTTAAAAAAGGTATCTTTCAATAATAATAAGCTACCTTAGCATTTATCTATTTGGCTTATGTGACAATAAATATATAAGTTAACTAAAATTGAAAAAATAACATTATTATACAAAAATTATAAGACACAATTGTATAGAAATATGAAATAAACAAAATCTTAAACAGCATGATTATTGACTGCTTTATTTTATTTTTCGATTTCTATCATTGGATAAAGTACCTAGTTATATATGTTTGTATTGTCCATTCGTTACATTTTGGATAACTCAAATAAAAAATATAAAACCCTTTAAGTGCGGAGCGTCAGAGCCAAGAATCCGACGTATATACTTTGAATGAAACTAAAGGGCATAATTTGACAAGCCATTGGTTGTACACAAAGAGTATAACTAATTCAGACGATACATTAAAAAGTTGTTCCGTTTCCGCTCTAATAGTAAGAAAATAAAATGGTTAATAGTGCCAGATGGGGAATACAATAGACTATCGTCTATAAATCGTCCGGGTGCCTGCAAAATGTGGGTTAATAGGGATTTCTGAAACACTGACCTATACACGACAACAATGTACTTTTTATCATAGTTAAACCAACAAATTGCAGAATAGATCTAAATTCATACTTAAGATCATTTTGTTTTATAATTACATATTAGTAAGCATACCAGTATTTAAACGACACTTGATTTTAATCAATCCTATAAATAATTTAATATCCAGTATATATAATTATAACGATGTAAAATATATTTAATATAATATCCAATATCAATTTTTTTTTTTTTACGATTTTTTCTAATTATGGAGAAGACTACACGGAAAATCAATAAAACATATATTTCCATAACAATTAAAAAAAATAAGAAAATATTTTTTCGGAAAATATGATTCTTTTAAATAATGGGACATAGTTTCTGGTAGGGACCCGTTACCAAACTAATTTAAAAAATTGTAACCCTTAAAGCCCTCCCGCATACGAGGGAGCGAATTGTACGATGTATGCGATACGATCTAGATGTGCTATTACGTATGCGCACACTAAGAGGTTTTCGGGCGATTATTATTATCATTGTTTATATATCAGTCGATTATTATCAGTCGTTTACTGGTGGTTGCGTAGTTCATTGGTGGCCTTTTTTAAAATGTCGAGTCCATCTAATGACGAAAAATCGAATGTTACGTACTGTTTGTCCAAAAAGTTGTTTAGTAGAGAAAAACGGAAACGGGATCAAAGAAGGGAGTTCTGGATTCATCTTTATATTCAAAGGAATCGCCACTGTTGGCTTTCTGTAGCGGCCAGAGAACTTCAATTTTTCAATTTCATCGACAAATTTAATACTGTTTGCCTCCGAAATATCGTAATAATAATACAATGTAACATAATAATATATCTATATAACGTGCGATTCGTACGACGTGACTGCCAGGCGACTAGCACTGTCGGCCGCACGTATCGTCCGTCGCTTGCGTCACAATCGCGTTGTTAACAAATCGCGTTATTAGTGGATTGCCGTTGGCTTTGCTGGGAAATCGCGAGGGATTTTTCCATTTTTATTTCACGGTTTATTCCGGCTTTTTCCGTTTATCGGTAACACTGCGTATAACATCAAACAGCTACTTTATCAACGCACCGACCATATCAACAAAATAAAATTAAAAAAAAAAAAGTAAAACCAATGCATTCCTAGCTTCGCTCTAAATTCGAAAATCCGAAAGCCCGTCGGATGGTTATAGTTACAGTCAACCCCCGCAATAACAAGCCGATGATTATCGTAGACCGGGCGTAATATACTCGCGTAATATTATACAATAAGGCAGTGTAAAATATAGCAGTGCGCGCGCGTGTGTGTGTGTGCGCGCGTGTTACGGCACGTAATTATTATTCCGGAGTAGGTAATGCTGCGCGCGAAGAGTTAATACGGAGAGACGATAATATAGCGGGTGGTCACGAGTGTAGCGCACGCGCGCGTGCATGCATGTGTGTGTGTGAGCGCACTCGGGAACGTGCGAGAGCGGAGTATCGCGAGTAGGATGTGGAAGAGGAGATGAAAAGAAGTGGAAGAAAGGAAAATTGAAGAGAGGAGCGGACATCCGGCCGACATGCAGCGCTACCCGTATAATTAATCAACGACGTTTTGCCGGTTAAACGTAATTAAACATGTTTATGGTAGAATGATAAACGGGCTCTCTTGGTCGACACCACCACCGCCGCCGCTGCCGCCGCAGTTACCGCCGGTGCCGTTACGCATTTACTGCAGTCGACGCCGCCACCCCGTACTTGAGCCGTTCTCAGGTCTAATCGCGCGCGGCGCACGTCGCAGTCTTCTCGTCTCTCGTCTCTCACGCTCCTCTCGCTCGCCGTCTGTCTCTCCGGCCGGTGCTCACTCCGTATTCATTAACCTGCACAATCGCGCGGTAATCTCTTTTATTATAATAATGCCGTGGAGCCACAGCCGCTCCGTCGGAGAAGAGTCGTCGCAAAATAATAATAATATTATTATTATATTATTATCATATAATGGATTCACAGCGCGGTAAGCACCGCCGTCACCTCCGCCGCCGCCGTCGCTCGACGGGAAACAATGCGGTCAGACGACGATGAATCCGTTTGCCGCTGATGAGGAGACGCGCGTGCGTGAATATCTAAACGACGGAGACGTGTCAGCGCAGCGCCTGTACACAGTCTTATTAAAAACACTTTTCGAATGTATTCGGAATGCTTTTCCAAATACTTGTGCATATCATATTCGAATACTTTATTTTAAATTATTTTTTTTTTTGTTTAAATATGTGCAAACCTAACGGTTGATTTTGTTAGGTTTTTTCGTATTGTAAAACAGTGTTGAGCAGTAAATTGAAAAATAAAACACAGTAAATGGGCATATCAGAGATGATAATATTTAAATCGATAAGAAACGAGCGCATAAAAAATGGCATAGGCTTCAATATTAGACAAATGAGAGAAAATATAGTTGATTTGGGTATGATATGAGGGAAGAGGAATCAGAAATAGTCAGAATAATTATTTAAATGAATATAAGAAGAAAGAGAGAAAGAGAAATACTAAAATAGAGGTGATTAGATACGATTGAATATGGTACGAGGGCACTCGAAGAAATGGGTGGCTAATCTCAAATACCTGGGATGAAAGCATAAGAGAAGAAAAAGATTTTATCGGTATAGTATCGTTTAATGATTTATTTATAGTATAATCAATATTTTACCCTTATCCCATGTTTTATGATGAATGGTACCTAGTAATAATATCTACAGAAATACACGACCCCTGTGAGCCTCCCCTAAAATCTGTCATCAGTATTATCTATACTATACTATATGATATTAAAAATTATTAATTAGTATGTAATTGTAATTATTTTATCATTATTATTTTGTTTTAAGGTCGTTAAGACGATTCTACTAAACATAATATCCTTTTCCGTCTCTCGATCTTCTTATACCTCTCACAAAAAAGAATTCCTATCAATTATGGTCCAATTCTGAGATGTCTACAAAATGTGTAAACAGTTCACTCTAATGCCACTCTATTTCTTTTTCCCCATTCTTATGTATACTGGTCAATGTAGTTATTAACTCATTATTTAAATATGCAAATTATAATTTGTTATAAGCTAGTATTACTTTCTTTTGGTTTACTGTCAACTTACAAAACTATTACAACTTTCACACGAGATAAAATGTCTGGCACTATGTGTATTTTTAATATTTCGATTGGAAAAAACTAGGTAGGTATAGTGTACGAAGCGAGTATAGTTAAATTATTGTGCGTTCAGCATTGACATCACGGTTTTTAATATCGCAAAAACAAATTGACGTTTGATGTAACAGTTTGTCCTCGAAAACGTTTGACATATTTCACTACATCTTGGTAGATTTACTTATACCTACCTAACAGAGTTCCCATTGTTGATAGCAACCCACTCAAACTTACCCCAGATTTAGAGACATTTTGCTCACAGGATGTTGTATATTCGTTCTATAATAGGCGTGTGTCTATTTTAAGAACTAATATCGGGCTAATTATTCAGGGCTTCCGTAAAAGGGCTCGTGGCCCCGGTCTCTTGAGGAGTTCGCTTACATTTTCAATAAACAGAATATCGACCGAAATGTTTTTGATTCGTATTAAAGATTGCTTTTAGGACTACAAAATTGTTGCATTGCGGATTTTTTTTTTCAACAGTATGTGTGTTTAAAATTAATGTATAGTGTTTAAATAATATGTATAAATAAGTACGTAGTAAAATATACCATCATATTAAATATACAGGCAATTTTTTTTTTTTTTTAACTGCAACCTCTAAAAATACATTATAGTATATTTACATATCAAGTACCTAATACCAAAATAATCGTCCTCTACGTTTAACTACGACTAGACTGTTTTTTGTGTCTACTTATATAATAATAATAATAATAATTAAAAACAATTTCATAAATGTTACCAGTAGATATGGGTTCAGAAATTAAATCTATATAATTAAATCACAAATTAAATGTTATTAAAAATTCTACAAATTATGCATATTATTTAACAATATGTAAGTATTTTATTATAAATTATCAATTACTTACTATACACACACGTCTTATTCATTACTATTTTTTGAGAAGATTATATACTTCAATAGCCTAAGTGATACCTAAATAATGTAAATTTACTACGGTAACAATTATAGCAATAGTTCACAATTAGCTCTATGAGTAGTTCGATATTATAATAAAGAATAGTTTACAATATTAGCAACTGCTAAAAATTTGATTAGTGCTTATCTCGAGTAATAAACTAACTATACAACAACGATTAACTTTATGCAATAAACTACAGAAATCGTATACATTATTTACTTTTGATCACTCGTATTGTTCATAAGAGGAATGTCCTTTTCTATGGGAATTATATATAATTAACGTAGTATACTATGTGTAATTTTGTTTGAATTAAACTAAATAAATAGTATCAAATGCGCTTTTATGAATTTGCAGATATTATAGATGGATACCAACCTAAATTATCAAAAGAGCATTATCTATCGAAAACAGCCACACTCCGGTCTCTAGTGTTTTATACGCAGACGGTCAAATAAATATTTTAAAAAAATATACACAAAAACAAACATCTAGTTAAAATTCACTGAAAAATACATAACCTAAACAACATTTTAAATATCACATAAAAGTCTCTCAGCATCCGGAGCGTCCCGTTTTTCTAAGTGACAAATAAATATACATGTATAAATAAAACAAAAAAACAGTTTTCCCATGGAAATATTTTCGATGTAAATATTAAATCCTATCGAAATATTTTATGTACCTATAAAAAGGTATAAGACAACTATTGAAACTAACATGGAGTTATAAATATCACACATGGCTTGTCTAATATTCATATTGTAAAATAGAAAGTTAAAATTGTATATTTTTACGAATTATTAGCATTTTATAAAACTTTGTACAAAAACAGGTTTCGTTTTTATTAAAAGGATGTTATAGTCATATCAACTGTCTCTATCCAACTATCGGGTAACATGCAAAAACAATGCTTAGGAAGAATAAGTAAAACTACCTTAACTTTAATTTTAGAGTAAAATTATCTACTAAGATATTTATAAAAAAACAATATTTTGGAGGGAACGGTATTCAAAATATACAACTCGATATAATAGATACAAGAACCTCTTTTTTGTTTTTTAAATAACAGTAACTTTTTTTTTAATAGTTTATAACTCAAAAAACGACTATGATGTTCCCTCCAAAATATTGTTCTTTATAAATTTAATAATAAGTATTTTTACTCTTAAATCAAAATTAATCTAGTTTTACTTATTCTAAATAATCACTGTTTTTGTATGTTACCCGGTAGTTGTGGACTGAGACAATAGATGCGGGTATAATGTCCTCTTAATATGTATTTTTATTATTCGTATTTTGAAAAATCTTTAACTGTTTTGTACAATAAAATATTATATCCATGTGATTTACAGGTACCTACACTTCAGAAATAATGATTTTGTTACATTTTTTTTCTGAAGAAATATGTATTTTTTTTAAAAAAAAAAAAACCAAAATTCAGTGCATTACGCATAATTTATTCAATTTCTTTGTAAATATAATTACGAACTTTCATTGACAAATAAGCTAATATATTATATATTTTGTATTCAATATAATAAGTATACAATATAAGTGTTATTATTATCCATAACAATGCTTTCGAATTTTATTAACAACTGCTCAACAATATCCGCATACATATTTAATAATTTATATAATAATACAAGCTTGTATAGTTATTCAAATAGTGTATTTTTTTCCCCGGCTTATGTATTATAACAATTGCCTTTCGTTATATTTCGAATACTTACCATTATAATTAAACAGCGTTGTAATAATTTATTATAACGGTATAATAATGCATTTATACTGTATACCTATATAATATTATTTTGTCATAAGAATAATGTTAAACAGACGGAATAATACAATATCAAAATCATAAATTATTAATTTTGGTAGAAAAGAACTGTATAAAATTGGGTGCGTTAATATTATTTCAGATATAACCAGCTCTGTATACTAATACTTAGACGTGCCCTAATAGTTTTATAAAACATCAACTCTTGATAGTGAATCCCATCGTTATAATATTACCTCAAACCTGTGAATTGATTTATTGATTTTTATACCCCGTCACAGATGTTATATATATATAAAGAACAATTGTGTATAGCCGAAACTATGAGTTCTAATTCGAAGCTTATATTGGCAGCCATATACCTACCGAATCGCAAATTTGATTGATTAGCCCATGAAATATTTGTTTATGCCATGATGATATATGTGACAAAAATACGTATTATGTGATAAGAATATGAAAAATATTTAAATTAAACCGCGAATTGTTTCTATATCAACATGTTATAATTTATGGCACAAATATGTCATGGATTAATCAATAATAATCAATATAATATAATATACTTCCTCTCGGCAGTAGTAGATTGATATTAACCACTGACAGGGGGACGATCCACAATACATCGCCTCTTGTAAATTTTATCACTAATATATATATATATCATTTCGTACAGTTCGATACTTGTAAATAATTTTTTTACCAGAAATCTCGCGCTAACCAAAAACTTTATAGGAACGTTTTTGTAGCATTTTTGAGATAGTTGGTGAAATGAGAAAATCATTTTTTTGATTTTCGTTGTAGTTTTCTTAATAATTGGGCGAAATTTCCAAATTTATTTTATTATATATTTTTTGATCTCCAGGTCATTTTGGCAAAAAAAGTGAAAAAAAAAAAAATCTGCTTAGAATCATTTATGGATAGTAATGATTTATTTTTGCATACAGATATTAATTATACTATTCTATACATTCTCCCTTTCAACTTTACTTCTAAAACTATGCTACATCCACCAGTAGTGCCATTTTTTTTTTTTTTTTGTACAGAATAACATGTTTTATATTATCTAATATTAAAAAAAAAAAAACATGATAATATATTTTATATTATTCGAACATAAAAATGTATGTAATAAATATACTATTTGATGGTTTGAATTATGAAAAAATTCTAGATTTGTATATATTTTATAATAAACACCCTATGGGCAATAAATAATAATAATTCGCCTAAAACAAATCGAATTAGTTTACAATTATTGTAATATTAATAAGCAAACTATTCAAAACATGACCCTAAAACAATATTATGCATTTAAAGTAATCAATCATATAAGTAATAACATATAACAAAATAAAGCAAACAAGGTGATAGTGGTTTTAAAATCGACATAAATTAATATTATACCTAGTTTGTGATTCAGATTATCCGAAAATAATTTAATAAATTTGGCTCTCTAAATATGCTCAATAGCTTCAGACCAAAAGGTCTAATCGGTAATAAATTTTTATTTTGTTCAATTACATACAAATTTTCAATTTAGATGTGTTAAAACATGTTAAATTATACTTTGCTCGGAGTCGTTTTGCGTAAGCAATAATTATTTAACTTTGCGTAAAAGTATAAATTAAGTTATGTCCTATAATAAAAGGCCATATTCTCAATTTCCCATTTAAACCAATGGTAAAATATGTCGATTTATAAGACTGAATTTTATATAAATAGAAAATTAATATGTATTATACTTTAACTGTTTGTTCCTGTAAGAATACGGAGTTCCTTAATAAATGTGAAAAACTAAAAAATTTTTATACAACTTGTGTTGATCTTTAGGTTACCTTGGTATCATAGAAAAAACTAAAAGACCAATTATACTGTTAATTATACTAATTAATTGTTCTTTGTTAGAAATGATTTATCATTGTAAACATATATAAATTAAATTATTTTAATATATCCTATATATCCTCATTCCCAACTTCCTTCCTAAAATGAACCCATTACCCGTATCAACTTTGTGTAGAGCCATGTGTCAATAACAAAAATTATGAAATTTAATATAGGAAATTAAATTTAAAAACAAAAACTGAATGCTTTTAAAGATAGATTAGGTGATTGTTCCCAACGGTACCCCTCTATAGAAAAAACTTCAATACCAAAGTATTTTTACACCAAAACCCACCAATTATAAAAACAAATTTCGCTCCAAAAATTCTATTATCATTTAAATGACCAAATTATAATAAATTTTGAAATATTATACGAATAACCATCACATATAATTTTTCAGCTTGTAACGGAAATGTGCAATTACTGTAAGTACACAATGATTATATTATTTGAACATAAAACAAATGAACTACAAATTGCGTACAGCAAACAATATTTCAACCATATTATCTAATATAATATGTTTTATGTTTATACACATAATATTATAACAATAGAGTATATTAAATATAATGTATCGTCAAGTATTAAAAAAAATACCAAAAAGTTTCTATGCATACAAACAAATTCATTCACTTTACTGAACAAATACCGACTGGGTACAGGTATACAAAATGATTATTTTATAGTGAGCCACCGATTATCCAGTTGACTATTTATACTCAATCCACATCTCTCGGTCCATATTCCGTCTGAAAAGCTCTTTCATGCGGCGACAGAAAAAAAAAAAAAAAAAAAAAACAGCACCATTACCGGGTGTATAAAATATTCGATTAGCACATAAAACCGTTGTAAAATGATGCAAAAAAAGTAGAAGAATATTTTATCAGTGATTTTAACTTATTATCCGATAAATTTAGCAATACCAATTACATAATATAGGAAATTAAATAGTTCAGCTCTCTAATTTCGCTTGCATCAGACGTATAATAGAGGATATTTTAAAATGTTTTTCTGATGGAATAGCAGACAATTTGAAAAGTTGTAAATGTTTTAACTCGGCTTTTGACTAGAGCGCTGATATTCAAGAATTTTAGCAATGTTCCAATTTCCATAGGTACTGTACCATGAAGTTCTGAATTACACCTCAGCCATTAAAACATTAACTATTTTATTTTTTCCTGCGTAGTAAAATATGAATGTTTCACAAGTAGAAAAATATGTTGTAAACTTGCCAGATCCTTACAAATGATATTTTGAGTAAATTTGATATTGGTTTCTCCCCCATTCCAGAAATCAAAAATCTTATGCGCTCTTTTTTTAAAAAATGTTGCACCTAATATCAAATAAAGATTGGTTTTCGGAAGTATATAGAGAATAATGTTCTCGTAATAATAATACAAGTATAATAACTAAACTTCCATACGCATTATGACGTTATATTATGTTCGTGTTTCAGAGTAGGTACACTATTTTTTACGCACCGTGAATTAATGATTAATCAAAAATGTTGACAAATCCTTTTGAGACTATTTGCTGCGCACCGTCGCTGTTGACACGGAGCTTTGGAGTGAAGATGGATATTCGATTTAAATTATTATAGTCATTTATATTCAACTGAATTGACGTTTCGCTATCTTAATGCGCGTCGTCGATCGTTAATTTTCACGAGAAAAGTTTTTGTTGAGATTATCTTAAAATGCATATTTTTATTTCTATAATACCTACCTATCGATATAATATTATACACGCAACACGAGTACAATATTATAGTAATTATTATTATTATTATAGATTTTATAATATCACACCACATTTCCGGAGTGAAATAAATGAAACTGAACAACGTTTGAGAATCGCATAAACATACCTATATATTTATATAAGAATAATACTATACTATTATTGTCCTGCTATATTGAATAAACATATTATATACTATTTGCATTATATTTTATTTCTTTGATTGATCAAATTTGACTTTGTTTTTTAGGTATATTAGGATAGGTATATTTTATTATTTTTATTCAAATTGTTATTTAATGATATTTGTAGCCAAAATATTATGGCGTGGATAGTTCTATTTTATATCTTATAATATATTAAACAACATTTTAATATGGAATTCCATATTTGTTATTTTATATCAACTATTATTCTTAAATTAGATGCATTATTTTAGATTCTGAGTGTAACCAAAACGTATTGTAGTTTTACTCTGATAAGGGGATTTATTAAACACGGTTTTGGTTGGGTAAATGATCCGATTTGTCCATACAGCAGCTTAAAAGATATGCATTATTGCTCGGTGATAATTGATTTCAATAATTTATAATTTTTTTCCGGTCATTATTGCTTGAAGTTTTATTTCTGGGTTCCTTTAACAACACGCGTAAAACCACGACTTATATTACTATTCTCAGAGCCGTTTTTCGTTTGCAATAGTTTTTCACTCTATATATCATACCTTTCCAATCGCCCACCTACAACCGACCACCTAAATATGATCAGTATGAATTTTCTTTTTTATATAATTTGGCTATTTATAAAAAAAATATTTTATAGTTAATAAAATATTTTATTTAATTGTATATTATAGTAAACCATGCAAATCGATTATAAAATATTAGGTATTAATATGTTGAACGGACACTCGTATAAATATGTATTATGTATCAGGAAAACCCTTAACTAGAAAATGTCCGTGTTTTACAACGTATTTTTGAGTCATCTAAAATTGAAAAAAAAAATGAATAAAAATTGAACTGAACCGAAAGTATTTGGATTGTGGGAAGTGGGAAGGAAGAAACTCTACGGAATAGATCTGGTGTAGTTGCTGTTAGTGTTGCTTGAAAGCTATCCTCCAGGTCATGCACATTTCCAATGTTCAATAGAGGGTGTTAAATTGTCTCTCAGGTTGAAAAATATTTTCCTCTATATTTTCACAAAAAAAAAAAAAATCTCATGGAAAAGGGTCATGTACACACATGCACAAATATTTGAGTGCGTATGTGTGTGTTTACTGTATATATATATATATATGTATAAATGTTTATAGTTTAGAGTAATAATTATAATAATTGTTGGGCAGGGACGATAACCTTTTTCCTCCTCTCGAAAACAGTTTGTCACAGCTGCTATAGTGCGCGCCCTATCTATATGCCACACAAACTGTCTGTATACTCGTATATATTATATTTATAGTAATATGTTCTCCAAAATTGTCATCGCACGTATTGCGTGATACCAAAACTGCAGAAGTCGCCTATACTTTCACGACTTCTCTGATGACGGTAAACCGCCGCAGCCGCCATTTAAAGGTTCTTTAATTTATTGAAATCGCGTGTACCTTCTACCTAAGTATAGAAGTACAGTGACGCTGCGGTGACGATGGGTACGTTGAAAGACGGATAAGCCATTATTATTTACGTGGAATCGCAGGAACTTGTAATTTTTGCATCAGTCACCGTCGTGATATCTATCTCACGGTGACGGCGCTTTACATAGGCAATACAGCTACGTATATGTTAGCCCGATTAATTTACTCAGTTTAAGTATAATATACGTATGTAATAAATTATAATATATGTTACCTTTATAGTATAGTTACTACTCACATGAATCGTATAAAATCGTTCCTTTAAAACCTCCTTTGAAATGTTAAGCGGCCTCGAAACGTTCATTACCTTAATATAATACCGAATAACTGCGTATTAATCGTATTGATTTTCATAGTGTTTTTATTTTATATAATACAAATAAGCTAAAAGCAAAACTTGTTCCAAAGGCTGCATTTTTTAGAAAACGAAAAAATTAATAAAGGGGTTTCCTGTGAAATGATGAAATCTACAATACACTTTCCTAATGAAACTAAGACAAAGAAAAAACAACTCAAGGCTGGCCTCAAAAGTTACAATTTTAGTCGTTATCAATACTTTTTTTTCTGGGTTTGAAGTGTGAAATATATGATTTCTGTAAGGTACGGAACAACTAAGGTTTAATTATACTTGACATTCAATATATCTTTTCGTAATATGGATCTTATGATATTTGACACGGGTTCAGTATCAAAACTCGTATAATCCAATGGACCTTGTTAGTTTTGACACGAACTACTACTTTTCAGTTAAATGTAGACCTGTTCTCTTGTAATTTGAAACAAACTGATCAGATTCACTTTCGAAAATCCTATAAAACAATTTAACCAACTTGTTTTCCAATTTTTTTGTAGGTGATACATTAGAGTTTTGAATCTAGTATATTCATATTATTTTTACAATTTTTATAAATGAGTATAATAATATTATGATTACCTATATAGTATATATATAATTCAAAACACATATTATTTTCCTTTTTAGACACATTCACTGTGTGTACAAATAATTAAGCGTATTATTACATGTGTAATTTTTTACAGGAATTAAATTATTATAAAGTTTAAATACTAAAAGTATGCAATCGGCCCCGTTTAAAGTTCAATGTTTCGATAGACACTCAATAATACAAAACCAGTTTATTTGTTCTGCACCAGTTGATTTCACAACCGAGTGATCAATCCAATTTTGTATAAAAATATACTGACAACCTAAGCTATACCTACTCATAAATATTTGTTAATTAAAATTAACGATTAATCAATAATAAAATTATAATATTTTGTTAAAAATTTCGATTATGAGTTATACTAAAATTTATTATTATTGTTATTATGAAATGTCATCTTTTGAATATAACCTTATGTGATTTTCTCGAGAGTCTTTTGTATGCAACCACATTTCCGGGTATCTAATTCATGTCACAGCTGCTTCTATCGAATATCAAGGATTTACAGGACCGCACATGAAACAAATTGTAAACTAACTGCGGTATCGCATAGGTATACTAATACATGTAACTTCAATGATAGCGGTCGTATTTGGTTAGCGGTAACAGGAATAATTCAATTCCGGGCATTAATGAGGGTTGAATCTATAGATATGTATAGTTTCTTATATATGTCAGAGTTATTCTCTATGTACGACAAACCAAACAATGTTGGGCACTGAAATAAAAAATGATAAGCTGTAGTTATGATAAGATGTCGAAATAAGTAGGTATATTTAATATATGTTAGTGCAATTAATAATCTATTTTTTTTTCATTATTTTTTTTTATTTAAAATGTCGTTATAATTCATAATACTGCTATTTTTGACTTATCAATAAGTGGTACTTGTTAATAACTGAACTAATTTGGTGTTACAAATTTGAGAAATATTATTATAAAGAAAATTAATGAATAATGAAAAAAATAATTATTCAAGTATTAATATATAATAGGTACAACAAATTAAAAATCAAAAGTTTTCCTTGAATATGTAAATAAATTAAAGGACAGTACTGATTTCTCGTTTTGAATTTACATTTTAATCTATATCTATACGTACATTTTTCAATGCATTACTATATTTACTTATCGCGGTGTCCACGGATAATAAAATATTATCGATTAATCATGTAACCAAATGATAACCAGTGAGCTATATAAAGAAAAATTGTTAAATATCTAGATAAATATAGCACGAATTGCTAAAATAATTATCTAGATAAATATAATATTAACTATGGGCATTTATATGTAGATGCAAAAAAGATAACTTTGTTCATATTATATTGTAAAAACAAAATACTAAAAGTAGAGAAAGTGTGCAAAGTACACTGCACATGATCTAGATTACATACAAACGTTGTATGATTGATGTAACTTATTAATTAATTTAAACTGTATATTAATATAACTTAAATATTTTACCTACTTTATATGATAAAAATGTATAAATTACGATTAAAAATATTTATCTAGATAATTCCGATTTATGATCTTAGATAACAGCTTAGATAACATAGTTCTCATTAAATTAGATAAGGCAAACGACAAAAATTTACCCATTTAAATAAGACTAAAAACAACAAATATTTTACCAAGTTAGTTTGTACGTGTAGTAGTTTAAAATATTAGCTTCGAATATAATGGTATTAAATGTAAACACGAACAAGATAATATTTAAATATGAGACTATAAACCACAAAACATCTGATAACAACTACAAACATGTATTGTGGGTTGGTTTATTATAATTATGATATTTTTAACAGTATACTAAGTAAATACAATAAAATTATGAATATTAATCATTATGAAAAAGAAATTATTTCTACAATAGCTTTTTTCTTATTTTTTATATAACCATACTACTCTACGTTTTCTCCCTGATAACTTTTTAATAGTACCTTGTTGTACCCTCCAAAAAAATACCATAATGTATAATATTCATATAGATCCTCGAATAAAATGCAAAATCTATGAGAAGGAATACATACTTCGAGAGTTGTAGAAAATAATTTGTAGACACTACTTTACACGTGACGTAAATATTTAAATTGTCAAAAACAGCATACAATCACACGTCTTTCTACGTCGAAGGTTGCATTCTATCAGCAGTTTCATTTTTTTTTTTTTTTTTTTTTTTATAATAGTTATATCCGTGAAAATCATCCATAAAAAATGAAAAAAAAAAAAAAATTAAATACCATTGGTTTTATATTATTTATAATTGCATTGTCATAATATTACAAAAGATGAATGAGTCTCAAAGTACAGATACAATTAGATCGCAATATCAGTCACTATGATAGTTTAGTGCTAACGATTTTTCTCGCAAAAGTGTATAATAATGTTAGTTTGCGAGTTTAATAAAACTTTTGGCGAGAGATAATTTAATACGTATCGATTTTCACACGGAAGAAACGATTACTGAAATCTACAAGAAACACATACTCGTAGTAATAATATAATTTCGAATGTAATGAAGTAGTATAGAGTGAAAAAAAAAATGTTTAATCGTATAGACCAGACATTTTCATCGAAAATTTACGTTAGAACTTTTTACACGTGGCACAATTTTTTTTACTTATACTATAGATATATTCGTACTATAGCTGTGTTGTGATTTTTTTTCAGTTCTATATCAGTTATAGTGACACATATTTTATTTTATAAGCGCACAGAATTTCATTTGATGATAAAAAAGTTAAAACTCAAAAACAATTTAAATTTATTTTTCGTTTGAAAACTAATATACTATTTTACCTAAATTGTTCATAATTAAAAATGTTTAATCGAAATGAAGTTTGATTGAGGAAGTTATTGAAGAAGAAACAATGGAGAATTTTAACAATTTCGCCAAAAACTCGGTATTAATGCGTACCTCACGAGTAAACGAATCGAGTAGGCAGGCTAAGTATGGAGGTTAAATGGTATTTTAAAAAAAGCTCTGGAAGAAAAGATCAATGAGAAAATACCTAAGGGTCACCCTAGACATTGCTGGGCAGACAGGGTCAAACGATGATCTAAACAAATGCACACATAGAGTAACAACAGTAGTTAGCATAGATAGAGAGGATGATGATAAAGGAATATAGTAAAAGTAATGAAAGTCCTTCAAAGATCATAAAAGCTCAGGAATTAGAAGAAGAACCGAAATCCAAATATTATTCTCGTTCAAATTTATTTCATTGGTCTTTAGAAGAGTAACAAATAAATGAATAAATCATCACCTATTTTAAAATTACTACTCTTAATTTAATCGTTATACGGCCACTGGTGTTCTCAATAACCTATAAAACTTATAGATTAGGCTTTTGATTGTACATTGGCGTATTAAATAAAAACACTTAAATAAACATACACAAATTTATATTGACGGAGGGTGGCAGTGTTAACGTTGTTTCTGTAAAACACATACCTATGCATCCTTTATAAATCACATAGTAATAAAAATAAACCGAAACAATTACAAATAGTATTTATTTTGTAAACATGTTCGGCAAAATAAATAAGACATCATAATATCCAAACTTTATGAAGTATGCTCAAATTACTCCAAATATGCAAAATTACCCAAAATATTAAAAAAAATATGCATTATAAAAATTAATATTTGTATTACTATTGTAACGAAACGGATTCGTACCTTGATTAGCATATTTCACAATTTAGAAAAAAAAATAATAACATTCGAACGAACGAATTTATGATATCTGTTCTTTATCCATAAAGAACATAAAATGTACACATGAAAAACAAACCGTTTTTCGAGTTAAGCTGCACACATAAGATTGATTAACCCACGAAACATTTGTTTGTGCAACGAGTAATGAGACGATATAGTATAAACAATTATGATTACGCATTTTTCTAGTTATTTGCCACATACTATATAGTATGAACAAATATTTCACTGGTTAATCAATATTTTTTGTGGTTGTTTACCTCGGAGAAAACGATTTGCATAAGGCTGCTAATAATTGGTTTCAGATTAATCCATTTAACAAAATATCGGTTATCTGGTTATTCCATGCATCCATACTTAGAACGCACAATCATCTAAGCCTATACAATAAACTAAAAGGAATAATTATTTAGATTTTGTATCTCTAATATGAGCGTAATTCTTTGTAAAGGTTTTTTTTTTTTTTTCAAAATTTTTTTAATTATTTCTAACGTTTCTGATCTTAAAGTTTACGGAGAAAATATTATACTGCACTCGTTGAAAACTGACAGTTGAAAAGTGGATATCACGATGGAATATTATTATTTATTAAAATTGTTATAAACGAGTTTATCATTGTGTATACACTTTTCCGGTGTCAGTTAACGTATTTACATTTATAAGCAATCCATTACTTATTGAACTAGGCGGTGCTTGTCAAATATTTTATTTTATTATTATAATTTTTTTTTTTTTTTTTTTTTTTTTGTTAAATGTCAATGTTTTTCCGGGATTTATTATATTGTCAACTCGTGACCTTCGTCGTTAAATAAAGTGTTCGAAATATAATACGTCATGCATATATTATAAAATATATATCGTAATTCGTGTATTGAATGTCAATATTCCATAAAGGAGTAATATAGTGACTGATTTTTATATTTATTGAGTTATTAAAAAAAAAAAAAAAAAAATTGTTTTGTTTGTAATTATTATTATTTATTATCGTTCGGTTTATCCACGTGTGTTCGGACAGTATAATATTATTTAGATGATTTTGATACGCTCTTGAATTAAAAAAAAATTTAAAAGGCTTAATATACTGCCAAAGACTGTACAATTATTTTGTTATTAATCATCTAATAGTTAAAAATAAACCAAAAAAAACATCACTAGTTTTTTTTTTTCATTTATTAAGAAAATTAAATGAAAAATCAAAAGAATGACTCTCACTTTACCATGTAGATAAAAAATTATGTTATATAGTAAACTCACATAAAGCGATTGATTTGTTCCAGAATTCCGGTAGAAACTTTGTTAACAGACAAACACACACATATAAATATACATCATAATAAAACTTATACATTACTCGCTTCGTTTAGAATATAAAAAAAATTAAGATCACATTACTATTTGAAAATGTTATTTTGATTTTATCCATACTATTATTATTGTCTTTGGAACCTAAACAATAAACTTAGTGGCACTCGTATAGGTCCAAATGGCCCAAATATTTTTTTTTTTTTTTTTAAAAGGGTGGAGCTTTAGATTTCATAATATTGATTACGTATACATAGTGGCTTGAAAAGGAATAGCCATGGTGAACTAAGCCCTCTAGCTCTCTTCCCTGTTTACGCCCGCAGGCACACATAAACTTTATAGGATTACTTTTATAATGCTTAATGATATGCCTCGTTGGAAAAAAAATTTAATTTGTTTAAAATTCACAAAAAAAAATCACTTGATCGTATGACAAAAAGCATCGCTATATACACATGTATTGTATTAAAGGAAAATATACCACTCAGTATACGAAATGGAAAATATAAATTTTAAAACGCGAAAATTGAATGATGATTTTATTATTTATAAGTTCAGTAACACACATTCACACATAAACAGTATTATATGTATATTAAACCATTAATCAAATCTATAATTTATGAAGAATTTTCTACACTCCTCTTGAACTCAACTTCAACGAAATCCATTAACCTATTTTGGAGACTATATTATTATTTAATAAGAAAACATAATGTGACAGAAACTTATAATTGTTTCTCGGTGTACTTGTAATAATAATATTATATATAAGTATAATTGACATTGAGTTGTTTAATTATTTTTGTAATTAGTTGAATATTATAATAATGTTATATATCATACTATAAAAACCGTACTTATTATAAATTCATATTGCAATATTTGATGTTAAAGTATAATGGGTTTATTATGCTAGTCACATAGAGAAATCTACTTTATTACAATGGAAACTTCAGACATCATATTATACAAGTGAAAAAAAAGGGAAAAAAGGTTTACACTACACCTGTTGCGATCATGCATCAAAAACAGCAGTTTCAAAAGACATTTATTTTAACGATCGGGAAAATTGCAAAAGAAATTTACTAACTCACCTTTTTGAAGGGTAGGGAAATAAGGTTAAATCAATTTCTGACTACTCTAAAGAAAGTGTACTTTCACTTGCGTATAATAATTAACGCGGAATTGAGGTGGCGCAGCAATATATACGCAGAAAGAAAAGTGGCGTTGTGGTGGAAAATAAAAAACATACGATTGAAAAAATACCAAAAGAGGGTTCACCAGAGAGAGAGAGAGAGAGAGAGAGAGAGAGAGAAAGAGAGAGAAGAAAAACCAATAAAACCACGTCAATATTGGAAGTACTTTTTAAGTCTCCTCTCTTCATTCTGTCTCGTCTCTGTCCCTCGTCGTCGTCTATAGAAGCAATGGTCTGCGAAAAAAATTCCACCGTGAATCATACGAAAAATAAAAAAAATAAAAAACGAAAAAAGAAGAATACTCGACAGAGCAAAGCATTCCCTGCAATGAAGTCAACACAATAACAGAGTAAAAAAAAAAAAAAAAAAAAAAATGATCAAAACCAACGCTAAGCCAAAGGATAAAAAAATATTTTAAATTCGCAATATAGTGGCAATATAAATACGATCGTAAACGAATTTTTAAGAAATTTCAATTACTCCGTATTGATGTTGAGCTCTTGAAATTTACTACACGGTCAGTATTAAAACGGGTACACCGCAATAATGATTTATTAGTTCTTCAGTTACGGTGCTTCTTTAGCTAATAGCAATTATAAGAACGGAACTATTTTATATTATTATTTTTTTTTTTTTAATCAAATAAAATACGTAAAATTATATTGCAGGTTGATTCAACAGGAATGGGTATATAAACAATATCGTATTAACAACCGCCCAAAGAACTAAAATTCAATTTTTCCATGACAAGAAAAGTTCTATTCGATCGAAATACGTTTTTAAACTGCAGTTTTGTTTTTTTTTTATTATTATTTTCGCTTGGTTTTTATTTAATTCGCTATTTTTAAACAAATGATTATAAAAAAAAAAAAATGAAAAAAAAAATAATGTTACATAATATTACAATACTAAAAACTCGTGAAAAAATCGGTTGTACGAAATGTACCGCGATATAAATGCACTAATAACATGTACAGTTTAAAGAACAATTTATAACAACTTGATAAATAAGAATAACTATTTTATTTTAATTTAGTACCTATTATGTCTAGTCACATTAGTTACGAATCGAGACCAACTAAAGTTGAGTACCACGAGTTCTACTCAGCCATGTACATACTCTTGGTTTGGTCATTTTTCTAGTTTTATATTTTTAGTGTAACAATAATTGTACAAATTAAAACAATTACTATAGAAATTTAAAAAAGGAAATAATTGAAAAACTCAAATTCAAAATGGCTCAACTGTACCTAAATACTAATTATTATGCGGAAATGAACAATTTAATAACAAATATAAAATTATTCGTGTATAAGTTTGAAGGAATTTTTTAAAAAAAGAAAAAATAAAATAAATAGTATGTTTCATTCATTTGGGCGAATAATAACGACGTTTCATTTAATTCGACATTGTCGTTTGTATCAATATAATAATAATAATCCGTCTTCGGGTCAATATCGCGAGGAATAATCACTAATTTCCAAACTAAAATTAAATCGATTAAATCGAATACAACTCTATTCGACCCGACCGCATTTAAACATAAAATACTGCATTATAACTATTATTGTTATTAATCGCGTTTCTGTAATACCTCGCCCATCGTATTCGGGTGACCGTTCAGTTTTTATAATAAGTTTAAATGGCTCATAAACGTAGCGTTATTATAACAATCTTGTTTGCGATCCGCCGCCGCCGTCCTCGTCGTTGAGTTACGGCAAGTTTTCGACAAGTTTATAACCTTAATCAATCCGCGATACACATAGGTAGGTAGGTACGTTTCACGAAAACGTGACCACGGATACCTCACCG
Organism: Cinara cedri; assembly: GCA_902439185.1. Taxonomy (NCBI): domain Eukaryota; kingdom Metazoa; phylum Arthropoda; class Insecta; order Hemiptera; family Aphididae; genus Cinara; species Cinara cedri. Next base: position 814,700 of record CABPRJ010000487.1, on the reverse strand, counting down.
CAGCGTTTTTTCAAGCCGATTTTCCGTGGCGTCTATACCCGCTTATCTGGCCGAACATTAAAATATTCTGACCCGCGTAACTGCAGTTTACGTCTTAAACAAATTGTCGCCGCTGAACGCCACTTTGCCGTATACTTTCAATTAAAAATCGCATTGTTTTGATATTATTACGGTGCTGGAATTGTTATTATACCAACAGTATTTTTTTGATTTTTCAAACAGTATTATTTTAAATGGACAAATTTTTCGATTTTCGTTTTTTTTTTCGCAGTACAATATTTCTATAACGTTAAGAGGTCAGGGGCAAATTTTTAATGCCGACGAAAAAGCCTTTAAAGCCGATTGAAACACTAATGAAAACATATTATGCATAGAAGATATTTTGAATATTTTAAAGACGAATGGTATAGTTATTTGAAATACGATTACAATCATCAATAACGAGCTGTTTATTTAGAGAATAATTTTAAAACTCCGAAGGGACCGTGAAAGATTGTTATACACACATTTTACAACTCGTATTACCTTACACACAGATTTCAAAGGCGTTTTTGTCGTTATAATATTTCTCGTTAGAAAGACAGAGACTGTGACGACCTGTTTTGATAACAGATAAAATATATTTAATAAAAGATATTTAAATTCATATAATTTTGATTTACTCGTATACGATTGTTTAATATTGCTCTCTTCGACAGCGCTTTACTCATTAGTTATAGAATTATATGACAAAAAAAAAAAAAAAATAATAATAATAATAAAAAACGTATACCGACTGATGCAGCAGTTATCATTGAAATGTGCACGATCACTGAAATATTATTATTATTACTATTATTATTATATAGAAACGGTCTGTAGTAGGAGGACGAGAATATAATAATATAATATGTTATCTGCTGCAGTTATGCGTCCAGACTAACGTAATTGTGTGTACGGGCCACTGAGCCAGGTTAAATTGCACGTAAATACGGTTTTTATCCCCGCCTCGTTTTGCCCTTTTTTTTTCTTCTTTTTTTTAAAATAATAATAATAATAATAATAATAAATGTAAAGTAATGTAGAAGACCTATAGCTGACCCACCACCCCGGGACACCAGTGCAATGCTCAGCAATATGAATAATTCGATATTTTATTTTCAAAATAAAAAAAGCCAACTACCCAACATTATAAAAATAATCGCGTTGAACATTATGATGTACCATTCATAAATAATAATTATTTAAACGCTCGTCATTACGCTTTTGAAGCGATGTTGTTATAGAACATCATGAATATTACGGAAATCCCTAACTTTTACAACATGTTATATAATTTTCTTTACCATAATTTCGGCGGTTTATCTATTATTTATTATACTTATATTCTCTGGCTGTCCGAGATATAACTATATTAGTTCTGTAGCAGGATACCAATCAAGATTGACCACACTTATGGGAGACATTGGATTTCGATACCAAGTCACCGAGACGTGTTTGAGTTTTCTAAACGAGTACACGGGAATAAAGTAAATTTAAATTTAAATGACGTATTCGATAAAAAAAAAAAAAAAAAAATACATTGCACACCAATTTTTTTTTTCTTAACCACTTTTACAATTAATTATAATAAACTTCATGTTAATTTTGAAACATTATTTCTGTTTAAATCATTTTATCTAATTGAAAATTTAAAAAAAATAGAAGACGTCAAATGTCTATAAATAGCTTAAATATATTTTTAAATTGTAACACGTATTATGGAAAAAGCATAAGAATTAATTACATAGGAATTTGGTAAGAATGTTAAGTTTCTACAATTATATTTAACCGAATCGCGACAAAAAAAAAAAAAAAAATAGAAAATATTCAGTTCTTGGACATTAATTCCGATTATTAAGAAAACTGTTAAATGGACAAAATTCACACAAACCATCCCTGAAGGCAGATAGAAGACATAGTCATTATCAAACCAATCATCGATTTACGTTCGGTCGTACAGAATCCGAACGTATTTAGTTAGGTTAAGATAAATATTAATGAACCAAAGTATAAATAATTACTGATTAAGTTTTTGTATTTTTATTTATTTGTAAATAAGTATAAAATAAGAAAAAATGAATCAGAGTACGTTATAAATTTATAATTAAATATTGACTCGTTAAGTTAATTATTATTATAGTCCCGTTCTGTTATTTCCATATTATTATTGATCACAAATATACTACTGATGCATTCATGAATTATTCATGTGTGATGATTCTATTAAAAAATATTTAGCAACTATTATGTAGTATTTTTACCTGCATATTTTTGTTATTATTATTTTTTTGTTTACAATCTAAAAGTATCGAGTGTGAATTTTGTTTAATAACACTGCAGTAAAACAAATCTCAGCAAAAGTGGTCTCTCTGATAAGGTAAAACTTTTTGAGTTATTATTTAATATGATTTTCCCTATATTATAATCTTATTTCAGAATAAAAAAACGAAACTTTTCGGTACAATGAAAATAGTTTTTTTTTTTTTTTTTTTTAAACTACGTTTAACATTTTATATATTTTATTTTAAAACCAAACTTTTACAATAAATGCTGTAAATATTATACTTTTAATTTTTCATAATTTACGTAAAATAAATAAATAATGTAAGATTATTAGTATTATAAAGATTTTTCTAATTGTTTAGTTATTATTTTATTTTTTATATATTTTGTGTGGCGTACAAGGAAGAAAGGGTAGGAGCGCTTAGTTCCGCTACTATTTGATGTGTTAAAATACAAAAACAAATTCCATAATTATGTATTTTACAAAACAACGTACATTACATTTAAATTAATTTTGCTTTAATTATTATGTATAATTGCCATTACTATATATTCATATAAAATATTTTACACGAGATTCATTATAATGATTTAAAAAGATAAAATTAAGTTTTTGTTCACAACAAGAAATCTTATTTCGAATGTCGAAAGTAGCATTTTTTCTGAAAAAAATTGAAAACAATTGTTCAATTGGATAAGAAAAACACAGTTTTTGAATTTTCCAAACAATTTTCATATTATATAAAAAACCATAAACAAAAATAGACGGACATATTTCGAACAATGGGTGGACCACTGAATAATACAAAGAGGGGAATTTATTCTATATCTATAAGCATAGATCATTGCTAACGAAAAACGATTCTGAACGGAGCTCGGTTAATAGTATTGATTTTTCAACAATATATAATATAAGTCATTTCATAGTATAATAAACATATATTGGTTCAATAACCAATTTGTATGGACCAGATTTGTTATAAATAACAGATTTGTTGTAAATGATTTTTGTCAAAATTTGATATTAAAATTCTTCTTTCAATTTATTTTTTTTCGTTTTACCACAAAGTACAACTTATAATTAACTCTTTGATAAATTTTCAAGTATTTCTGTTTAATCCAATAATTTAATCCATAGCATACTTACTAAATAAAAATTACTCATAAAATAAAATATCTATAAATAGCTCAAATATGGCTCAAATGTTTTTAGTTTTATCACACCAAGAAAATGCAAATATCAGTTTTCTGTCAAAATTTCAAGTCACTATGAAAAGTTTTAACTGAATTATAAAAGCACTATTTTCGTAAATTTGTTCGATATTTTATCGTTTTTATCGTTTATCGTTTATAAAACGAGGGCACCAATCTTATACATTAACAGCGAAAACGCTATTGTTTTATAGTAATTTAAATACATAAATATAACCGTAAACGAGCCACGTGTACTTACCTATGTATATGAAATAATAATATACAAAGTTTGGGGTCCTTTTTGTTTTTGAACCCCGCGCGTCTTGTCGTTAACAACGTTACAAATAAGTTTTGTAATTTTGAATATTAACAGCGTTAAGTTACTTCAAAAACATAGTGCACAAACAAAAATCTAGGTAAATAATAATATCGTTATATAAATTTGAATAAGATGAAAAGTTTTTAGGTGAAATTGCTTCGCGCAAGACAATTGGTCTAAATGATATTGCAATGATCATATTATACCTGTATAATGTATATACCGGCTTTACTTGGTGAAAATAGAGAGGAGAATTGTTTGTTCCTTTATTTAAAACTTTCATTAAAACTCGTATCAAAATACACAAAAAAAATATAACAACGTAGGCACGTGTACAGTCTTTAAATTTAATTTGTTTTATGTTTGGTATTTATCATAATTATTATTATCGTGAACATTTTTGATAATTAAATTAATGTTAATTTTATCGTGTAGTTTTGAAATATTCGCCGTTTGTTGGAAAATATGTTTTAGTAGTGCATAATTTAAAGGTATTTTTTTTTTTAATAATAATATCAAATTAGAAGAGTCTACGGTATATACAGAGTGCTCCAGAGTTGGAAGATTTAAAGTTAATCATGAACCCCTACTCATTGTAACTCATATAAATATACTATAGTAATTGGTTTTCAAATAGAAAATCTCCTGGCCCATTTAAAACAAAAATTCAACACATATTTTTCCCTAAAAATGTTGACATACCCAACACTACAATCAGATTTGCCGTTTATGAGTAGAGAAAGGATATATATTTATCTTCTAAATATATGTACTATATTGCCCATCTTTACTTCTCTGATCTAAAACTGATTTAAACTAGTATGACTCATAAATGGTAAACGTGTTAAATACATAACAAAATTTTTAGAAACATAGTTCTCGAAAATTCAAATACGTGTTCCAAAATGAGAGGTTGCTATTTTAAAACCATAATATATCAATTTGAAATATTAAGAGTAGGATTAAACATTTAAAAATTGTGTTACATAAAGCTCAAGCGATTGCAAAATGATTGAAAAAACACAAATCGAATTTGTTTAAAATCCTCCAAGAATAACGCTAATTATTATGAATCTATGTATCTTACAAATTTTTTATATGAATAATGAATAATAATATTTCTATAGAAAATGCATTTATACATAATATTATATTCACACGCAATTTTATTATCTGAGTTTAACGAAAAAATTGTACTATTCGTCTTATTATAAAATATGTATATATTTTTTCCTCTCGAAAAACATTTTTTTAACTAGTAAAAACGCTCAGATTTAATCACACTGAAACCTTCCAAAAAAAAGATACTGACCTGGGGGTAAGTTATTTAAAAAAAATATTCTAGATTGCCGAAATGTTTTTCTACAATATTAACAATACTGCTAACAAAATATATCGTAGGCACATCAGTTATTTTTTTTGTTCCTATCTGGATTATAAACAAAGGAAAAAACACTATCAATACCATGCAATACTATTACTAGACTCGACAAACTCTACCCAGAGTCGTTTTTTGATTAAAATTATTTGCCTTATTTATTCAGAATGTCATATAGAATTATTGTATACTTTCCCAATTCACTATCTATAAAACAATGGCCTATGATGGTGAGATTAGAGCGAAGTCTGTCGAGAATTTGTTTTTTATTCGTACTAGTTTTAAAAATCCGCAAGAAGTTTTTATCGTTAAAAACAAAATTAAGGTTAAAAAAAAAAGAAACAATTGCTATAGGTAGTATAAAAAATTATTTTATTTTATTACACGGACAATTTTTTATTTTTCATTTTTAATCTGCAGTCACTACGGGTAGTTTTATCGAAACAAAATAAATATTGCCCGCACAGATTATTGCACGAAAAATATATAGATACCGATTGATAAATCAAATCATATGCGGTGCAATATTTTTCGAAAGGTAGCGATAATCAAATTTTGGAATCTAAATATAGGAGGGTAAAAAAAAAAAAATATTTGCACGGTGCCTCGAGCGCCGCGTAGCACTATATTATTATACCTACCTTATCTCCGTGCCGGAATAATAAAAATCGAAAATTGAATTTATGTATTTATGCCATTCGACAAACACGATTATTTCTTTTAACGATATTAAAGACAGGTAAGTATTTTTTCTAGTAAACAAGTACACGTACAATAGGTATATTACATTGAATAATATAATTTCAAAATTTATAATATGTTAAAAATTGCAAAAAGTTGCACAAAAATGCTTAGGTTTTCAGTAGAGTTTATAAGTAACATATTTAAAACTATAACAAAGTTAAAAATTAGATCTGTAAAAGATAAGTTGCAAATGCAACGACATCCGAAATCTAAATACAATTTATTATTGTGTTTCGATTATTAACAAAGATTCAACAAATGAGGGAGAAAGCAAAATACAAGGCGTGATCAAAAATTGCCTTGACTATTTGAATTGTACACCGACAAAGCACTGAAAAGCAGTAGGATTAACATCACTGGTTTTTGTGACTTTTACTGAGTATATCCTTTGTTGTAGATTCTTTATAATCTTCTTAGCCTAAATGCCTATAAAGCCTATATCAAAGTTAGTTTTTGAATTCTCGTTCAAATTTTAACACGAGATATCGATTATCACATCAAAAATACTATACTTCCATATCACAGTATGCCACTTAAATAGGTAGTAAGATAGGCCTCATATTATTACAGATTATACAAATATAGAACCTATACTAGTCTAAACAGATAATTTGATTTTTACTTTTACAAAAAATCTCAGTTAAGTAACGATAATATTTTAAGCACAATTTTAATATAAATAATATTTGGCTATCGAAAAATGTCTACACTGCCTATTTTATTCCCTTTCTTCCACCCTCTCTTAATGTGCGCCTACCTTTATGTATAATTGTTCAAACGCACGAAATGAAATTAGTAATGTAGGTGGGTATAGTAATAATAAAAGTATTATTATAAAGTGTACGCAGGTATAATTATTATTACTGTACGGGGTGACATTATTCAAAGTTGAAAAGTTCAGAAAGTTTCGTCAGGACGTGGAACAATAAAACTGTGTCCGACTGTAAACACGACGACGACGACGCGCGTGATGGATTTCGAAAGTTTCTTTTTAGACTAGGTATGTACTTACATAATATATATATATATATATATATATATATATATATACATATATATATTGTGACTAATAAACGTAAGTATACGGGTTAAGTTTTCTCTTCCACGTTTTCTTTTTATTATTTTCGTCGTTATAATTATAATGACGCCACTCACACGCGCGGTCCTCTACAATATATTAATGTTAGATAATACCAGGAAAATACGAAATAATCAGTCTTTCAAAAATCATTTTTTGTCGTATATCCCACAAGACTATAGATCTTGTTCCCCTGCTAGTTATTAACAATTTGAGTGACTCCAAGACCAAATGAACTCAAACTCGAGAATACCGGAGTTTAAATACCCCTATACCGACTTATCAAATTAAGTCATAAATGTTTTATGTGGTCGAATATCGAATTTACGATTTAAAATAAAAAAAACTGTTTTTGATCACAAATTTAACACTGTATATTGTATACATAATTCTACCTGTTCCGCCCTGCGTTGCCCCGTACCAAAAGCAATACAATCAAACAATAAACTATGTAACTAGTTTCTATAGTGAAAACAGTTCGTTGTATGTGTCTTCGCGACAACTATAACGGACCTTACACTGACTAACTTATCATTTATTTTTTTTTTTAATTTGGTGAAACCTTTTTTTTTCCAAAGTGACCCAAAGTAAATCAATAAAAATAATTCGATTTTGTACCAAAAAAAAAAACCCGATAACCCTGTTTCAGCTTCCTTATAGAAGATGATCTCAGGATGAAAAAAAGTACCCTATATGTTATTGCTAGTCGATAACTGCATATACGCGAAGTTTCTACTCGATGTGTTCAAAAGTTTCGGCGTGACAAACAAATTTTCGAAATTATAATATATTATAGGCTAGGAATCTTAGAATACGAATTCGAATATCTTTATTCATAAAGTATTTAATACCTATTCGAATACGAAGAGTGATTTTTCTTTGTTAATACAATTTTAATCGAACACTTTACAAGACTAGAAATAATAATAGTAATATATTGTTATAAAATGTACACACTTGGGCCAACGAGGTGGCAGTCCGTTTTAAAAACGAATGATTTATACTATCCACACTTTTGTTATGAAAATATAATATAGAGAAATTGCAGTAACGAATGTACCTTTAATAAGGAAAACGACATTCAATATTTCACATAATGCATTAAATTTATTTAGTGAATTCGAACCGTTTCCATTCTTCGGACGGTGATTGCTGTTTGCGCGTCGTACGTCCCACCGCCGTCGCCGTGAAAAATTATCGATCGGACGTAAGGTACTTGTATTTTCGAAACACATTAAAAAAAAAAAAAAAAAGCGGCTAACCCAAAAATGATTTTATAAGAAATTCAATTCGAATTTGTATTCAAATTCCGTGTTTTTTTTTTTTTTTTTTACCATAAACTCATAATGAGAAAAGAAAAACCTACGAATAACTACAGTATGTTCGATTATTATTATTATTTTTTTTAACTACTAAGTACTAAGTATGTATACAACAAGTATAATGAACTTTATGTTTAATTGTAAAATGTACGTTAAATATCCGAGCGTTTATGCCGTGTCAAAAATTAGTATTCACATGTAGAACTCAATAAAAAAACAAAATCTAAAAAAAAAAAATCCACAATATCCTATGAATAGCTCAAGATAAAATTGTCATGTTAGGTCTTTTTGGTTATTTCTAACTAAATTACAACGAAAAAGTGCATTCTTAACTCCACTCAGAATCAAAAAAAAAATTATAACAAACACATTTAAAAAAAAAAACAGAAACCTCGATATTACATGAATATTTGCGTTATTTTTCAATATTTTTGAAAAAAAAAAATCACACGGCAAATAGGAAAAACCTACTATTTGACGAACCAACTAGACGAAATTTGCTACCACTACACTGCTACAATGCTCCTGAGTTTAATGTTCGTTCGTTCTTGGACACGTGAAATATTTAATTTCACGCTGATGAACGTGCAAACCAAGAATTCGCGTAATTCGAGTGCACGCGGATAAATTCCGTGATGAAACTTACAGACAGGGAAAAGTCACATAAACGCACACATACATATCATATTACGTAAAATCAATTCCACTACACTCAAAATCTAAAATATCCAAACCCTACGAGTTTACTGTCCCGATCATAATAATAATAAAATCTTCGAGCGGCAATAAAATGTTCCCTGACCGGCCTGACCTGAGAGTCGTCGTCCGAACGTAGGGGTAAAGGCACAGTTACGTGTTGTTACGATTATGTGGTAAAACGGTGGGATAACGGGGAGTAGAGAGACAGTAACGGAATCACGGTTGCCGGAGTACACGATGATAGTAATAATAACAATAATAATAATAATAATAATTATTATTATTATTATTATTATTGTTATTATTATTATTATAGTCGTCTCGGTTTCGGACTTACTTACCGGGCGGCGACCGTGTGACACATTGTATTTCTGGACGATCGAGATTCCGGGCGATTTCGTTCTCTCGGGACACCCGCGTGTGACATGGGCGGTAGACGGACGTCGTGTTAGCGCGGCGATCCCGAATATTCCCGACAACCGTCGTCGGTGTCACGGGACCGTGTCCGCAGGGAACGACGGGGTTAAGAACCGAGCACACTAGTAAGTGTTATAAGACTATACGCAACTGATATGTAAAACTTAATATCTGGATTTTAAACAAAATAATAACAATAATCACACCGAAATAATCCATATATTATATACTACAGATAAATATAACAAATGTTTCGATAATCTCGGATCAGATATAATAAATATGTGGAAATTGTTTAAATAAAAATGTCTAAAAAAAAAACCAAATACGGAATCACGGAACTATACATGTTTAACAATTTATTTAACCGATCCCGGTGTGCTCGCTTCTTATTTAGAACGCCATCGGTGACTGACCGAAAACGGGTTCCACAAATCGACAGCCGTTTTTTACGGGTATACGTCTCCTGCCCGCACCGTCACCACCCGAGAAACGGACTCTGATCGATATTGTTTTCATTTTGTTTTTGTTTTTTTTTTTTTTTTTCTTCTAGTCTCCCAGAACGCCTCCGGACTCGATTATCGTCAACGCTTGGTGGCTTTATTCTCTCTTTTTTTTTTTTTAACAATATTTAATTTGTGTTTCTTTTTTACCCCAGTTTGAGAATATATTAAAAGCAATACAATATAGATACGTAAATAAATACAATTTTAAATAAATTGTGAAGGGGAATACGATTTTGTACTTGGGTTTTACTGAATTTTTCCCAAAAATAGACAATATTACAACGTATTATGTCTGTTGTATTAATATTGATACTTTTTGACACATAAAGCGTCTCTTCCTAAACGAAATGAGCCCAAACTCCGGAATCAGAGCCGTTTTATAGGCTTGTTGATGTGATACAATTTTTGTCGAATTTTACTGTTATCGCGGGAAGAGGTTGTTATTCAAACTTTACTTCTCCAAAAAAAAAAAAAGCTGAATCAAAATACAAATATAATGGAAACTATTGTGGAAATAAGGTAATTTACTGAAATATTGATCCGCGTCGGTCGCGAATTTGCAATAGTGACGCGGCGGTTTTGGGTCTAGCTGTAGGAAACCGTGCTTTTATTATTTTTATTTTTTTTTTTTTTTTTTGACGAATTTCATAAGTGACACTGCAAGCAGTTGATAATAACATAATATTAAAATATATTAAATATTGACTGCCGTCGCTGCTGAGGAAACCGTACCGACCAAAAGTCACCAGGAAATAATGCAAAAATATATATTTCGCGGTGTTTTTAAAAGTTCGCATTTGGTAAATAACTATAATTTATAATAATATATATATATACATAGGTATGTTGTTGTTTTTGAGTGCACGCGATAGTTTAACGAACGGAATAAAAATAAAACTACACTTCAAACGCTATATGTATATGTATATATATACATTTTTTGGGGGTGGGACTAGTGATAAATTGGTATTCATTTAATTCAAAAAAAAAAAAAAAAAAAAAAAAAAAAAAACAAATCATAATTTACTAAACACGTTATTATATTAATTCTAATGCTTTTTATTTAGTGTAAGCGTTTAAGAGTCTTTTTTTTTTTTTTTTTTTTTTTACCCGCAGTAACAAATTAACACGTCCAATATTTTAACTATACATACCGTAATTCGACGTATGCATTAAAAACCAAACAAAAACCACATATCGCATTAATTTACGATGCATTGGGCGGAGTAATGACCACGGGATGGGAGGGAGTGATGATGGCGTCGCATCACCTCTTACAACTTTTTTTTTTCTTCGACTTCAATAACTCTCATTTATGTTTTATGAACCGCTTGCAATAATTGTCTTTTTTTATCAAAATTTGCTAACACTTTATTCTCTCCGTACCGAACTCCAGTAAAGGCGCTCAGTGAAATGGCGAAACAAAAATCCTATACGATTTTGTTCTTTAGATTTTTTTATTATTTTATTTATTATATTATGGATTCTTTAAATTGTGAATATATAAATTAATCTAAGTTGTGCTATTTTCAATAAATTACCAGCACAAAATAGTGCATTTATATCTATTTTTGCCTGAAAACGTGTTTAACGATTTTTTTTTTTTTTTTAATCAACGACTAGGTATTATATTCGAATTACCCCCATATCTTATATCATTCCCATATTAAAACTTCAAGCACACCACTAGATACACTTACACTTATTAAAAAATCCCGTCTTTGTGTCCAGTTTTTATTTTCAAATTAATGTCATTTTTTTTAAAACGAAAATAATAACGTTATTAAGCGTTTAAAATAATGTCGAATCATTTTTCATAAAAACCGTCTCACGTGGTAATTTTGCGTTAATGATATTTTGGAGCAAGTGTAGTAATTTTGTATTTTAAATAAATATATTACTTTGGGTAGGTATAATATTTTTAGTCTAATGTAATTTGAATTTTTCAATCTTAAAAAGGAACAAAAACCAATTTCGCCGCTTTATGCACGAGATTGACAGAAATAATAAATTACGCTATTATTATACTCCATGACTGATAATAATTCACGCGTCTCTAAAAGTGTTTTGTAATTTATAAAATGTACTTACAGAGTAATCTATGCCTAAATTATGCCTATAACTTAAAATAAAATATCGATTGCATAAACAAACGTCTCCGGGTGCGACATTCGATGAGAAAGGTATATACGTTATTATCGTATAAATTCTCGATGAATATTATCAATATGACACGAAATGTCTTTTTAGATTCTGAGGGAAGCGATACACCACAACACACCATAACTGTTATAGAATCTGATAGTCAGTGATTTTTTTTGTTGTTGGTGAACGGCTTTTCTACCAGAAATTTTGTTCCGATCAACAACTTTAGGAACGGTTCCTGTTGGAAAACTATGTTTAGTCGGTACATTGAGGAGATTGGTTTTTTTTTCCACAATATAGTTTTTTTTAATAATTGAGGAATACCGGGAAAAAAGGTCGGAAATATTTACGCCATAACGATTTTTATTATTTTCAATTTTGTTTTTTCGGTGTTATTCGAAATCTGACGTTTTCACAGAATACTTATATTATTCTAGACGCGGTAAGATTTTCAAAATATTCCCGTGATTTTTCGGCTATTCATACATTAAGCTATTTAAAAATTTTCTTATTTTTTTTTTTTTTTAAGTTTTAATTAGGTTTTATGTGATTAAAATTGTGTTGACCCAGCAAAAATACTCAATAATTAAATACGACAATTTAATCATAAATTACAACGATATAAACGACATAACGATATAATTGTGATAAAGGTGGCATATCAAAATATTTTCAACCTACCTTTACTCAGAATCGTTTTTCGTTAGAAACACTTTATCTATCACACGTACATATGTAAATAAAAATATTCCATACATCCTATTGTCCCAACTTCCTATCTACAACAGAAGTAGAACTAAGCTATATCAGTTATTTTCTTTTTTTTAATAAAGAATAATTGTACATGTCTTTTTCCATCGAGGGGAATTTGATTTAACTATAATATCGTACAAAATCACATGTGTCTACAAATAAAGTACCTTTATTTTATGTTTAAACAAGTTATATTATAAGTACAATATATTATAATCTAAAATATATTTTTGTTCTTAAGTCTTTTTCACGTTATGTAAATATCTATCTTTGAAGTGGCGTCGCGATAGGGTATTTTATGAATTATTTCCAACTGGTAATATATACTTAATAATTTTATTGTTTAAATAAAGGTTTATTGGTATTAATATAAAGTAAATGTTTATTTATAAATATATTTATTTATTAATATAAAGTAAATGTTTATTTATATTAAGTTAATATATTATATTTCACTAATTCACTTTCACCTTCATATATTAAATATTTGGTGTTAAGGTAACCAGGAAACATTTCGATAAACCACAATTTTAACGAAGAAGATAAAATTCAATTGATGGTTTATTTAATTGTATAAATTATTTTTAAAAAAAAAGTCCCACAGACTCCGAACCTATGTCGATAAAATGTCACATATTTTACATGGCTCATAATTTTGGTCATTAATTCCGTGTTCTCTTTTATAACTGAATAGCAAAATTAAAAAAAAGTATAATGTATAGATCAATTATATGTAGTGCACAATTTTATTAATTTTTGAAATTCATAAAATATAAAATCACCATGACTTAAAGCATATATTTGTGGAATGATAAATTGGTAATGATGGAGGGAAGGTGTGTCAAGGCTACGTCCCCATGACTCTGTCTAATAAAACTTAGGTGGTGGTGGTCAACCTCTCACATCTATGTTTGCTTCATAAAATAAAAAAGTTCACGCCATCACAGTATCTATGAATCACACCACGCAACGTATTAAATTATGAATTCAGAAAATTTTTGTAATATTTATTATGTAGTAATATATTTGAAGGTTATAATAGTAAATAATTATTAATACATACGAGAGTATAATTAATTTAGTTTACTCGAGTTGAGTAGTTACAGTAAAAATCATCCGTTTTTGCTATACGAGTTTTACTCTTTTACTCTTTTATACAATATTAGGTTTCTTTTTTTTTCGATTGTACATCCGAGGTTTTTACGATCGTCTAAGAAAATAAAAAAGTTGTTTTATAAACATTGTTACCAAACTCAAATTGAAATTTTATACACCGAAATATTGTGTATAAAATTACACATAAAGTCGTCCAACGTGGCGTGAAACAGATTTCTCCTTATTTTACTTTTTTTTCTCTCTCTTTTCCTTTTCTCAAGACCCAATAAAACTTTCTGTTGAAATTATTTTAAAGAAGCTATGTATGTTATAGATTTTATGTCAGGTTTATAAAAATAATGCAATTACTGTCAATTTTCCCCAAGATTCGCTAAGATATAATTTTATTTGTATTTATGCCTTCAAAAAAAAAAAAAAAAAATTAACAATTTAAACGAAATAATTGTTTTATAATGGTTGAAAAAAAAATCAGAAATCAAATTTATTTAAAATTTTGGATCGTGGTAAAAAAAAATCACCCCGTATTGTATGTACTGTACATTAATTCTTGGATTCGTTTATAATCGAACGATCAACACTCTATGGACTCACGAGTTAATTTTTGTTTGGATCCTCTATCGTTTGTCAGGGTCGTACTCACATTCAAAATTAAAAAATAAAAATGATCATGCGTTGACTGAAATTTCAATGATTTCATAGATATTTCATACAGGTAAAAATAAATCCGAATATTTCACCGTATATAATTTCAAAAATGCATTAGTTTAAGTAAATTACATTTACAATGTATACAAAATATCGGTTTCATTACCAACATTTTGTTTAATGTTGTGTACAAATACAGATTGACGGAGCAAAAACGACCAAATTTGAGATGAACGTAACTTTGGGAGGAGACGTCACACAATGTTGCCGAACGTTTCATAGTATAGTACGTGACGGGAAGTTAAGTTGCCAGACAGTGACGGTGAATTCTGAGCGTTATGTTACTATTCTCCAAGATTTTATCTTTTCTTACTTTGAGGAAAATAAAATAGACACTGACAACTTCTGATTTCAACGGGGCGGTGCTACTGCCTGTTTCGTTTTAAAAAAATAAAGCCCAATTATTCCAACTTTTAACAATGTACACATTTTCTTGTATTACTATATATGGAACACGTCTAGGAATCTTTAGGGCTACATTACTATGTTCCCAAAATTCCTTAACCTATTTTAAAATCGATCGGCGGTTTGGAACAACTGCACGTGGAGGAAGTCCGAATCGCGTGCCGATTACGCGTTGTGTAGCTACGATTGACTCATTGTTTCGGAAAAATGTCTCTACGGCGAACGAGTGATATTGAATACTCCACTGGGCCATTGACACTGAACTTCCCGTCACGTGCTATACAATGAGACGTTCTGCAATATTATGCGACGTCCCCTCTCAAAGTTACGCTTAAATGTGTTTGTTTTTGCTCCGTCACTCTGTATTTACATTATTTTTCTCCGAAATACGAAACTGAAATACCTATTCATAAGACTATGATATTTTAAAAATATAAATACTCGAAAAGATAAACTTTTTTGCGTTCGTAATTTAAATAAATTATCCTGAAACGTGTAAAAAAAATACACACATTCAAACATGTATACATACATATTGTATATTAATGTACATAAAAAACTAGTGTCTTATGTAAACCTGCACGTCAATTCTCTATAAACATGGTAATTTTGCAGAGGACTCTATAATATTATTTTAAGTAAAACACGTAGATATACGTATGATAAAAACTCGTTACGTATTGTCCTATACAGTATGTAGTTTTATCAGGATTCGGGAGGACTGCCGATACAAACAAATATACTTGAAAATAATTTTGTTTCCAAATACCACCGCAATTATGTATTATTATTTTTCGTTCTAGATTTTAAATGGACCACGACAGCATCTATTATTAATTGGTTTTACAATTGTGCGATATTTCTATACATTCTTTGTTTTCGTGTGATGATGATGATGTCCTTAAACAATACTACGGTTAGTACGAGTGTTCTGAAAGTTTCGTCTTATATATTATGTATATATAAGACAAAGTATATATATTATATACACATATATACTTTGTACATTTTATCGATTGTAAATTATAGAACAAGGATTGTGAGTTGGCAAAGTCGTTTTTTCTTTTAAATTCCGTGACCATTGAACACGGTAAAAATTGTAGAATATTTCGTACATCGTGTTGCAACCAAATTCGATTATATCATTCTGTTACAAGTCAGAGAAAACGATCACTCACTAAATAAGATTTTAATCAATATATTTTTTATACAATTCGTGTATTCGTTTATTTATCGTTAAACTACGTTATTCAAATATTAATACTCTGTAATTCTAATTTCTTTTTTTGTAAATATTACTACATAATCTATGAGTTAAAAAAATTAACGTTATTTATTAAAATGTTTAGTATTAACATAATTTTGGTCCCAGAAAGAAAGTATTAACTATTAAGTCATTTTCGGCATGTGTTTTTTTTATATTTTTCTCTTTATTTTTTTTTCTGTATAAGTTGCAATGTTTTAATTTTTTAAATTCAAAACTATACAAAATTGACTTAAAACCCCATTCTCTGGGACCAGAGATATAATGTTCTCGTTTATTTATATTTTAGTATGACGAACTTTTAATAAAATGATTTTTGTGCTGTCTTAATTTATTAATTTCCGTGTACGATGACAATATTTTTATTTTACTTATATAAGAGCACAGAAAAATGGTTTTTAGATACATATACAATAAAGGTAAATAGGATTTACTTAGGCTTTCTTTCCAAAATCAAATTTTTGATCGAAACATTTTAATCGTTTTTAATAATGTGGACTATTCCATAAATTACAATCAGGCCATTTCGAAGCAAGTTTTAAAATATTATTGTACTCCAATTAATTCAAAACGATTTCAAATTGATTAGATTATACCGATTCTATTGTTTTCTCTATTAGGACTAGCGATGAAACCATAAGTTGTCGTAGTATAACGTTTAAATTTAAAATCCTTAGCTCGGAAATTGAATTTGAAAACTGCGAGAAGAAAAAAGAATAAGGACCATTTTTTTTTATTTTGGAGTAGGATTTGCGGTGATATCCGGAGTTTGAATTTACAATAGACCAACTGTAGGACCCGTATATTTTGGAGAAAAAAATACTCGTTTATATTCGCATATCTTAAAGATCACTTTTTATTAGAATACATATAGGTGGTTAATAATTGGTTTTTTTTTTTTATATTTTCTCCTACTGAACTTCGGTTTTCGGTTGAATAAGGGATGAGTCACTATAATGTATTATTACTAGCTGCCTCCCCCGCACGGTATTGAACGGAAAAAAATATTTGAAAATAAAAACATGTCCCTTTGGTAACAATATTGATTATAATAAAAAAAAGTTTTTTTCTTCGTGAAACCAATAGATACCAAAAAAAATAAACAAAACCTAGTGAATTTAAGTATTTTAAAGACGAGTTTCTCTTTGAGCCCCAATTTATGGAGTCTAGGAATTTTTGACGCTGCCGGTTGGATTAAGTGAAATAGCTAAAATACGTGGTAAGGAGAAAATTATTCTCATTGGTCATAATTAATAATTTATTGTACTGGGAATTTTTTTTTTTTAAGACATTTTATTTTGACGTTGAATCTAAAAATGTTGAATTTTCATTATTGAAATTATGCATTTTTAGAATTACTAGAAAAGTTATAACTTTTTTAAGTTTGTCGTTTTTACAGTTTTACAAGTTCGACATGAGCTCGCAAATGATAGTAGCCGAATGCCCGGTCTGGCGTATCGAGGTTTAGGTTTACATTTAGGACATTTTTTCATTGAAGAACAAACAATAAACTTCTAAGAATAAACGATTTCAGTAAGTTTAGTTTAACAACATAACTTATTTAATTGATTTATATCTATCTATAATATGGATATTGTACATATCACTAACCTATTTAAAAGAGAATACAAATAAAAGCATTTCCATTTGGGGTTTGCACAATAATTCTATTCTTCTAATGTTTTATATAAAAAAAAACATGTGTAAACAAGCGGAATGTGTACCTGAGATAAAATATATAGATTTTTTGAAATTATTTAAGGACGTAAGATAAAATAAACGTAAATAGTTATCTAGATAAATCTGAAAAGTGGCAATAATGCAAGTACCTAGAACCGGTCTCTAACAGGTACTGTTTTATGATGCGACTTTCCAATGACTCTGCTGTGACCATCTCTATGGCATTATCATAATTCATAATATTACAAATATTTGCCGTCGTATTTAAACTATTTAATTATAATTGTATTTCAGTGCGATTCTTTGATATTATCTGTATTTTATAAAGTGTTATATATTACGCTTTTTAACTCGTGAGTAGTTAGGTGTTCAAATTTTCGTCAAAGAATTTAATATGTTACTATCCGGAAGCTAGAATAATAATATTCTTGTATTTGCGGTAACAGACAATAAAAATAACAAAATGGTTTTTCTTTCCGAAACGAAAGGGTTTTCGCTGAAGATCACGTGTTTTTGACACAAGAAACACCGTGCGGGATACACAGGAACAAGGAAAATCGTGACATTATATATTATTACCATGCGCAAGGATTAAACAGCACCGCCTGACGTTTTTCTCAAAATAAAGTCCCCCATCATTTCCGTCTGTCGATCATAATATATTCTTATTCGACAACAACTTTCTACGATGTTGCCGTCCGTAAAAGTCTGTCCCATTGTCGTGTCGTCGCCAGAGTATGACGTAGGTAACGTTTTATAATAATATTGTACACGAGAATTTGTGCGGTTCGATTCAAAAGACAATTTTTTCATCGTCGATGGTGCCTATAAAACCCTATCACATTTCCGACCATTGCATTGGTGTAAATAGGAGAACGCGGAGATAGTCGTTCCGTTATAGCCTTAAATCTAAGGGTCCTTATTATTAGTCTAAAATACTGTTGTAATATTTTTATATTGAAAATTGACAACAATATTATTATATTTTGTTTTTATGAGTATCATTTTGAATCGAAAATGTATTTATTTTATTGGCAATGATCTAAACCTTAGATTCTAAGGCAGCGCTATTGGAGTACATAGTTCAATTTGTATACCAGATACCTCAAAAGTTAAACTTTTATTTAGCATATTTTTTCCCCGCTGCTTTTCGTTTGTACAGAATTGTTTATATTTTTTCGGTCCTTTAGTTAGTTTTAAACACATACATATGTCATACGAATTAATGATTAATTTAAATATTATACATCAACAAATTTTGTTTTCATGTAATTAACACGAAAATATTTTGATGTTTTTTATCGATTCAAATTGTTAATTTGATAATGTGTAACACACAAACTATGTGTATTACCGATTATACATATGTAACCAAATATTTATATAAACAAAGAAAAATCGACCACTTGATCTAAAAAACAAATAGACTCGTGATATTTTCGTATTTGATTTATTATATCTGTACATATTAGTGTGTGATAATGTCGTTTAAACGATTTGTTATTTCGTGTTCTGATTTTATATTCGAGTCAACCGTTGGTTGTTTAACACTATAAACAAAAATTATCCGAATTGTTAATAATGACATATTATGATATAAACAGTAGTTTTCCAGAAATATGTTCAGTATTCATTTTTGTCAACTTTTTTTTTTTTTTAACAACCCCAGTATTAGTACATACAACTGAACGGTTATTTTGAAAATTAAAAATTATACAAATCTGTCTAAAGAATTCAGTGAGGCAAGAACGACTATATATACTTAATGATGATATCTACCGCGTTGTTGGACATAGAATAGATGGAGAAGCAGAACTCGTGAACGTCCCGCAGCTTATTTACAACTTTGCGAATTAAAAAGCTTGTAAAGTGAAACTTTAACTGTTATACTTATTATAGATACTATCTATATTATTTATATTTCCTTGTCTAGTACAATAAAAAAAAAAAATTAATAACTAATAAAATATACCGTCAAGAAGAACATAATATTTTACACTAATAGCTGTATTATTCGTTTGCGTTTAAACCGAATATATGAACGGGGGGGGGGTCCTTTAAGATCTTCGAATTCGACTCGAATTTTTATACTTAAGCCGCTGGGTATATCCGTCATACTATTATCATCGACTCGGTCAATGCCACTGCCGCGACTTTGGCTATTTAAAACCTTTCAAACGATACAAATCGGTACGGGGGCAATTTTCCTATCGTCGCTTAAAAGGCAGCACCCGGAAAACGAAGGATACATTTTTTTTAAAAAAAAACCGGAAGACGGATATTTATTTATATATAATCATATATAAATATATATGTATACGGCTCGTTATTTATTTTGTCTCTGGGTATCCGTGTGACGATGTAAACGTCACGGTGGTCCCGTCGTTATGTGGGCACCACGATTAATGAGACGTGTTTTTGGTGATCCGAAGGGTCGTATTATTGAGGTGTGCTCGACCGAGTGTATATGTATATATAGATAGATATATATGTATAATATAGGAATGCGAAAAGATCTGCAGGATTTCAACGTTGAAATATAATAATAATATTCCCTTCCTCGGTGCAGGATTTTTTTTTCCTTCACTTTTATTATTATGATTTTTTTTTTTTTTTTACATAAATAAAAAAAAAACTAAACCATTAACTCAAAACTAACAGCTCCCATCGTACACCTCGACGAGCCACGCCCTACGTATAATATGAAAATATTATTTGTCGAATATAGTGCCAAAATACGAAAATAATAATAATAATAATCGAGGTTCGAGACTTATTGAGTGATACCATTTGCTATTTAACAGTTAAGTCTAGCAGAGTAGCGTTACGCAGATCTATATACATGTTAAATGAGATTAATGAATTTTAAAATTTTTTCTTTTATTCTTTGCTTTTTTTGTTAGTATTTTAATTTTTATTAGCATTTTTTTTTTCAAATACATTTTTTAAATGATTATTTCAGCAATTAAATTGCTTATAATAAAGATTTTTATGCGTCTATTTGTTGATTTCAAATGTTATACATCCCGAATCCTGATGATAATAAAACGCGAATTGCATAACCTAATACATATATTAATGAACGCACCCGTCACGTGATATCAACGAAAGTACTCTACTAAAGACTTTTATACGATAATAATACAAAACGTGATTTTTTAACCATAATATCATAAACTCAAAAATACGAAACTTTCGATGGTTTAAAACATAATTATCAGCTTACGACAATACTATAAAACCTTGAACAATTTTTGAGAATATACACTATACTATACTACACGACGTGTTCTTTGTATTTTAAGTGTATATTTTTTTCTCCGTCTGATATAAACAGGTAGGTTTCTAGTAACAAATCTATTTTTTGACAGGATTTTTTATTTAATGTTATTATATTTATATATATAATAATGGGGAATATACAAAAATAAAGAGAATATTAACGAAAACAGCGATCTTTGTTATTTCGATTTTGTTATTTTTTTTTAGTTTTATTTAAATAAAAAATAACCGTACAAATCTGAAATATTAACTAAATACTTATTTCCGTTCGTAATTACTAGAAGTGATACAGTTTTTAAAATATTCAGACGTTTTTCGAGTTATTTATAGCTATTGGAATAATTTTAATTTATTTATTTTTTGGTTTTAAGTGGATAAAATTAAATTGATTCCGTGGAAATTCACAAAAAAATTTTAGGAACAGGGATCACCATAATTTGTTCTAGACACCTCTACAACTTTCCAACCTTTTTTATTTGTGAATTTCAAACAATCAAATGTGAGACATTAAACAATTTTAAAAAAAAGACTTGGGGCCTTTGAGGCAATTCATTGTATCTAGGAGTCAATTTCATATGGCATCGTTAATGCACTTTACATACCTTCTCGTATAATTTCTAAAATTACCAGAATAATACATTCTTATACAAGTTGATTGTAAACAATACTTACGGTTTGCATTAACGATTTTACAATGTATGCAAAATTTACATTATAATGCAAACTATTTATTTAATAATATATTATTATAAAGATGTCTTGTGAGATTTACTATATCTTATAGCATTTGAGAAATGATATGTTTACTCAAAACTTTAAAATAATAGTAAATCATCTCGAAACACAAGATTTATATCATATTGTAATGATATACGCGAGAATATGCTATCTTATTGGTCTTTCCATCTGTCTATTGTTCTTATAAGAATTTATTCAGTACAGTTCCATTTATTTTTTGTTTTATCTTAAATATGCTTTAAATTATAATATCATACTACAGCTTCAGTCATCATCCAGCATTACCCAGGTTAAGATAAAATACATGTTACCAAAAACACTTGTATCAATAAACAAAAAGCAATTTCATTTTATATTTCTTACGTCTAACTGGTTATGTTGTACGGTAACTAGGTCAGGTTCTGAGTCTTACATTCACGAGAGTTTTTACCGAACATTTTATAATTCGTATAATATGTTTACCTTTTAAAGTATGCTTCAAAACGCTTCACACGTATTGTCTAGCCACGGGCAAAGTCAACTATATTATATTATTGCATTAATTTATTATCAAATTATTATTTTCCGTGTAATCAGCAATCAGTAAAAAAAAAGACAAATCTGGAACGTAGACCTCCTAAATATAAATTTAAATTTAAAAATTTGTCTTGGATTATTCATCAACGGAGGAAACTATTCCAGAGAGAAGGTTTGATATCAGGTAGGGATCACATGGATAGTGAAGTTCTATGGTCGTTTGAGTATAAAATATAGGAAAATTATAATATGGAAATTTGAATCTTAGCCTGTTAAGTTGATGAATGTAGTAGGTAGATATGTTATATAAGTTTCGGATATCGGTAAAGTACTCCAGTCTCCAACGAAAAATATGTAAAACGCAAAACTTGTATACATTTTTGGGTGTATGACACCTTCCTGGCCTGGTAATTCATTTAATCAATAACATCAGTGTCATAAAAATAAACGGGAAATTTTTTTTCTCGTATATCATTTATTTTTTTTAAGTATTACTAAAAAGAAATAATAATACAAATAAAAATCCAGTTTTTAATATTTTTACCTCCGTGATTTTTCCTATTTCAAATTTTACTCATATTGAATTTTAATCTACTTTATTTTTAATTTGTATCCACAGTCCAGAACAAAAAATATCTGTATAATAATACCTTTAATGTCAAATATTATTAGACTGTCAATATAATATACAATACTATACTATACTTATAAAATATGTTGATAAAAGTGTGAAAAGTTTTTTTTTGTAATTTTATTTATTTATATTAGATTTTCTATCTGCGTGTCAAAATCAACTCTGAATAATAAACTATTCATTCAATAAGGTTGACCAGTCCCTGCGTGAGAGGTAAACAATTTCATTCGACCGTTAAATATCCAATTTATTATAATACAGTATACATGGAAATGTCAAAAAAAAAAATAAACCTAAAACCTTCTACCTCAAGGTATTATTAAATTTAAAACTTAAGTTATTTGTAAACTGTATATATTATAATTTATTTATGAAAAAAGATCTCCAATTTTCTAAAATAAAATGAATCAAAAAAAAAAAAAATAAACTAAATTTTCTTTCAACATTTAAATTTTTCTTTGTTTTTCAAAGTTACTAATTAAAAGAAAAAAATCCTCCTAATACACAAACTAGACAACATTTTATTCCAGAAGATGTATTGCACTTAAAATTCAAAACAAAATTTCTAGTAGAAAAAAAAAATTAAACGTTTTTTTTTTATTTTTCTAATAAGTCTTTTTCCAGTTATACTATAAAAATCTTTTGAAAAATTACCTCCGTAATGTATTGGTGTTTTTTTATCAGAGAGAATTTTTTAGTAGATAAGTGGTTTTCAGGCAAAACAAATATACATAGATAAATAAAAAAAAGCAAGTAAACATCATAGTAAAACCAATACACTCCTCGCTGCGCTCAGAATCTAAAATGGTAAGTTTTATTTTATTTGACAACAATATGTGATTCTAATATTATTATGGTTCGTATATTTTATAATATTTTAAGACGTATTCGAATTTAATAAATAACAAAAATCTCACATTTTAATCAATTACATCAAACATAATATTCCTTACATACATACATATACATACATACATACGTACATACATACATACATACATACATACATACATACATACATACATACATACATACATACATACATACATATAGGCTTTCAGCATTACCTAGCTTATACATGATTCATGTTATTTTAAATATGAATCGAAACCACTTCAAATAGAAATTTATGGGATCTGTTCTAGAAAGATTTGGGCTAAAAAAAATAAAATAAAATAGCGAACTCTGAAGCGCTGAAGTGTAAAAACACTTTGTTTTCCTGCCCCATTGAAAATCTTTCGGAATACTTCTTATATATTAGATATAATATCCTTATAGTTGAATGAATGTCTGTTTTTCTTTAGATTTCTGTTTAAAGGTGAATAACTTCTAACTTATTTTTAACAATCAGTGTTACGATAGTCGTTTACACACATTATAAATATATATCTATACGGTTATATATACCATAGTTTTTAAATAATAATAAAAACATAATACAATTATTGTACTTTTCATTATTTAACAATATTTTAATATTTTCCTTCCTGTAATATTCCTTTTAATTGAAAAATAATAATAATTAATTTCAATTCTCATAATTTTGATTTCTTTATTACTCGATGTTATTTAATTAATTTAAATTAATATTATAATGTAATAATATCCGATGAATTTCATCAATTATAACTAATAATCTAGAATGACATCACTCGAGTAAGATTGATAGTGAAATCTTCATTTTTCATTTTTTCGTTATTATCAAAGTTATACTCTAATAATTTGATTAAAAGTTTTTTTTTTTTTTTTTATTCTCTAAGTTTCAGAATGTGTTCACCGAAATATATTCTGAATTTTAGATTCTGAGAAGAACAACGAGATATTATTACGAGAGTATTATTATTTATTATACGTATTACTTTACAATGATATAATTTTACTTTATTTTTTTCACATTAAACATGTTTAATAAGTTTTATACTGCAACTTTATATAAATAGGTAATTATTTGAATAAGAAAACAAACGAATAATGTTACTGTCACAGCACTCCTGATAGCAACTTTTAAATATTCAGATGTTGTAATTAACGCGTTCAAATTTAAATTTTTAGACGATTGAAACAAAATATCCAATCATTCAATTTTCATTTTTCGTTTTTTCTACACGAATAATTATAACATAATTGTGTTGGTTATTAAAATGCAATTTTTATTGAACTAATTTTTTTAATGGCATTTGCGGAAAGGTACAGCCTTAATGTGCGCAGTATGGTTTGTTTAAAATAAATCCGATTGAACGATTTTCATAAACTCACTGAGTACATACAAATATAATACCGCCCTGTTGGTAGATTTACCTACAAATACTGTCAGGAAAAAATAGGGTCCTTATACTCGAACTCGTGCGCAAAAAGTAATTGCACCGGGTAAGTATACGTATATATATATAGATCCCTCGAAAAGGTTGGTTATCGAAACGACTGGATATGTTTGGTCAAGTAAAAATAATAATACGTTCTCAAAGGTATACCTACGTGAAGAAAAGTCCGGAAAACATTACGGTCCGATTCGGTCTCGTGAGCAATGTATAGGCCCTTTGAAAGGTTTACGGTTTGCTCATGGCACATACACGACACACACGAGCAGATGAAACTTGTGTAGGTATACGAAACTAATGTTTGACAGCCGTAACGAAAACGCGTAAAAACACTGGCTTTCAGAGGTAAAAAATTGTATATATATAATAATTATAATATAATAATAAAACCACTCAACGTATAAAGTCGGTTTTAACCAAGCCGGTTTGCCCGGACAAGCGGCCGCATGAGGTTATCCGGAATGTTTGTGTGTTCTGGCCATCCAACGACCAAACTTTCCAAATGAAAATTTCCGACCAATCACAGATGGAAATCCTATATTAAATATGAGCCACCTAATTTGCTAATCAATATTGAATGAACTGTCATTTCATATATTCAGACATTAGTATAGCCTAGAAGCTTGTGATCAATGACAAAATTATTATATTGATTTTAATATAATGTATTATTCTATTAGTAAGTAAAAGACTACTACTATATATAAAAATACATGCAATAACGTGTCTTGAACGAAGATAGCAAGCAACCGACCATAGAAATCCGATGAACAGCTATATAGAAACTCTAACCAAGCTCAAGTCATGGAGAAGTTTTATAAAAACAACGAAATAAACGTATAATCCTCGGTGCAAATCCGCATACAACAATGGAAAGAAGTAATGCTAGCGGAAACGCCTGTCCCTCTAACGAAACAATTACCACCTGGCGGGAATCTGTCATGGCTCTTATGAAAAACACTAAATATACTGAAAGCAGAAGTAGCTAAAATGAGGGACAAAATGGATCAGATGGGGTTACACTGAAGGGCGTGCTTTGTGATTGCGGTGAAATCCAAACTGATGACCACCTACTACGGTGCAGAACTGTTCTAGTGGAATGCAAAAAGGACTTGGCTTTAGCCAACGATCAAGCAGTTGAGGTACCAACCTACTGGCGCTCACACATAAAATTTGACCATGACACAATCAGCATCGAAACGAGAAGAAGATTCGAATAGTGAGTATTAAATAAGAACCAGCAGTCGTACTAACATTCATATAGTAGAATCCTAAAGAACTGATTGGCACAACTGAAATTCGGCTATATAAAGAATATAGTGACTGAGCCAACCTTCACACCAAAGGGATAATACCTCTCACGCAGGGGCTGACCAGTCACAAATATCAGAACATGATGCCGTGATCAGATGTTGCACAAATGTGGTTTAGTCAAATCTGAATGCGGTTGAAAACCTAACTAGTCCCGTGAGGCTATTTAAAGATTATATTATTTACTTTGGCATAAAATTTGAGATTATGCTGATCCTCTTATAAAAATTATTACCATTATAAACTAATTTAGTTAACTATTGTTAATTTAATTTAATTTTTATGTTTTATTACACCGTAAAATTCGAATATAACATAATTATTCTGGCCGAATTATATTATTGAAACACAATATATATATACTTCATAAAAAATGATATTATTTTGTTGAAAAAATACCTTTTAAATGATAATAACATTTAATATAAAAATTAATACCATTAAACATTGAACTTTATCATATAGTTCAATGTAGTATAGAAAACAGTAATTCATAGATATAAATAACGAATCAATCAATCAAAATGTGGTTGGTCAAACTATAATATCGGCTCTCTAACCACAGCCATTTGACGGACTTAAGGACTGCAGAACGTGTGAAGAGACGACGACGTGACATCCGGTGGTCTCCGGCGAACAGAAACGCGCGTGATGAAATCCGGAACTTTTTCTTTTTCGCCGTTTTCCTTAGCCGCGCAATAACCGGAACACGCCGCCGGACGAATATTAGTCCATTTTTTTTTTTCAAACTTTCATTGTTTTTATTAATTTATTTAGTCGGAATTAATTGGTAAACAATTTGCCTGTATAAAAAAGGAAACTCGGAGGTTCCATTGCAATAGCGAAGATGCAATAGTGCAGTGCAAAGTATAGTGTTGTGCAGTGTACATAATTAACACGTAAACTGATGAAGTGACGGTGGCGACAGGGGAGGGCATCGTTAGCGGCGGGGAAAGGATTTTTGTGTTGGTGGTGCTCGTTAAAATTGAACGCGATCCCGTCGTTAAAAAGGGGAAAAACTACCGCAGTACACAACAAGGCACCGCAGTGGGCGGCGGCGGTAGCATCAGTGACTTTCGTTCGAAACGCAATTTCCGGATCCATAACGGCATTAGGAAATGACGTCGTCGTATAGTCATCGGCGGCGGTGTAGTAACAGACATTTGGTGACAACGACGGTTTAAATTTCTACTCAATCGTAGCATAAAACTCGATTATCATCAAGGTTTTACTCAATTACCGGGTGGCACGTACACTATGCCAACTATTATAGGTAGGTGCGTATAATATCGCAACAGCAACCGCGAATATCTATAAATTATTATTATAATAAAAATATTAATGTTGAACAATTTATTGGTGTTATTAAACGGACAGTTTAACATTTAAACCGTGTCGGTATTGCATTATAATAATAATAATAATAATATTATTATTATTATCATCTACAGTCTGAAATATAATAATTTTTAAGTCTCGTCGTAAAACGGAGTTTTCCATACCTGTAGAATACAACATCGATTTCAGGAGACTTTTAGTTCCGTGATCTACATAATAATGTAACCAGTTCAAATAGGTCAATTGATGTATTTAAGAATATGACTTGGTGGGAGGGGGAGAGAGAACATTTTTGGAAATTCTACAGAAAAAGTAATGACCGCTCCATTGATTTGTTTTGTTTTATGTTTCAGTTATGATAAAAGCTATGAGGTAGTTGACTTTTTATTTAGATATAAATATATATACAATAACATATATAATATGTATAAAAAAATGTATTTTTATAGTTATTAATTATTAATAAAACATTTATTTTTAACTATCCTTTTGTTTCTTTCCAATTTTTAAAAGGAAAATGAGTGAACTTTCCTAGAAGTCAGTAATCAATTCTACCACTTTAAATAAATATCAAACAAAATTTACAAAATACTTTTTTTTTTAATTCTAGGTAAGCAAGCCAATTAAACTCTAGCAACTATTTAGGTATATACCCCTTAGAACTTTAAATTGCTTTCTTTACATTTTTCCAGCAATGGAAAGTAGTAATTTATACGTGGTACCTAGAATTCTGTTAGCACCTAAATATACATTTTCTTTTATATTTATTATAGAATAGACAACGGTAGGTAATAAGGATAAAACTATAAATATAGTTATATATTATCAGCAAATAAGATTTTTAAAAAAAATTATTACTTAATTTGCATCAAAAAAATTATTTTTTGTTTCAAAATAATAGAAAAGTTCCACAATATATCTCAATGAAAAGAAATGTAAGTTAAACATTCTCACTCCCCATGATTATGTCCCTGGTTAGGCTAAATTTAATGAAAAATATTTTTACAAAACCTATATAGCAGGTATCTTATAGGATAATAACTGTTATATTATCATTTATCTCACTATAAAAAATTTCATTTTAAAAATGTTTTTATCAAAATAGTCTCTTAGTCACACATTAAGTCACATATATAAGTAGCAACTTAAGCTTCATATTAGATTGCATTCCTTCCAATCTCTGAATTTACAAAAAACCTAAAAATCCATAACTACCGCTTCTTTGATTTCTAAATGTTTTTATTTGTTTACCCTCACTCTAACCCGTTATCAACTAAACTTAGACTAATAAAATATTTTGTTATTTACAATTAATTTTCAAAACCATATCATCCTTCAATGATTTCTCTCAGAACTAGGTAACTATCAATTCCAATTCTATATTAGCCGAGTTCATTAACCTAAATAAATATACTTAATATTATCATATCGATAATCAAAACTTCGATTTTCATGTATATCACATTTTCTACTAGGAAATCTGATCCTAGAAGTTTTCATAATAAATATGAAAAAATAAAAAAATAACGAAATGTATTTTCAAATCGTAAATATTACAACCTTTTAAAACATGTATAACCAAACTCCACTCAGAATCAATTTTTATTAGCAAAGATTAACCATTGATGTAAATTAAATTCCCCTTTATAGGTAGGTACCTTCCCAATCTCTCACCTACAACAATGGCCAACCTAACTTGCGAAGTGTATCCGTACTTTTTATTTATTTTACTAATTATTAGAACTCTGAGTTACATTTTTTATATTTCTATATTATTTTACATCTAAAAATTAAATTTTTATATTTGTATTAATATTTTTTTTTATATACAACCCTAAATAGCTAGTGTATAAATTAATTTAAAAACAAGTTGTTGGTACTTATTAAATTTATCAATTAAGTTACGTCATTAGTTTTTAAACAATTTTTAAAGTTTGTTAAAATTAAAATTTATTTCCTACTAATTTTATCAACGTTAAATTATATTTGACTAAAGGCAAATCATAAGGGTTTATCAGATATACAGCTTAAATTAATATGATGAGAATATTATAAATTGTGCTTACAACATTTAATGGAAAAATGAGATTATCCATTAGAAAATTTTAGCACGCATAAAATGTCAACAAAAATTTACACATTGTGTAAAAATAATTAACTCAACCTTATTAAAAGTTATTGACAAAAATTTTTCTAAAAATCGAATTTACAAGATGGCTATCTCAATATTTTTTTTTTTATTTAAATAATAATTTTACATTTTTTAATTTTGAATTCCTTATCAATAAAACTTAACTAGAAAATATTTAAATTATAGAAGCAAGATGTATTAGTAATTAACAAAAAAAAAAAACTTAAAAATATTCAATGGACATTTTTAAATAGTATTGTTACACTCTGTATAATATATAGACGAATTTTTTAGTAGGTAGAAATAATAGAAACACAAAGTATACAAGTATAAAGTATTATAGTCCTTTTATTATAAAATGTTCTCAGTTTTATAATATTATAATGTTCTATTCTTTTAAATTATTGAATCAACCCTTTGTGATGATTAATTAATAATTGTTAGGTATCTGTATTGTTAGTTAATTTTCTTTTGTTCTTCTATTTGTATTATATTTTATATAAAATCACTTAAGTTATGTATTTTCATTTGTATACATTCTGCCATAAATTTCTCATGATTTTCCACTTCACTACGTTTTATTTGCGATTCTTCCTATCTGTGTTCTATATCCGAAACAAATCATTCCCTTCGTTTTTACACCAAATCTCCGTCCCTATTTTCCATACCAATTGTTGCAAAAGTTCATACTTTTCGTCCATAGGGTGCTATAATCTATAATCTATATATATATATATATATATACACACACACACACACACACACACATACATATACACAAACACACTAAAATATCACCTACTTTTATAAATTTTCAACTTGACATTCACAACTGTCGTAATTACTTTACTATGGTTTTCTCCGGTTCAGCTGGTATAGGTATAGTTACGCTTGAAATCATTTACTACAAAAGCTCGAAATATGTTTGCTGTTTTAAGTATTCAATTTTATTAAAACAATTATTTACTACATTTTAAATTATTTTTAAACTTTTAAATAAAATATATATTTATGTTATTATATTGAATATAATAGCAGGTAAGTAAATTAACAATATTATAATTTGTTTAAACCCTAATGTTAATATTATATTATTGATAATACAATATCAATACAATTCAGTGATTGATACATCAATATAATCGTATTATTGTTTTTCGCTGAATTATTTTAATGACGGGTCAAATGTATTAAATATTATTTACATACAATAATATCATAATAACTAATGATGAGTTAAAGTTTGTATTTGTAAAACATAACGAAAATTCTTATTATTAATATTATTATTATTCAAACAAAGATTATGTTAATTGATAGCTACAACCATTTGGGAAATATAAATAAAAACTCTCCCCGAAGTATTATAGTATTATACTGAGTTTTATGAGATGATAATAAATTCAAAATTATATATACCTGTTGAAAGAAAAAAATGGTTTCATCAATAATTTGAGTCATTAAAGTATTATTGTAATAATAATAATATCTATACCCTATAATATTATAGAAGTAGCATTAATTTTTCACTACACTAGGCTAAGAAACTTAACGAATACATAATATTATTACCTGGGTTACGTTAAAATTAAAACAAATTATAATAATAATAAAAAAGACTGACATACTTTATGTGTGGATAGGCCAATTTTGTAGGTGAGAAGTTGGGTAGGTAATAGAGCTGAAATTCAATGTACATATGTACGCAACGCTTAACCATTGCAAACGCAAAAAATTCGGAGCTGAGTTCGATTAATAGTGTTGCTTTTTAAATAATTGTTTAATATTGTAACTATTTTCCCTTTCGTCTGGTTCCCCTGTGTTTTTCCCGGGATTCCCCATTTGTTGGGAAAATCAAAAAATGATTTCCCTAAAGTACATCTCCAATTAATAGTAAAATTAGCTCAGTTAATACAAAATTTAACCTTAAAAGGTAAGTCAAAAATTAAAATATTATATTTTAAAAATTGTTAAACAGAATTTTGAATTTATTAATGCAAACTAGATATCCCTAAGTTGTATGGCTATATAATATAAGTACTTAAAATGATGAGCGGTAGTAGATACAAAATCAATTTCGAATTGGTAGAATTTTCCATCAATATACCTTTTAGAATTTGCAATAATATTTTCAAAATGTTTCAGTAAGTATACTTATTCCAAAACATTATGGCGTTATACCAGAATATAGGTATATAGATCTATACATATATACCTATATTCATTACTATTAATGAATATTATAGTTTAGCTACCTACCTACTAAATATTAATATTCAAAGAAATTTCTATACAATAGTACGAGTTTCATTGCTTAACATACGAAATATAAATTAAATGTACACGTTGAAATTATAGTAACACAATATTAGGTTGAAACGCGTATAACGCGTAACAAAATTATCTATTATATAATTAAAATAGCATTTTCATCGAAATATAATAATTTTGAGAAGATACATAGAATAATTTAATTTTTAATCTGTACGCAACGATAAATCATTGGTAATGATGGTAATCTAACCTAACGATACTGAGCAAAGTTTGGTCAAATATATTTTGAAACGCTTTCATTTTTATGATTTTCGTACAACTGAAAACTTGTAAAAAATTGTATTATGCTCAACTTGTTTTTATTGCCACGAAACGCCACTTATGATGAACCTCATATGTTACATTTTCGAGAAATTATGTTGCGTACGCCAAATAAATGTTATCTGCATAAAATCTAACAAAATCTAAAATAACTTGACAATTTCAAATAGTAATTAATTAACTATCACTTACGATGACGTATTTTTAAATATTTTTGATTTTTTTTCTCATATATAGCTAATAAGGTTAAAATATATGGAGTAGAGGCTCGTTGTTATTGTGACTTTAAATCGACAGTACTATTTCATCAGACATTTTTGCGAGTACCTATACATTAATAATTTATGTGAAGGCTTACCGGGTGCATTTGACGTTATAATAATAATCCACTGCTTCATTTTTTTATTTATATTTATATAAAAATTTTTCGTCGGTTAATACATCAATGGTGGATGGTGGTCAAAGAGGAAATGAAACTGACAAAAATTGGACTTTTTAATTCAAAATTGTATTTTTTTAACTTTAAATGAAAATATAATTTATTAATTAATTATTTTCTAGTGCTTTTCATAATTTAAAGTCAATATTATTTGAGATTTTTGAGTGCAATAAGGAATGTATTGGTTTTATTGATATCTAAGTTTTGTACGAATTTTATCAAAATTAAATCTTAAAACATTAATAAAACAATAACAAAAAATACTATATTACCCTTTAACTTTTATTTTTATCACGTATCATAACTTATAATGTACTCTTTATTTAATTTCTATGTATTTCTGTTTGGTCAAACATTTTTATTCACATTGTTTGGTTTTAAAATAATGAATAATGTACATTTCCGTACATTTTTCAGTTAACCTATATTTTTTTTTTTGGTTTTTCCCAATATTATTTAAAAAATTACTTTCTTATAATTACTAACTAGAAAAAAAATATACACCGTGTCATTTAACCCTTTAGGAGTTGAATTTTTTTTTTTAGTAACCTAAGTATATCCTATTCCATTACTTATTAGTATAACCTTTTTCCATTACAAATTTCATCAAAATCGCATCAGCCGTTTATCCGTAAAAAACGTAACAAACAGAGTAACTTTCACATTAATAATACTATAAAGGTCTATGACGTGATCAATTAAAAATATGAGTTTTTATAATTATTGTTTTAACTAAGCGAATTGTTCTTCGGAGTGTGTAAAAAGTTCATTAATTTATTATGGGCAGTAATAAATGATTGTTTTAAAAGTAAATTATCACTCGGTGTAATAATTGAAATGTATAAAATGGCTAGAAAACAATTAAACAATATATGAGGTATTATTAATGATCATTACGAACTTAAAGATTATGATAAAATAATTCGACTGTTTAATAACAAACAATAGAACACGGTATGTCAATGACTCGATAATTATTGATGATTGATTAGCGATTACTGTATTTAAAGTGATTGTCTATAATACCTATAGTGGAAGTTTTTGAAAGCTTATAATATTATTTCAATAGGAAACGTCCGAGTATATAGTTTTGATAAATAGTTGCGTTATATTTGATTTCGTTTGTGAAAAAAACAAATCAAATAGTGAATTGAAACAAAGATAAAAATAATTCGTAATATTTTTAACATTTCGTATTTTAGATTCTGATGAGTGAAGTGCAGAATGGTAAAGAATTGGTTTTACTATAATGCGATTCGCTTAATTTTTCTGTTTGCACACAGATTTCAGACTAGATAACCTGGCCCAATTATCAAGTTTAATAGCAGTTTCAGGTAGAAAATATTGTCCAATCAGTTCATTTTAACGGTAGTTTTTTCTTGTTCTTAACTATGGTAATAAACTAGAAAAAACCGTCGAGAAAACTGGATATTTGACTCAACAATAGTTTCAAATAACACCGCTTTTGTTTATGTTGTTTCGATGCAGGGAAAAATACAAACGTAACATTTGTGCAGAATACTTGCGATTAGCTATTCTTAGACGTGATTCAATTTTCAAAACATTCTTGATGTTTTTGAACAATTTTTATAGCGATTTGAAAGTTTCAAATTTCTTTAGTTTTACGCATGAATAAATATTGTTTGGCTTCGATAAATACTCGAAAATTTGATACAATTTCTTCGTTAGTTATTTTTATAGAAATGTAAAAATATCAAACATCAATAGTGATGAGTTTTTTTTTTTTTTTTATATGCGCCTGAAGTAATGAAGAAAAACGATAAATTAACAACATTTTTCATTATTTTTTTTTTATAATTCCACTTATATGAAGTCAATTTGATTAAGACACCTAAAAATTCTACACAATTATTTGACACCAGGTTTATCGTATGTTGTAGTTAGTGGTAAAAAAAAAGTCGAGAGCTGCAATGTATTTGCTTTATTTACTTAAATAAACGCTTTAAATTTAAGTTTATGATAAAACTCGTTGAAAACAATTTATTGTGTTTAACTTTTTATTAGTACAAAAAGCTAATACAGTTTATAATTCATCGACAAAAAAGAAAAATTCGGTTTTCCGAACCTCGATCAGAATTGTTTTTCGTTTGTAATGATTTATCGTTGCATATTGTAATATATAATATAATAATAACTTATGTTCTTTAATATTCTAATAACCTTTCAACTTACACAAGCTACAACAGTGGCCTGTCGTGGTCTTTTATTTTGTTTTGTTTCTGTAATAATATTAAACGAGTATACTGTACTACTATTATACGCATAACATCAATATTATCTAAAATCGACGCGAATATAAATTGTTTAAGTGTTATATTATTATTTTCCGACGACACTTCAGTCGCGTAATATACAATTAAAATAAGGAACGCTCGCTTATTATATCTTTGGCGCGAGGTCCCGGGAAAATTATGTATATATATAATGTATAAACGCTATATTATATCGTCGAAAACTAAGTTTCGAGATTCGAAATTCCAATCTTATATCACAATTTGCGAGAATATTAACTTTGATACAAGTTATATATACCATTCCTAATTCCTATAAGTATGCGCATACGCGAAAGCGCGCGAAAATGGAGAAATTGTAATCAGCGGCGGTTTGCGGTAAATTCTCATTAGTAGATATAATTTATGAGTACGATACAATAAAAACGCGTACACGGTCTTCGTAAAAATTATACATATATAGATAATAATCGTATTAATATTACAAATACGAAAGTTTGTTCGGGTGGATATTTGTTTTCCCTTCGCGTCAGTGGCGTACGTGGACAAGGCAAGTGAGGTAAACGGCGCGTGACCCCATTAAGGAAGGCTCATAAAAGAAGGATGAAAAACGTAAGAAATGTATTTAATTTAAAATATCAATAGACAATATGCCGTGTTGTACAATAAGTTTTAGACATTGAGTGAAGCGAGGAATGTATTGGTTTTACAATGATAGTTATTTTTTTTTTACTGTGGACAGCTTTTCTACCATCAGTGTTGATCCGATTTACAATGATAGCACTTTTTCTAAAAGGAAATCTGACTGTGGTGGTATTATAGGGAGATCATTTTTTGAAATTTTCGTTAGTATTCGAGATTTTCAGAAAAAACTGGTTCTATAGGTAAAAAAGATTAAGAGGCTAAAAATAAGGTTGTTGTGGGCAACCGTTTTTATTTATTGTTATTATTATTTTATTATTTTAAAATTCTTATGTTTTAATATTTTTTAAACAATTGCCATTGTCGTAAAAACGCATATTAGTGAAAAAGCAATACTATTAACCGAGTTCCGCTCAGAATCGTTTTTCGTTAACAATTTTTAATCGTTTTGTGTATTTATAAATTAAATTCTGCTCTATATCCTATCTTACCAACTTCTCACCTACAACTACAGTGGTCCATACGTGGTGCGATGTATATACGTCCATTTTTTATTTTCATTTTAATTATGATTTGATACGTCAGTGTCTGTATTATATTAGAAAAAAAAAACTAAGAAATTCAATTTGTATGTTATTTAAGTAAATATATGCGATATATATTGACAGAAGCACTCACGATTTCGAATACCAGACTCGTATAATTACAACACTCATAACCTGGTGAGGTAGGGCGGGGCGGGGCGACCACGGTTTTACACAGGAGCTGGAAACACTGAACGATTTAAATCGGATTTGCAGATAGCGAACGTTCGATAGTTGGATTGATTTTTTTTTTTTATTTGTTAAATAAAATATAATAATGTTGATATTGTTGTACACTAATATCTATAAATAAATATTGTAAATTATAAAAGTAAAAGTTTTCTTTTTTAAATTAAAAATATACTTTTGTAACACGATTATTTATTTTTTTTTTTTCTTTTTGCACTACTCACGCCAAAACTATTAAACGGATTGAGCTAAAACTTTGCACAGATATTTTTTCAGACCAGGAATAACATACGAGCTAATTTTTTTCGTTTCAAATTCAGCCCCTAATGGGGGGGGGCTGACATAGAACTATTGGTAATTTTAGTATGAAACCAAATTATTTTTGTTAATTTATGGGTGATGCGGATGAAATGAAAAAAGAAATGTTAAAACGAATAATAAGATATTCTGTGTAAGGGCCGTAAAGTTGTCGCGAGAATACGAACGACGAACAGTAGTTACCATAGAAACAAGATTACTTATGGTTCATTGTTGGATTGCATTTCTTTTGACACGGGCAACGCCGGACAGCCAGTAATATTGTAATTTAGTTAACCATACAAAACCGAATATATACAGATATGTATTATATTAACTAGGTATTTAACAGGTGGCGCGTATAACACGATTTTGCTTGGTACAAGGAACGCATTTTACGGCCGTTTTTGTTTAGTTACGGTTAAACGCGCGTCGGTATTTCGATTACCACGCTCGTGGTTTGCGTTTACGAAAACTATTCGCGGGTCAAACATTTAGGTACCTACTCATATATCTTATCGTCACAGGTAAAATGGCCAAGAGCTGTGAAAAATTATACGAATAATAATACCGGGTCCAAGTCGCCCGCGTTTTGCTTCGGAGGAAGAGGGGAAAGGTATTCGAAGTCGGCGTGAACGAACGCACGGGCTCATATTTTTTTTTATTTTTTTAGATAATCCGAAATTATCGTAAATACTAAATCGCACTTTGATCTAGTTTAAAATATAACTACGCGTAGGTAAGAATAAAATGTTTGTCTACACCGGCTCAAACCAAGCCCCATTTACACCATCAGACACCCTATTAAGCTCACCCAGACCTTCCAAAGTAAATCACTTACACGAGACGTGCAATTTTGTAAAATGTTTTATTTACGA
Source organism: Cinara cedri (assembly GCA_902439185.1). Taxonomy (NCBI): domain Eukaryota; kingdom Metazoa; phylum Arthropoda; class Insecta; order Hemiptera; family Aphididae; genus Cinara; species Cinara cedri. Next base: position 776,527 of record CABPRJ010000487.1, on the reverse strand, counting down.
TGCCAACCAAGAATTATCATTTGCGTGATTATTATTAAAGATACTAATATAAAACAACTATAATATTCTAGCCAACTCTATGAGTAAATTTTATTTTTTTGATAGCCATAATATACAACGGGGACAAATTTTATCGATGAAGGAAATTAAAGACAATTTCCAAAATTGTCTCCTATTTTGTACAATTTCAAAAAATCGATTATATTAATACGGCTATGTTTAATGATAAGATGTTTCCAATAATCTACTGCCCGATGCTTATTTAATGGGAAGAAGTACTGCTAGTTTTACGTAAAAATATGTCATTTAAACTAAAAATCTGGACAAAAATATAAGAATGTCAAAATGTATAAAACGAATCTCAATCGGATTAATAAGTTTACCAGTTATTATGAAGGAGGTGATTTTAAATATCAATTTTTTTTTTTCTTCTGTGATATCGATGAACAAAAATATGATATTTTTCTATTACAAAACACATACAATATTTTTAGAATACTTAAAATCTCCTTCTTTAATACCTAATAAACTCGTTAATCACTCCGAAACCGTTTTAAAAATTAAAATCCGCCAAACCTAAATCCAACAGTTTGGTATAGCCTTTCGTTCTGAATATCATTTATTTTTCAACGATTATTTAACCCGTGAAATATTTGTGTACATTGACAAGATTTAAAATATGATAGTATGACAAATATTTGAAATCGACCGCAGCTGATATTGTTTCAATATATCATCACATAATTTAAAGCATAAACAAATAAATGGGTTAATCAATACGGTTCCGCATCTTAGCATAATAAAATGGCTGCTAAACTTCATACGTCTTGTAGAACTCGTATATTATATTATGGTCGTTTACCTATCTATAGTAGTTATATAATGGACCCACAGGGCGATTATCAAATAATTAACGCGGGACGACGGAGTGAATAACAATATAAACGTCGGCACTTCGAGAGTTTCGTTTACGGCCAAACACGTCTCTCGGGTGCTTCCTATGCATATAATAACAATAATAATATAGTCTCATCTTTTGCGGAAATTAAATACCTGTTAATGCACGTATACTATATACTTTGTACACAAATGCGGTAATGAATTCATTGATTGCTCGTCCACCCGTCTATACACCCTGTAAGCAGAATGGTTACGGCGGCCAGGATCTGTTAGGTGTAACCGAAAAGATTGGGGGAAAAAGGTTATAGTAGCATGTTACCGTCGTTACCGCGCGCGGTTATAAGCATCGTCAACGGCGTCGGGATCCCCAAAAATAACGGACTACCGAAGGCCGTCGTCGTCGTCGTCATCGAAATTAATACCTTCGGAGACGGCTCGACGCGTCGAGGGATTACCTACTGTACATGGCCGTGACGCGAACGAGAGCCTGGCGCCAAGTCGGCTCTGAACGGTACTACCGTATAGTTGGTCGTTTCTCGGCGTGCGTGCGCAAAAGTTTCCCCGTTTACGAATGGGGAAAGGTCGTTCGGGAGTGTGCATTCACGAGTGTGTATCGGCGGCGTGTGAAAATAAGGATATGAGCGTAGACGGGGAGGAGAAGGAGGGAGGAGTCGGGTAACAAAAGGTTAAACGGGCTATGGCAAACGAGATAAAACAGACATTCACCGCAAAAACCCCATGCCACGTGTGTGTGAGTGTGGTTTTGCGCACACTGTATACATTATATTATCATATATATGTTTAGATAGATAGGTATACGCGCACACGTGCAGCAGTGGCGACGAGTGTTCCGAGGTTTTTGTTTTCCATTTAAAAGGCGAAAGAAAAGGGGTCTGTGACCGGACGGGGAGGAGTAGGGGGTTAGGGTAGGGGCATCGAAAAAAAAAGAATTCCGACACGTCGTCGCGTATATAGCTGCAGTAGGTTGGTATACACACATTTGTAACGCGGCCCGCGTTCATCAATTACAATTGACGTTTTATTTATCAGAGCTGCCAATCACACACGAGCGAACCTCTTGATTTTTTTTTCACTCGCGCACCACCGTCGGCTATGTATGTAGGTAGATAGGTAGGTAGATAGGTAGGTAGGTAGGTAGGTAGGTAGCTAGGTAGGTAAGTACCTATATAGTCGACTCTTCAAAGTTTATGTTGACTCCTATTATACGCGTGTATAAAATAATAATATATCGTTTGCGCGCGCATTCAACAATGAGTGCTATCAAAAGTGCAGATTTTGCTCGTATTCTACAAAAAAAAAAAAAAAAATAAAAAACTTTTAACGAAGCTGCAATGTCCGCCAAACGAATTTGACATCCGTCAACCTAATAATGTAGCCCGAATACGCACCCGGTCCAGGGTTCAGGTCTATATTACAATCAAGATCGGACATTATTTTGAAGAGTTTAGTAGTGATGTAGTGCTGTAGTGATGCATCACTTTCATAAATCACGGGTTAATAAATAGCCCGTCTCGTAAATATTATTTCAAGTACCTTTTATACATTTACAATGTGAAAATTTACAATTTTTCTTTGCTTTAACTAATATGTATGGAAATGCGCACTTTCGACCAGAATAAATTTAAATAATAGGGGAGTGTCAGCCTGTGACGGCGACTATCATAGATCGTTTGAAAACTGCAGGACACATCCATAGGTGATAAAACTATACTTGCTTACAGCAACGCAATCACCCCTTTGGTGCGTGTTATAATGCCGCATTATAAAGAATATATTAATGATAATTTTACAATTTTGCATTCGAAATGGGTACATTAATAAATGTCCAAGTCACGAAAAATATTAATTAGTTTTCATCATATTTTCGATTTTTGTTGTACATGTTTACATGCATATTATGCCAATTTCAATGTCTATATGATTTATCATTCTTACCTACAACTTCTAATTATTTTAGATTATTCTAAGCGTAGGAGAAAATGTAATTGTTTTACTATGATGTGATTTTTTTTTTCAACAACTTTTTTTACAGAAATCTTGTTTAAATAAAAAAAACCTACTGGTAATTTTTTTATTTCCCTTATATTTATCAAAATAATTTGAGGAAAAGTGAAAGTTTACGGCCATTACGATTTAATTATTTTTCCTATTATGATTTTTTTGTAATTAGGTTACAAATAATAATCGTATAAATACCTTAAATTACACAGCATGTATAATAAGTATATTATTTTTTTCAAGACATGCAGAGCGTAATTCGTTAGCAATAATTTATCCTTGCATACAGATATAAATTTAAAAACTTTATGTATCCTACTATCTCAACTTCTCACCTACAATAGTGGCACACCCATAAGCAATATCGGCTATTATTTTCATCATATTATATTTGATAATAATGGTGCGCAGTATTGTTGTATTTGTGAAAGAGGGTCTTGAAAAAATCCTGATTGCACCACTGAGTACCTATACTTAGACGTCTTCGAAGTCTGTTCGAAATTTTAAAATAATTTTCTTACATACGTGATAGTTTAACGGTTCCCGTGGCCGTTTTTCCCCAGTCTATTGCGAGTGTAATATTATACACTTGCACACGCACACACGCCGACCGTATAATCTTGCAACGGAAAAACTTTTCCTTCGCGTATAATTTGTTTCTCGTATAAAATAATGAAAGGACGACGCCCTCCAAACCCATCCTCCTGTAGGTAAGTACGTCGCCGTCACTGTAATAATATAATAATAACGACGATGACGAAAAAGTTATATCAATGAATATTGAGAACGACAACGAAACCGAAAACCTTGAATTTATATAGCTATTTTTCAGTGACACGTCGCCGCCTATGACTTAGTTATTGTTATTTCTTAATAGATAATATGCAGATCAAACAGATTTTCATACAAAATACCTGAACATACAATTTTTTTTAAAAACTAATAGGTTGTTACTGCTGATTGGTGTGCCACTGTTGATACATAGAGGAAATTAATTTATATCTATATACACACATTCATAACAAAAAACAATTCTGTGCGGAATTTACTGTATAAAATATTTTGTTCAAAAACCGATATTTTATTGGACTTTTTGTGTTATTTTTTAGTAAAAATTATGAATTTGAAACAAATAAATAACATTTTCATTATGCATATTTATTTGGTGATTGGTTCGTATATTATGATTTAGTACTGATTTCAAACTAAAGTAAACAATGAAAGATGTTGAAGAACAAAACGTGGTGTTGAAGTTCATGATACATAGAGCACCCGTTACGTTTTTAAAATCCTGGCATAGGTGTCGACAATATAAAAATAAATACTTGTATGATTTGAATTATATTGATTCTATCATATATATTATTATTTTTATCGTACAAAACCGGAAATTGTTTTATTCAGATTTTTTTTTTGGAAGCTTATGTGGTCTATATACTGAGTGTTATTAAAACACGTGATATTCTCAGTTCTTATGCAAGCTTATATTATTATACTCGCGTGTAGGTATAGAAGTTTTAAAATAGTTGCAGTATATTGTTAACACCGTCACCGCCATCTCGTTTAATTCCATTGTCTCGTAATCACGTCCTAGAACGTGCGGTAAATATTTTTAATGATCAAACTACGGCTATAGTCGCTTTCAAATAACTCACAAAAGCTTCATCAAAATTACATTACTCTTCTCCAATATTATAATTTTATCTCGACTGGAATATTATACATAGGTACACATAATTCCGATAATATTTAATATATTATAATAATTGATCTCGTATCTAGAGTGAGCATATTTTATCAATCATGTAGTACGTATAATCAAGTATCGATATACGAATTAAGAGATATACAGGACACGAAATGAAGAGTTTTGTCAGTGTTTACATTCTTGAAGCGAATATGGTCTCATTGTGTGTCAAGACAACTGTGCTTTGAAACAGTAGTGTAGGTACCTATGTAATAATTTAAACAAAAAAAAATCATATGTATTTATAATTATCGTCTATTAACTATCACGATCCTTATATCACCCTATCACGATTTAATTTAAGATAGTAATCAAGGCACATACTTCATTCATAATACATATGATGGTGCCAGGTGCTTTGCCACAAATTGAGAAGGTTCATAAATCACTGATAAGACGTTTCAAATCTAATATATTAACTCATAGTAAATATTGTGTTATCGTTTTACCCGTGCAAATTAAAAATAAATGATATTTTTATGTTGAATTTTATGTTTTTAGTCAAAATTCGTAATTTTAAAATATTAGTGCGGTTAAATAAATGAATATATATATAAAAAAAAAAAAAAAGCTGATACTGGGGCTGCGAATGGCCATTGTTGTAGGTGAGAAGTTGGGAAAGTAGGATACATATGGCTATTTCATTTATATCTGTAAATAACGATTAAACCATTGCTTGATGAAAAACGACTCCGAACGCAGTTCGGTAATACATAATTTGAAGTGCCGTAATTTTTTTTTGCGATTTTTTATTTAAATTTGATTTCAAAACGATTATTAAAAAAAAATATCGTTCAATGATTTTTGAAATTTTACCAAGTCTAAAAATAAATCCAATAAAATTATTATTATTAAGTTGCAAGTCTCTACGAGTATTTATAACCGGATAACAGCAAAAAAAACTCCCAAAATTAGAAATTCCTTAAAAGCTCAAAAGTGGCATAAAAGGTTTTGTGATGATACCGGTGAGAAAATAAATCAAAAAATTGTCTTGTGATTTTTCAATGAAATCATTTATTCTGGTAAAAAATGTCGTTCGTGTTTTTATAAAATAATGAAATCGTGAAATTGTACATTTTCCTACGTTTTATTCCCACTTAAGTGCTTTTATTTAAAAAATGCCCTCTTTAAAGTACCATCTGGACAACTTGAGCTTTCATAAAAGTTGCTACACGTAAAAATGGGAGCAAGTTTACTGGGATGAAACGTGTTCATAGACTAAAACAAAAACAGAAAAAAAGAAATCAATAGCATTGTAAAACCAATAGCTCTCTCGGTACGCTCGAAATCTAATATCTCCAGTCATGCAGACCGTTAACTTATAGATAGTTACAAGACCCAAATATTGGTCTCACTTGCCTTCGGCCCAAAGTGTCACGGAATTTTCGTCATGAGTTGCTTTTAATAATTTTGGAAAAAATATAGTTACACCGAAAAATGGCAACACTGTAGTATTTGAATCCCATGAAAACATACCAATAATTTATTGGCAATAAATGAGACTATTAAGAATATTTTTTAAAAAAAATAGTGAGACCCAAACATATGGTTCTCGCTGCGCGTATTTTGTTTTTTTTTTTAATTATGATTAGGTTCAAATGTCTCGTTATAAACAGAACGACTGTATCTTAAAAACTCTAAGCGCACATAGTGTTTTATTATAATAATAATAATAATCGTATAGTTTATCGAATCTCTAATATTTGTGTACCATATACCGCTTGACCTCTTGCAAAATATAATAGCAAACGAGAATAAAACGACGGTGGTGTTTTTCAAAAACCATTTATACCTACGATACGCAGATTTAAAAGTTATTTTTAAAGCTGCCAAACTTTTATCCTAATGCGGATTATAGTAAACAAAAGTGCACCGGATAGGTACTACGCAACACTTATTTGCATGTGTCCCTGCTCTCTAGAGAAAGTTTTTAAACTTCTGGTAAATTGAGCTGATTTAATGCATGCAGGGAAAACATATAATCCGCACTGCAATAAGCTTTTGTCGCTATACACACCATTTCAAAGGTGCCATTTTTCTACCCCTATGGCCGGCCACATCATACTGTATTGTTGTTATTATTAGATGCGGTATTTGTGGTGAACTTTTGTGTAATGAAACTTCCGTCGACGCGTGACGGCGGTGGCGGTGGTGGTAGAAATAATAGTTTCTGACCACTACGACTCGCGCGTCCAAACTCTGGAGGGCCACTATAATATTATTACTGTACAGTGTAATATTGATAATATTATTCATATTTCATGGTAAAAAGAACAAGAAAAAACAGAGCCGAAACACGAGACACTCGAAATCTGTGTGTAAGATGATCGAAATATTGTTGAAAAAGGGAAAATATATTTCGCGCTGATCTACATGTTTGACGTAAATCCGTTATCGAGAAATCGTATTTAAATCGAGAAAACGAGTATAAGATTTTCATTTATTTCGAATTCGGTATTCGGACGCGCAAGGTCCGCTACAATAGTGGTTCGCAATAATGCTTAAAAAAAAAAATCTTACAAAAAACATTTTTGACGAGTAAATTTTATTTGTTCGTTTTATCTTATTTAATATGAAGTATATGAAATAGTACCTAATACTGTGAACACTTGTGTAGCGGAGGGTTTGTATATTATTATTAATTTTCATATTCTGACCATTGAGCTTTGGTCACACATGTTTCGAGCATCAATATTATTGTGAATAAAATGTATATAGTTGCAAATTTCAAATGTTTATTACACAAGTTATATTCTTATTTTATTTTTCTCAATTAAATTGAAACTTACGCTTAAACGGTTAAAAAATTTAACATAATATTGCAATAATGTTTTGTCTGCGGTTCGTCATAAAATAACAACAACAACAAACCTATTTTGTGCAGAATTCGGTAGAACATTTGTTCAACAAATTTGAACTATAAACATTCTCGATTCGTAACTACAAAACAGAAAACAAATTGTCTTAACGAATTATACATGATGAATTTGATTTTTAAACGCACATTAAATAAATATACGACATTTTCACGCTGAATTTTTTTTTACCGATAGTAAATATCACATTTTCTAAATATTTTTATTGAACTAAACATATTTTATTCACTTAAATCGATAAATATAGATATGTGTAAAATGTGGATAGTTTTAACAATGAACTAGAACACGTGAACTTCTCACAATTATTATAAAATGAAATCATGACGAAAAGCTTCCGATATTTGTATACTACCACCAAAATAGCTTATATCAAATTTACGAGTATTTATTCTAAGTTAATCAAATTCAAATAAAAAACAATTAATTAATTTCAAATACAATATAAAAATATATGCAATATATGCAAATAAATCAAAAATTGCAATCGTATTCCAAAATTATATTATTCTTCTTAAAAACCCTTCCATAAGTATTCGCTGAAAATTTTAAATTTCACTGATTTTAAATACAAAAAAAAAAAATTAAAAACTAATGAACGGCGATTCTGGTGAAAAAACTGGTTAAAAAATAAAAAGATTGCAAACAACTCACCCAGAATCTATAAAAAAAAAACTGCAAAAAATTTTCCTTCGAACCGGATTTGAACCAGTGACCTATGGATATCTGTGATTTTACCACTACAGTCCACCGCTCTACCAACTGAGCTATCGAAGGATGCTGAATAGTGAGTGGATTAAGTCATTTAAGTAAACGTGATATTATATACTTTCACTTCGAGACAAGTGTAGTTTGTATCAACATTCTAATGGACTATATAGAGTATAGCTATTAGTATACATATGTATATAGCATTTAATATTATTTTAGATCAATCGATGTATTAACTAGACAAATTTTCTAATGGCTACTAATTGGAAACACAATACCTGAAATTGATAATAGGAGCGAGATTTTTTGGCGAAAAACTCTTCACAATACAGACCGTAGAAAAAAATTCACACTTACACATTATACTGAAATTATTACTAATAATACATTCTTAGCACCATTCAGCATTATGTAAAAACAATTTAATTAAATACCTCAAAAAATTCAAAATTAATAGCTAAAAATACCTCACTCTCCTGCATACGGGCATACATAACAAAATATAATATTTTAATCCGGACAGTTAAAAACATTTTGAACATTTCTGCAAATCATGACGGAAATCACGGTCGTTATTATTTACGTACCTAAGTAAATAAAATAATATTGTATCGCGTTAGAAACAAAATAATAACTTTTTCTAACACAAATATTTTCTACTACGTAATATTTTCTACGAGAAACAATGGTAATGCATATTTCCATTAAGTTTCAACATTTTCTCGATCTGTACCTATACCGGTCAGAACAGCCATTTAAAATAATATCAATATAAACGAAACAAATTATTATATTCACAAAAACGTATATTAGAGATGTGATGTGTCAAGACGAAAATCGTCGATCGAATAAATTGCATTCTAATAAAGAACAAAAAGAACGTTCGCAAATTCGAACGTATTGTTTATTATACAATGTGTAATTTGAAGATCTAACACACTAAGTAATTTTTGTTTTGTTATATCAATTTTTTAATTTTTTAATTTTAATAGTTACTAGGAATCTTTTATACATTAGGATTCTTTTATTAAAAAAAAAGAAATGTTTAACAAATTGTAATAAAAAATATGTTTACAAAGTCCAATAAGCCATTTTATAAATTACAACAATATGTTGGAGTTACAAATGTTTACTAATCGTTAAAATTTTACCGTTTTTGAAATTTACAAAATAATTTTTCAGAGAAAAATTATTAAACTGATTGATATTATTTTGTATTGTAGAAGAAAACAATATAAATATCGTAAACTTCTAAAAATTATAGAAAATCGTCCTAAGTAGATAAAAATTAATATCAAATTTGTTTTTAGTTTTAGTTTAAAAATACATGAGAATCAAAGTGCAAGATTCTAGTACCTCCTAAGTATTACAAAAAAATAAAGAAATAACTTATAAATGTTGAACAAAAGAAAATGTATTGCATTTGTCAAATCTTCATGGGACACTTTGTATAATATATACCAAAGAGTGGAAAAAAATTGTGCATTTTGCTTATTGAATAAAAAAACAAATATGAATTATATTGATACAAAGTGTGTCAATTTTTCTTAAGATACTCGTCGGTATCTTAGAATTACTACAATATTGTTATATTAACTTTTACAGATGATCGTTTACAAAAATAAATATTCTAATAGATTAATACAAGCAGTTCTATTGAATTTCAACATCTACTTAAAACTTGAACTTGAACTTATAAAACGAATTTCGATTTTCAAACTGAAAACCTATATGATAACCGTATTTTATTTATATACAGAGTGTCATAAAATGTGTAAATAAAAATGCATTACTTTAATACATCTATTAAATAGACCGCGGTATGTATATTATAAAAATGTATATGCTTAAAGGTGGTAAGAAGCAGCGACGGCCGTAATGGCGTGGAAAATTCACACAATCCCCAGGGTTGGGAGCCAAAAAAAGGCTGTGAAAACACAAGTTATTTTAATAGCATATTTTTTTAGTTTATTCTTAACGTATCGTTAGGTTAGGTTAGGTTCTCGGCGTCCAACGACGAGAAATTATTACGGTGGCATTTGAAAACGATACAGACGGCGACGACGTATGTTCTCGCCAGGAATTCTTCTACAAATGAAAAAATACGGTTACACTTATCACTATTTATGGAGTTCATATGTTGAAGCTCGAAAAAACATTATTAAAAAAAAAAAACCTCGAAATATAACGGAATTACGCTATAAATCCAATTTAAAAAGCACCATAAAAATCAAAAAAAAAAAAAAAATTCGTATTGTAAATTATTAACAAACAACTGAATATTGCATCTTTACAGCAAGATTATTAACTTTTCAAATAAAAATCGATTTAAAGGATCGCTGAGTGAAAATTCAAAAGCGATATACGTTTATAGCCGTACCTACCTATTATACGGTTATTGGATAAATTTTGAAAATATTCTGTGTATACTATTATTTATTATTCCACGCATCAAAACTTAGCGTACCGCAGAACTTGAATAAATATTGCTGTAAAAAAAAAAATACTAATTTTAATTTGAAATAGCTTTTTTGCACCCCTCTAATTATTACTTTCCGCCTGCAAGAAAATACGATGTGAGAAAAAGAACATTGTCGTTCCTCAATTTTATGCATAGAATACTACCGGTTACCCTTTAATTATTTTTTTAATTTTTCGACCATTCGAAAATATTGTACGGATCGAAGATCTTACACAAGAGACCATTCATGTTGAATTGCATATAAAACAATGGAAAAACGGCAGAGTTGTAATTACTAGTGTTTGAATTGAAAAAACAAATTATCGCAGACGCTGGTTTTAGTTTCGACACCCTTAACATACCCGTTTTATAACCGATAAATGGTACAGTGACCCATGGAGGACTTTATCTTCCGCACTCCATACTACACACAATGTAAATTGAATGACGCATTTGTGTATTTATTAAAACCTGTATAGAATACTTTTCACGATATGAACAACAATCTCTACGATAAATCCGCCTTATCGAATATAAAAACCGTTGAGTATTCGTGGAAAATATATATTATGCATAATTTTCCGTTTTGAACGACAGTAATAATACGAACAGGCGTACAAAACGAAAACGGACGGTCCCGACGAAAGCGCGTCCTTCGATTAATTAAACGGATGCGGTGCGGACGTACGAAAAGCCGAAAGCGGACTCCCGATTCGAGCACAGGAGTCGTGAGAGCGTGCAGGTTGCGCGAGACCACGACGGACGGCCATCGTGGCGACGAAACGTTATCCGAGCTTTCCGTTTTCGACCGCGGGACACCGGACGTACAGAGTGAAGAAATCAAACGTAAAACGTATTACTATTATTATTATTATTATTATTATTATTATTATTATTATTATTTTAAGTGTTTCAGTGCAACGTACGCGCGGAACGACTGCGCGACGGTTTGTTGGGCTCGGTTGTACCGTGCGACGGAGTTACTTTGCTAATGAAGCGAGCGGACCGTCCGACCGTGCCGGGGCCCAATCCCGTCCGCCTACAATAATGATAATAATGATAATGATGATAATAATAATAATAATAATAATAATAATAATAGTATGTGAACCACCGACGCCCTTTCGGGCCTCTCCTGGCTTTTGTCCGCTCGACCTGACCTAACCTAACCGCGACTGCGCTTACCTACGCATATATAATAACGTGTTTTATTATAGTTTCGTTCGTCAGGTGCGATTCTCTGGACGTGGGTACGTGAGTCGCCTTTTTTTTTATATATATATTGTTATGACGAGGTGCTGCTTTTTTTTCAATTTTTTCCTCCCGTTCGAAGTCAGTATAACAGTATAGGTATGCGTGTACTACGCGAGTATACCCACTCGTATATTTATGAACATGTCACGCGTTTTTTTCGTTTCGCAGTTTTTTTTATTATTATTTAGATTTTATATTATATATACTATCATTATTTTTTTTATTTTTTTAACGATTCTTTTTTATTTTTAATCTTTTTTTATTATCATACCACCTATCATTATTTTTTATAGTATTTTTCTTAACGATTCCTTTCTATTTTTAAAATAAATTCTCTTATACCTACGCCGAGAATTTTCCCGGATTGGTTTTTTTTTTTTTACTATACTGTGCGTGGCTGCAGTGTTCATAAAGTTGTATTTATCAATACGAATTTCTTTTTTAAGATTTTCAGATTAATGCAAAAAAAAAAAAAAAAAAAAACTCTTATTAAAACTTTAAACGCTCATGAACTGTACTATTATATTGGTTCAATGTACCATGCCGCAGAATATAAAATCAAAACTATTATAATGTACATATAGATGGCATATTTGGAAAATAATATGTAAAATGTGTATGAATCGGGCTAAATTACTATTACTCATACTTCGCACCTCGGATGGGTGGCCTACTGTTAAAATTTAATTTATGGTGAAAATGTCGACACGTCCGGAGATTTATTATACGCGCCGTTTTAAACCGTAATTTTTGCGATTTCTTTTACTGGGGCAGTTAAAAAAGAATGTATAAAATTACCTATCCGCGCGTGCGTCTACTGGTTTTTGTATCAGAAACTTCGGGATTACTATTTTACAGCATGCCTATTGCATATTTACCTCGAAATGTGTGTCCCACGAGAAAACAACGTTCCGCTTGGAATATAAAACACATATAATGTTGATGATTTCAATTTTATTAGGGAAAAAAAAAAGCCCAACCTACAAAATAAGTGGATGTAATACGTTAAAAGAACCATCGCCGTATATGCGCACGACAACGCGTATACCAAAGTGCACGTTGACGTTTCCTAAACTCGATCGGTCAATATTGTCCGGTTGTCACGACAATTGCTTTTTGTCAGAATACACATATTCAATTGTGTCGTATATATATTGTGCACGGAATTCGACGTTCTTGACGTCATCACGTGGTCCGCGGTGGAAATAAAAATATGTTTATGAATATATTGTGACGGTTGACAAACCACGAACATATATCATAATATTGCATAAAGTGAACCGCAATATTCGAATAAAAAAAAAATAATAATAATAAATAAAAAGGAAAAGTTTCCCCGCGGTATTTCCGTACCTCTCAATATATATATAATATATACGTACACGTATGCGTTATTATTACTATTCAGCTATTCGATCGTCATATTGATTTTAATTTATTGGTACCTAACGTACGATAATGACTTTTTATATAGTAAATTTATGTAATAAAAAAAAAATCGAGCGGAAATCGTTTTCTGTAATATTATTTTATTATGTTTGTATACTCGATATCAGTACCTACTGTATACTTTCTACAGCGAGTTACATTATACAGCAATGCTGTACGACAGCATATTGCGCGTTAATAATCGTATTATACAATTTGATAGTGAAACGTCATCTTGAATATTTATTTTCCTGTCATTTCAATTGTGCTTTTAACAAGTATTTTTTTTTCTTTTACTTAAGTATTATTCACGTTTTTATTTTGAATAATTAGATTAAGAAGGTTTATATATATATATATATAACGGAAAATTATACATTTTTTAACCGATCTGTGTTTTTCACCGGAGAAACCATTATAACCAGAGACAGACGATACGTATCAAAAATGTAGAATTCGATGTCCGATACACGTTTTATTTATAAAATATTATACTATAGGTATCCAATAAGTATTTGATACATTTCAATTTTCGTAAAGTATATAAACATAATAACACCGACAGTTCTATTTTCTGAATTATATTTTAATAAAACGTTAATTAAACCAATGTCTACATACAGCAGTATCTATATAATTATTACAACCCGAGATTATTTCTAGTTAACTGTAATAAGTAGCTATCAAGATCTCGAACACACAACACGGCTATAGGCACGGGTATCTTCACGTGATATTTGTACTCTATCAGTATAATATTGTATAAACGATAAGGACTGCGCTTGTCAATAGACGCTTTCAGAACTACAGCTTCTTGTCCCATTGGCAGCATTACAGCCAACGAAAGTTCCTCCCCTATCTTTTAATTGTACGTATTATAACGTCTACAGACGAGACGTTCGTATTTCGCATAAACGGAAAAAGCACATTACCCAGATCACGTATATGAGATACAAGATTCCGAGATTTTTACTTCCCGCCAACGCGTAGTAGGTACTCATTGTGAGGATTGCAGTTAACATTCCCGCACTATACTTTATAGTCACTAATAAAACTAGATAAGTAATATACAATAAAATGAACATTTATTAGACGTATCCTAATAAAAAAAACCACAATCATAATTAAAACTGAATATTAATTCTGCTATAATATGAAATTGTTACCGTTGACAAACAACTCCCCTTCTCCCCCAATAAAAAAAAAAATAAAAAAAAACATTACGAAAAATAAAAACAGAAAATGGCATAATATTCTAAATTGTTTTATTGTTCATATGTGGTTAAAGCACATCATTGCGCAACATTACGCAGCTCAAATAGGGCATAAAAAATAATACAGTCCAATAGTAGTATCTGTATACGAGTTCCGAGTGTTTATATATCATCTTTTACTTTGTAGTTTAATTTAAATCTGAAACTTTTATAATTGAGTCTTTCACTACCTTATATTGATCGATTACATTGACCGGAACATGAAATAAATAGAGATAAGAAAAATAAATATTTATATTTTTAATTGCCTGCATCGCTATAAATACTGCCACAACATAAAGTCGAAATTATGACCCGGACATACCTTTACAAACATTAAGTTATATGCAATATAAAATTAGGTAACCCTGGTCCAGGTCAAAATCCCGTCACCAAAATGCCGACAGTTAAAATTCCGAATTGGTCGAAATACCGACATTCACATACCGTACACTCGAAGAGGCTGCGTATAGGCAATTTTAAAATCTGTTAACTTACTATGGTACATTTATGTTTGGGTTTTTACAAGGACAATGAGGCGCACTCAAGTATTCACATTTTTATTTAGATTAAATTATCTACATTATACTTCACACTAAATTCAGAAGGAATCGGGTAATATTTCCGAGAGTAAACGTACAGTCGCAGTCGCACTTAGAATAGTGCGATATCTGTTTGTGTTATTAAATATATTGATTTTATTGTATTAATTATACATTTAAAAAAAATATAATTAAAATTGTTTTTTTACAAGTTAATAACCAGTATAATACCTACACAGTTTTAGGGGATTGTTGCTAATCATGTCTGCAAAATTCCGTGTAAAATTGTTTGTTGGAGTTTTAACTTTGTTAAGATTTTAACCCTGTCAGGATTTTGACCCTATCGGGATTGAAACTGTCGGGATTTTAAACGCCTTCCAGGTAACACAGCTACTAGTATCATTATAATGATATATTTGTATAAAATAATTATATATACGAAAATGAAACTAATAAAAACATATTTTTTTATAATTTATTGTTTATTGTTTCGGGCATAAAATTTAAGATTTAAATAAATTAAATTCACCTGTAGTTTCATAATAAAATGAAAACTAATAATAATTAACAGAAATATGTACGTACATCTAAAAAAAAAAAATATATTAATAGAAAAACGAATGGGTACACATATGTACAAATATATTATAACATAATGAAATTGAGTGCTGATGAGTGTTGATTGAAACATTATACAAAAATGACAGGTTTATTGTTTTTATTTTTTATTTTATTTTTGTCAATTATACAATTAAAAATAATACATATAATGACACAATCGTTTATTTGACTCGTTTATTTGTTTCATATATAATTTATAGCCATTCAATTAAGTATAATATGTGTATATTTTAATTAAATGAACTTTTATTTCAATATATTTTCCAAAACTACGTTTGTATTATATTAATAAAAAATATGCCTATCGGACAAAGACGTATGTATATTATATAATTATTTAATATTTTGAATGCAAAAAGCGCTATTTTAACTTAAAGTCGCATACCGAATCAAAGAAAGCTGTATTTATTTATTTTGTTTTTAAGAAAGTCAGTTTTTTATTGCAACGAGAGATGATCATAATATTATTTTCGCACCACCAAATGATAAATCTTTAAATTTTTATATTTATCATAATTAAAATCAATGCTGTGTAACTGTGAATAAGTATCTAAAAATATCAAAATTGTTTAAAACGGTACAAAATGATAAAGTTCAAATTTATTATCCTTAGAGAACTAAAAATGTTATATAAGATATGACAAATTTTACCACTCCTATTGGGTCATTTGTAGTACAATAATAATCTTCTTCTTCTAATAATAATAATAATAATAATAATAATAATAAATGTTTACTGTTCAACGTGAAAACAGAAAACGAAATAAACGTTTTTGGAACTCTCTCAAAAGAAATTTTATAGATCTAATACCAATAATAATAAGCTAGTCATGATTATGATTTTTAAATAATTAAATTGTTTTAGACGGTCGAGAGCTTTTTAATTTTATTATTAAATTTGATATTGATTATTTTTTTTATTGACTTGTTTTGCAAAATTTAGTTCATAATTTGCTCTGGTCAAATATAAACATAGTGATAGTTATCACTCATTATTTTAAGGCCCAAGCCGAATTTTATTTGATTTATTCAAGTTTTATTCGTATTAGTCTTGTAATAAATCGTTTACCTATTATACAACGGGCCAAAAATGGATTTTTTTGTTTTCATCAAAATATTGCATATCAAAAGTCATAGGGTCAATACATATTATTTTGGCAATTATTAACGCAGATATAATAATTTAAAAACGTCGACAAACAAATCGTGCAGGGGATAATAGGTACCGTCGTAGATTAAAGTCAACATATAAATGTCCGTCAAACAAAGCCTATTGCCGTGTAAATAAGAGAAAATACAATTTAAAATATATAAATATATATAGTAGATATTTATAAAGGGGGTGGCGATGAGAACGATGAGAGGGGTTTCGATATAATACGGTTCGCGACCATTGATGGGATCATGAGGACTGCTAATGACAGGAACGGTCGACCCGCTGTAAATTAAGTGCGTCTCGTCTCGGGTTCTAGAGTACGGTTTTTTTTTTGGTACCAGTATGATGGTAAAAAAACCTACCCCCTTCCCCTCGGTTAACCGTTATCACTTATACGGTATAAGTTATAGTTAACGATAAACAAGTAAATTTATACCTGTAAGAAAAGTGTAAAAATAAAACTTTAGGAGACAAAGGTCACCGCCGTGCTTTTCTATACTTATATACTTCATATTGCGCCGTATACTATACGACAGTATGGACACGTCGACCTAGAATAATATACCTACAACACACACCTGCACGTATGGCTATGTTACATAATAAATATATAAGAAGAATTAAATCGGAACATGTGTCTAAAAAAAAAATTTAAAAAAAGTGACGATAACCGAAGTTGAAAAATTGAGTTATATTATAACAAGATGAAAATAATAATTATGGTTCGGCACGTTTTCGATTAGATTTTCCCATAAATATATATCAAGGTCATACCTACCGATATATTATAAAAGTAGAAAGATATGACCTTGAGTAAAACGTGAAACATTACCACCATCCTACGATGCACATTTTTCCATGTGACAAACGATGAGAGATATTATAAATGAAATCGATCGGTTTAATTATAACAAAAGAAAAACAGTAATTTAGATACTAAAATAAAAGTACCTTAATAAAATATATTATAGTGACATAATTGCAAATTACAAAATAATTTTAGGCCATAGATATAAACAATTTACAGATAACCGAGAGTACCATATAAGACTTGTAAAGAATATTTTTATTTTTTATTTGTAATACGTATTAGAAAAGATTAGTAAAATTGAATTTAGAATACGAATTCGAATTCGAATAAGTTCAAATGTATACATTACACTCGAATATTTCATAAAGTATTTGAATTTTTTTTCCGCTAAATTATATAAGTTTCGGAAGTAACGTATAATGGTTCCATATTTTACTAAATTAACTGATTACTGATTACTATTCATATTTTATCCATTAGTGATTATAGATAATAGTATAACAAATATTAAATTATATTATATCATGTTATTACATTATACTTTGTCTACAAAAGTATTTTAATTTAAAAATCAAAACCGGTTAATTTATTTTGCATAGTTTAAAATTGTTTATTTTATACTAATAAAACACCTAGTAAAACATACCACATATAAAATTTATACGAATAATAATGATTTTATAAAATCAAAAAATACTAAAAAAGACTTAGATTAAATCCTCTCTAAATATCAGTAGTTTATTAAACAAACTATCAACAGGAAACATAATAACTGCATCAATGTACTAAATAGGCGACAATAAAAATAAAATTATTATTGGTTTGAGAATAAAAGTATTTCTTTAGTGAATAAAAAAAGTACCATGAATACCGTATAAAACTCATATTATTGGTTTGGTTGATTGGGTTACCGCTGTATACGCCGTATACTGGGTTGATCACGCAAAAAAGGATCCTACTAGTTTTCCCGGGATTGTGATAAAAATAATTATTACACCTGTGATAACAAAAACAAAACAACAAACAATCGGACATCCTTTGCACAATGG
This sequence comes from Cinara cedri, assembly GCA_902439185.1. NCBI lineage: Eukaryota > Metazoa > Arthropoda > Insecta > Hemiptera > Aphididae > Cinara > Cinara cedri. The sequence continues at coordinate 757,699 of CABPRJ010000487.1, read as the reverse complement.
GTGGACTTCTGTAGTAGGTGAGAAATTAAGAAGGTAGATGTATGCAACAATTAATCATTGCTAACGAAAAACGATTCTGAACGGAGTTCGGTTATACATATTTTGAAAGGCTGTAATATTTACGATTTAAAAATAATACATTTCGTAAATTCTTTCCCAGTTTTTCATAATTATTATGAATATTCCTGGGAAAATAAAAAAAAATTTAAAGTACCACCCCAGTCAGATTTATTTTCAGAAAAAGTACTACTCTTCAAAATCGGAGCAAAATATTCGAGACTAAAGTTATTCACAAAAAAAATATATATATATAAATATTATTGTAAACCAATACATTCCTTGCTCCGCTCAAAATCTAAAACAAATATTTAGAATACGTATTCAAATATTTTTTCTGAAAATTTCAAAAATAGTATTTGAATTTTAGCATGTAATAAAATACTTTTATTTCAGTACCTGCAATCGAATATTTCACAACACTGCATAAAAGTAAATATAAAGTCAGCAGCCGCATACTAGAACGGAAAATACGGTATTTGATTTACCCATGAAATATTTATTTATGCCACGAATTACGCTATGATATTGAACAATTATTTTTGATTCATTTTCATTATTGTTTTCATATTATCACCATAATATTGACATGCATAATATAATAGGAGGAATACTTCATGGTTTGCTCTCTTAATATAGCTACCGAGTTAAAATTTACTCATACAGAGTGGGCTATAAATAATTGTTCTATAATATTATGATGTCTGCGTTATAGATAGGAATAAACAGAAAAAAAAAAAGTTTTCGACGTATTCAATCTTCATTTATACATTATAAATGTGTTGATTTGCGTTTTTCGAACCTAGTATATAATAATATTAAAATACGTATATGTATATGCGTCCATACGTATAGCTTCGGCGAGTTCGTTAAGTAATTTTCTGATTTTTTTTTTTTTTATAATTCACTTTAAAACATCCAATTATAGTTTGAGAGTAATTCATTATTCTCCATTAACTTCATTTACTTATTGTATATCTGCATATTGTATTTTATGTTTGCAATTCAAATTATAAAAGGTACCTACTGTATAGTGCATAAGAAATTATGTACGCAAAAAAATAATAAATTATATGCCTCGGAAGTTGCACGGACAAATAGGTATGTTTATTTTTACAAATCGACAATAATTTTAACAGTGAAACGCAAATAAAACTACCTGTATTGAAATAAATATATATTATAATAATATGATTTTAAATAATACGTTTTGATAAATAAGTGAATGGAAAATTTAAATTGTTTTATTATTATTTATATATTTTATGTTAGGTATAACCTAGTTGAAAAGTAGAAAATTATGTTAATTATTTTAACTTTTTTTTATTAGCTCAACTGATATTGTTTTACATTGACTTAACAAATAAAGAGTTAATTGTAAATGTATATATCACGGTAACCTAATTTAAATTTATAAAAATTTTAAGTTTTAACACAGTGTATTGTTTATAATATTGCAGTGCATCCACTCAATAAATAATAATCCATTGTTTTTTTAACTATTTGTTTAATCCTGATTTTCGTATTTTTTTAATTTTTTTTTTTTGGCGAGAGGGGGGAAACTAATCAGTACTTCATATAAGTACTTACATATCCCCCCCGTGTTTAACATTGATCATCCTTATTCTTTAAAAAATCACGAATATTCTATTTTTATTGTGAATATAACAATTTTAAAAAAATAATTAATTAACTTTTAACGTATTTATTAAGTCAATAAAATAAGTAAATACGACTTATTAACTTGCCCAGCTTTGACTATATTAAGAATTAAAATTTGAATGTCGAGAAGTAACTATATTACCTTAATATATCGAATAAAACATACATTTTTTCATCAAACAATATGATATATTGTTACTATAATATTATCATCGAGTAAAAAAAAAATAAGTATTTGCTGTAATATTATTGTTATCTAAACAGAAATACTGGAAGAAAAAACAAATACTTAAAAGCTCGAAAACCAGTAAAACGGACTTGACCATAATAATAATACTGCAATAGCTTAACTTCGAGATCGAGTATCTATAATATATAATAAAAATACTACACCGTGTTTGGTTTAAATGAGGGTGTGTACAACAGTTATATTGGTTAAAATATACATATAGAATTGAAAATGTTAGAAATACAAAACGTTTTATTTTTTAATATTTAAAAACTAAAACAAATGTAATAAATTAAAATATCATACATAACGTTATATTATTATTATTATTATCTTATTGCATATTACTAATTTATATGGTAAATAAATTAGAATAAAGAAAAGGGGAGGGGGTAGACGAAGTATACGAACGGATACGAACGTTTCTAAAAAAAAAAAAAAATTATAAGTAATTGTCCTAAATAAATCAAAACGTGAAGCATTCGTGACCCGTGTACTGATACTATTATACGTATATAAGTAACCGTATTTTTCATTTACCCGCTGAATTCAGTCATCGTCGTCGTCGTTGTACAATAACACAAGAGAGCACGCCACTGCTGCAGCCGCGCAAATATAATAATATAATATTGCGCCATTAAACAAATAGAATATAATATTATATTTTATACTAAACTAAAATTGTTCATTATCAAAATAGATGACGAAAAATATGATGCTATTTTCGGGCCGCATTATATTATGCCGCGATTCAGACTGCGGTGCAATCATAATGTATGAATATAGGACTTTACTTTTAAGTCTTACCCAATTTAGTGCGTCATATACAACCAAAATCAAACCCGTTTGTATTAAAAATGGGTAGCTAGGTATACACATATTCTATGTCAGCAGGGTGTGTTTGTTTTTTGAAATTTGTCGCCATATCTTTATAACGATACGTTTCAACGGTCTTGACTTTATTCAAATACGGCGTAGTCTTATAGGTATATAAATGCTATTTACATTTTACAAAGCCGACCTAGTTGCAGAGTATAGTATAACTATATCGTCATTTTTCTAAGAGTTAAAATGAATATTATTTCATTTTAAGCATACGACTAAATTTTGCAGTCTGTTCCGTGTTCATCGGTCACGATGAAAATTTGGATTTGAATTAATATTTTAAAAAGTAACCGTTAACGAATAATGTTATTTTATAAGTACCTAGGGCTCGGATTTTATAGAAAATATTTGTTGTTTTTTTTTTGTTGCTAGCAGTTCAATAGGAAACACTTTGTTCGCCAAGAGTTAACAACTCGATCGAACTTCTAAATCAACGAACTCCTCCGTCTCACGGTCAAATTCTCCCACTTTCCTATTGGTTTACGAATAGTGTTCATTGAATACTACGGGCGAATGGTCAAAAATGGACGAGTTTCGGTCAACTTCCGGTTGCGTTCCCTCAGCGAACGTAGTATAGAAATATCGTTATTATATTTTTTTTGTAAATACATTTTGAATCGTTCTAATTACATGATTATATTGATATGAGCTTAAATTAGTTTTTTTTCCTCTAGGTCTGTTTTTGCTTATTTGTACATAGTTTTCAAAATAACCTCACAAATTTATTTAATTCCAGTAGATACTATATCGGCCTGCATATTATTATATTATTAACAAAAACGAATGGAATCGTCGTATAATATTTAAGATGACCGGTAAAATAATTACCACAGTATCAGAATGTTATTAGATTAGTGTTATAAGATTAACCGTGATAGGCACACCAGTGTAAGTGGTCCCAGTAAGAAAAGTTTTAATGAAAATAACTAAATATATATAGTTGGCGGTTGTAAATTCATTTTTTTAACATAGAATATAATATTTTCCCATTCATTTTTTCTTTTCTTTATTTTGTATTATTAAAGCTTGAATTAAACTCACGGTTTTCTTTTGGCTATTATAAAAGTTAATTAACGATTTATTTTGCTAAAAAAAATCCTATCCCAATATAATTATTAATTTAATTTAATAATCGGTTATTTTTATGTTTATACTGTTCGTATTGGATATTATGCAGGTTATTTTCCACGCGGTGCATAACGTGAAATTTAATTTGAATCGTGCTCTCACGAAAAAAAAAAGAAAGTAAACCGATATTGAATTTCTGAATTAATTAAGGTTATAATTTTTTGTTTTTTTTTTCTGGATGTCGATTTATTATCGTAACATTTAAGTTAAATGAGAAAAATAAAATAATCGTTCCCATTTTTATTATCGTATAATAAAATGATACAAGACTGTACCCTGTTAAACTCTGTTGTGTATCACCGGAAACTGATTTAAACCGAGGCGATCGCGATGATTCAAATAAATTCAGCTTAGTTAATACCCTAATTTTTACTTTCTGAAACCTGAACACATTAAAATCGTTATTTTTAACTCTAGCTAGGGCAGAGCATATATTTTGTTTAATGTAGTTATTTGATTTATTTAGTTATTTATGGTTATACAATATTATAATACATAAATTTGATTCGATTACACACGTATAGCATCAAAAATAGGTTTTTTTCTAACATTTATGGTATATGTAAAATGTAGTAAGTGAAATCATAAGTATAATTTGGAATAACCATTTATTTAAATGAACGCTACATACTTATTTGGATTATTCCTGATTTTTCTTAAAAATTATAGGTAAATTAATTTTTATATTGAAGCCAACACCCCAAAATTGGTTCTACTGAACGTAAATTGATCATATCGTATATATTTGTTAAATAGAGATAATAAATGCATGTGTACCAACCTTTGAATATAATTCATTCTGAAAAAAATTTTTTCCGGTAAACCATCGGAAATTATTAAAAATACAAAATCGATTCTACAATTATATCATATGAAATTGTTTAAGTTTTATTTTAACATTATTGTTGTTTACTATCCCTTCCTACATTTTATTGATGAAAAAAGGGAAAAGCAGACTTTTATAGATAATATTAATCATATTTTACTACTTTGGTGAAAAACATTAAACTTTATAAATAATAAATAGTAAATTCGATATTATTATATTAAAGCATTTTGCATATCGACATATTTAGACAGTTAATATTCTCTATTCGAATCTCTATTGAAAATAGAGTTAGCTATTTGACAAATTCATATTATGTGTAAATTATGGTATACACAAAGGTCAAGGGTAACATTTTAAACATATTATAAATCAATAAGATTATCAAACGATTCTACATAATGAAAATAAACTAAAATAAATTTTACTCGAAGACTAAAACGTTGAATCGTTGGATCGTGATAAAAAAAAAATCACCCAGTATGGCGGATTTTAACTTTAACCATGGCAAACGCGTGTACACGACCACACTAATTTTTATTTTTTATTTAGGGGTATTTTCTATTGTCTCGATAGAATACAATAATCCGATTATTGGTGAGAATACAAAACACTATATACCCACTATCGATACATACCAACGATCATTATTACATAACAGAACGTGCAGCGAATTTACTTACTCTATCCAAGTTTGGTCCAAACCGAAACGTAACCGAGTCAGTTTAAGGAGTCACTGTGTATATAATTGTTTAATGTATAGTATTTATAATATTTGATTATAGCTCGGATGTCACAGAAAAACTCGGTTTTTTCTGACTGTCGATAAAACTTACGAAAATCTTTACAAAGCGTTTTTACTTCGAGGCTTCGACCCGTTAAAATCGATTTTTAAATATCAACCAGTTATATCGGAAAATTGACATGCATCGAAACCACTGATTTTTAATTTGGAGAACAAACTCAAATGATTGAATCCGCAATATTTATTATATTCCATTGTCGAACGAAAAAAACCGTTTTAGAAACGAAATTTGTAGTGTAATTTAATATAAATTATTATCGTCTCGGAATTTTTCCTTTAATAAATTGCTTACTTCTAATTGATTTACACAAATCGATTACATACGAATGTTTGATAAGTCCGTACAATGATAATAATACATTTTACCAGACGATACGATCTAATGAGACTATAGGCAGGTCGGTAGGTGTTTTGTTTTATTTATCGTCGTTTCGAAACGGAAAGAATATTTTGTTTACATTCTGCGCAAGTGATGTATTTTATTTGTTTCGAGATCGAAATAAGCAATAACCATTACCGAAACGTCTCGTTTAACACCAATAATCGATTACCTCGATTACTTTCTCTCGCGGCCGTTCCAATTACTAGGCCGAACTCATTAATTTTTAAAAGGAACGAATGCGTTCATTCGAGTTAAATATATAACACGACACCTACCTATAGATATATACGAGCTATTTGTTGAATTTTTTTTTTTTCCAAAGTAAATAACACACGAACAAATATATCAATTAACATTGGTGAAAAGTGGAGTCTAACATAGTACGCGCATTATCGGTTCATACATAGATATACTTTAATTCCCCGCGGTCCGCATAAATACTACAACTTTTCAACAATCTACTCAGCTAATATTACTCTATCAAGTACGGTAGGAGGTTTTTCTTTTTTTTTATTAATGTATTTACATGTTATTTTATGACTTTTTTTTTCTATGAAGTTATAGATGATACTTAAAATATCAATGGAACACACTATGTACTCGTCGTTATGTGATAACTATGTTCAAATTATCAAACTACAATATAATTTTTAAAAAAATCGGGAAATTAGAAGATACGCAAAGTTATTTAATTTATATCTGTACGATAAATTATTGCTGACAAAATACGATTCTGAGTGAAGTTAATTTTTCAAAATGCCGTACCTACATTTTATGATTTTTGTAAGATGAACTACATTTGGCTCAACTTGTTTGTTTTTATCATTATAAATAACTAATAATGCAACTCGTGTTAAATTAAACAAAATAAATAATCAACCAAATAAAAACTAATAACCCCAAAACGTCAAATGCCTAATAATAACTCTAAAATCATCAGAATGTTTTGATAAGGATAGTATAAGTGTTCGATTAAAATTATAAGCCTTTACAGCGATAATATTTAACTGAAATCTTTAACAAAAAAATATCATCGAAAACAATGAAACCATTAATGCCGTAAACTTTTCCTTTTTTCGAGTATTTCCCAATCAATAATAAAACTACAAAAAAAATGTAAAAATAGCCTTAATCATTGTTGGTTGCTTTACAATTGGTCTAGTATATTCACCAGAATGATTTCTACAAAAAAAAGTTTTTTGATTGGAGCGAAATTTTGGTAGAAAAGTTGTATACAGATACACAAAAAGAGAAACAAATTAGCATACGTCATAGTAAAACAGATACATTCCTTACTACGATGGTTAATTCTTAAAAAAAAAAAAACTATATAATTAAAATCCTTTTGAAATAAAGGATTTAATTTTAAAAAACTATTATTCGACATTTTTTTTTTTTTTTTTTTTTTTACAAAACCTTTAAATCTACGTTCTATTTTTTTGTCCAAAACGTTCAAAATATCATATCCCTAGGATTAAAAAAAACAAAAACAATATTCTCTTTTCATTTTACTTATCAAATGATGTCTGATTTATTGCCCAAAATAAAACGAGTCTACTAGATCTATGCTAATGAACGTCATAAAAAAATATATATATATATATGTTTCCATTAGAAATGCGGTGTGTAAGACACACTAGTTTGCTAGGTAATTGGTTTATATTCAATATACCTAATATTTTAAATATAACGTTATGTATAAAAATCAAATTTAATATTTTATTAAAATCGTATTTTAGAATTGAGTATTTATATGTATATATAAATTATAGTTTAAAAAACCATGCTCATGTTAAAAATCAAAAATATATAATAAATACCTATCTTTGTTTATAAATCATTAAAATCGGAAGCAAAACATTATAATATGGCATTTACAGCATCACGATAGTTTGACAAAATACATCAGAGAAGGGGACGTATAAGGTCATATTGGAATGTTAAAATACATAAAATGAATTCTGATAGACATTAATTAGAATATTAAAAATGTGTAGATAAATTAAATTACGAAGGAAATACATGGAAATCTGTAGCAAACGGAGTGACTGTGGTGAGTAAAAAAGAGAAAAATAAATAAAGTTCAGAATTTCTTCATTAGCCACAAACAAAATAAAATCACGAAACCGATTGGATATCAAAGATGATAATACCTATGCGTATCTGTTCAATATACGGTGCCGGATTTCGAAGCAATATTATTAGTAATCAAAAGTTTTGATTAGATTCAAAACATTCAAACCAACAGAAGATGTCACACTGAAACTTAAACAAACTAAGAAAATCACTCGTATGTATCCTAAACGTGCTTAATCATAATTATGAACAATATATTAAATAATTATTAGGTTTTAATATTACCATTAAATAATAATACGTTTTTTTAGCGTAGGGGCGATATACTTTATGCTTAAAAGGATTCACAATCCAGAAAAGGTTAAGGAACATATACTAACCTAACCGTAAAAATATCAACTATAGAAAATCAAATTATACGCTCATTTCATTTGAAATATCTATTTTTCTTTAGACCATTTTTCAAACATGCAAACATACATATAACTCGAAAAATTACAGTATAATAAAATATAACGTTGAACAATAATTAATATACTTACGTCTAAATGATTATTATATATCAAAAGTATAAACATACGCTAATGATACGCCATTACTATAATCAGATGAGACAATTATAATATGCGAATGTACAATAATTAAAGACGATGAGTACGAAATAAAGAATAATTATAATAACAAAGATGATAATGATTTTATTCGGATGTGAAATTAAAGGGTGTGGAAATTTGTCGGGAAACTATTAAGCACGCCTATTAAAGTAAAGTCTGAGAAGAGTGTCTAATAATAAGAGAAACTGCAGTGGACTTGAATTCGACAAGAAACAGAGGAGTATTGCAAGAAAGTTATTGTGGCTTAAATTGAATCAGTCAAAACTAAGTAAAACGTTAAAGGCATAATTGTAATTAGTGTTATTTATGCAATTACAACAATAAAATCAACTATATTATAGTTAAATTAATCCAAAACCTATCCTAACTACACATTAACCTTACCGATTAAAATCGGTGTATTTTAAATTTTAAAGAATGATAATAAAAGGTAATTTAACAATTTAATGAATTATAGGACTTAGGTACAGAGTAAGTTTTTTGTAACTTTTGAAAGTTGAGAAATTAAGTAATCAGAAACGATGGATTGTGTACTATAAATAATGATGTATAACAAAAAAACATCCGATTATCTCAAATATAGTGCAGTTATTACGACGATTTTACATAATATCCGATGAACAGTCCGTAGTTAAACACACGTTGTAAGTTGTCATGTTCAACAGCTATAATTGTAAAAAAAAAATTCTATATTAATGTATTGTATGAAATGTTTTCGAATTTTATAGTTTATTTTCTATAGATTCTTAAATACCTGTGTAATGAATTGTAAAATATGTTAAAAACGTACATCAGGTGTTCCCAAGAATTTGCACGATTGAAAAAATTAAAAACGCCAATAAATATTTGCGTGTTACAAACAGAATCTATTTTAATAATAATAATAATACGGTTACTTTATTATATTTTTTTAAATTATCAAACTGAACAAAATTGTTTTAAACCTTCGATATACCTATAGTTAAGTAATGTAAAAAGATACCACAGATTCCTGACAAAATATCAATAGTATTCCTTTTATGAAAATGAATTTGATTTTTAATAAAAATGCCTTTTGAAATAGAATACATTTTTAGTTTTTTATTTTTAAATACCAAGCTTTTATTTACGTATATATACAATATATTATATTATTTAAAAAACTAAATATTTCCAACATAAATTCCAAACTTAAGCGAACATTTATTTAGTTACAGCGAAAAACTGGAAAATAAAGATGAACAATATATTGACAATTTGTATCCAATTTGAAATTTATTGAATATATTATGGTGTTAAAAATAAAAGATTTTCAATAAACTTAAAAAAAAAAGTAAAAATACACTGCACCTATACAATATTGTTTGACTAGAAAAGATTTTTATTTTCACTTGAAACACAAAAGTTAAACTAAAATATAATAATATTCACCTATGAAGAATACATTATTATACCGTTTTTGATTTACGAAGCGTGCGACTTTACTACATTGCATGTACAAGAGCAATTGATAAAAACAAGTTGGCGTTACGTATTCCTAACACACCTTTTTTCCGTGTTTGAATATTCGAGTTTATTAATAAGGGAAAAAAATAATATACAAATTCTATAATATACAATTGTAACCGTAAGAAAACTAATTTAAAGTAGTGCTATTAATTGTTGCAATTATGTATAAAGTTATACAGTTCCAAAGTAATATAATATTATATTTAGCTCAACATTCAAAACTTAAAATATACTCGACTTTAAATTTATTTTTTAATATAATATTTAATAAATTGAATTTATGCAGAAAAATTAATAGGAAAAGAATACAAAAACGTGGTGCATTGACATCATCATTTTGCTAATCATTTTAATAAACTCGTCAGACAGATAATTTTTTTTAGAAAGGCTAAATAAAAATATTAATATTTTAGAAAAATGAATCTAAAAAGAAATCTACTAATAGGTGTGTCACTGTTGTAGGTGGGGAATTAAAAAATTGGGATATATAGAATTATTTAATCCATATCTGAACATAAATTATTGCTAATAAAATAAGATTCTCAGCGAAGTCCTATTAAATATATTTTGAAAAGTTGTGATTTTTTTACGATTTTCGTCAAATTGTGAACTCCAAACGCTTATTAAAAAAAAGAGTTGATGCTGGGGTCTTGTACGGTCACTGTTATACATGGGTAGTAGAGAAAGTGGGATACATAAAGTTATTTAATGTATACATGTAATCAACGATAAACTATTAATAACGAAAAACGATTCGAAACGAAATTCGGTTATACGTATTTTGAAAAGCAGTAACATTTACGATTGTCGTCAAAATTTATATTAGAAAAAAAAAAAAAAAAAAAATACTATAATAAACTAAATTTAATTTTTAACCACGGATTACACAGCTTGATTAGGTTAGGTTTATAATGAACCTCCATCTAATTTTCAAGCATTTCTATTAAGTCTAACAATTTATCTATAGAGTTATTTACAAATACAAATTTTATAAAAAAAACATGCTCAACAGTTGCTCAAATATTCTGAAATTTTTACCACGTCTAGAGAAAGCAAATATTAGTTTCTCTATACCAATTTTTTTAAATTAAATTACATTTAAAAAAAAACAGAATTTAAAATAATAAAAGCATTATTTTCGTGAATTTGCCCGTATTTTTCTATTTTGCTCAGTTATTAAAAAAAAAAAAAAATAACTCATATCATAGTAAAACCTATCACCTTAACGTTCTACTTTTATAACCATTAAATACCCCTCATGATGAACCTCTTACAAACGTCAAGAATTTCTAGTCAACCAAAATAATTTTATCCACATAAAACCAAATAAAAACTTTAAAATAAAGTTTAAAATTTGATTACCGAATGCACGGATTTTTATTTTTCCACCGAGTTCTTATAATGCCAATTTTTGTTTGTGGATGCGTAAGTCATTAAAATAATAATTATGTTTGATACATTTCATAAAATTGAAATTGCATTGATTGTAATATTATACCGAGTATTGAAATATTGAAATATTAAAATGAATTATTGTACACGTGTTTCAAAAATATTTTATGTACCTATATTATAATTTGCACTTAAATTAATTTTCATAACGGCATAGGTACTTTAATATTATATTAATATTGATTTTAACGTAAGTTAACACCCTTTCAACTACACCGAAGAATTCTATATTCTCAAAGACATGGCTTAATATTATAAAGACAACTGGATTACTTAATATAAGTCTACTGGATTTTCGTAATAGTAAAGGTACTATGTGCACATACTACTTGTTTTCAACATTATTAAAATCATAAGAAAAGGAAAATATTGTGTTCCAAGTACATTAAAATCTATTCAATACCGAAAAATCCGAAATACGTGAGAATATATGTCTATAAAACTCTATATGGACAACGATATACGCGTATATACTACAGTTTTTAATCGAATATAATAAATAAGCTTTCGATGTTCGAGAAACGACTGAGTGAGAGATTTGTAGACCTATAGAGTCGATTTGTACATTAGTCTATACCCACCATTGAACCCAAATTTATGGAACTTCCAAATAGCTCGGTGAAACATGATTACACACGGTCCTTATCGGCGATACCCTTTTAGGCGTACGGTTGCGCGCGCTTCATCATTTCTATTACCATGCAACGTTGCCAAATAATATGTAAACTATAGTACTATAATTATACTGTAAACATGGTATCTACCTAAATAATATATTAACAGCAACTTTTATATTAGATTTACAAGAATTACCTAAAAGACCAACACTATTTTAGAGTCAGTTATTACTTATTATTTACGGATAGTAAGCTTTTATCAAAATTATTGATTAATATCAGTCCCATATTATAGACACGAGAATATTAATACTAATACTCGAGCATGATATATGTACATTATACATACATACAGATAATCGTGTTCATGTTTCAGTTGTGTTTTATTAGTTTTCATATATTATTTTAAAATGGAAAACGAAATTTGTTTTATCAGTTCGGAGAACGGAAAAGATTTTTTGATACACAAGAGGCATAAATTTCGATATATTAGACAGCGAGCTGACGGATATGATAGTGATGTGATATGATAGTGATGCTGTAAAAAAACGTGCACATTTACACTATTAACAAATAATAAAACCATTTTTGACAATACTGGTGACCATAACCATCCTATGGATATGGTTCAAAAAATCAATATGCAAATTTTACAGGAAAATTGCAAACGAAAAGCTACTAATTCCATATATCTACCCGGCCGATAAAATTAAAAATGTTTGAACTGTTTGCTATTTTACTTTATTTAAATATATGTAACAATTTTGACAACGTGGCATCCAATATCAAGCAAAATCGTATCCTTTTGAAGGACGAAAATCACGTTCTTTGTTCTCCGGTACCATGCGCAATCGTACCACACCCAAACAACCAAGGCATTTCAAAAACGATAGAGAATTTTTACAGAACAATAACTAAACTAAAAAGCCGGTTATAGTTCCCACCATGACCGGTCACTGTTTTAGGTCTTCTTCTTCGTCATGTCAGTAATGTTGTAGGTATGGAGTAGGGGAGATTTAGTAAAATATGACGAAAACATTTGTGAATACACTGAACGCAACGATAAATTGTTTAAATCAAAAGTACTATTTTGAGCAGAGCTCGATAAACAGATAAAGCCATAGGAGCCAAAGTAACCCAGAAATAAACAAAAACAAATCCGGTTTACCGTCATCTATTGTAAGTTTTTTTTATATATATATTTTTAGAAAAAACAATACGAGATATCACTATGATGTGAATAACTTTAAGCATTTTTACCACTTAACCGACAAAATGTTTTCCGAAAAAAAAAATTATATTACTGATAATTTTTTTTTTTTTTGTGAGTATTAGTTTTACTTTCCATGAACCCCCACCCATGGAAACCAAATGGAGGCAACCAAATTACGGTGAATACTATAGTCTAAGTGAATATTTAAAAAAAGGAAACGCCGAATTTTATTAATAAAAATTAATTTAACGACTTAATACAAAATGCTTAATAGTACTAGAATCCAAATCTAAACTGATTTATCTAAAACTGATACTGGTATAGGACTTGAAGTTGTACATCAAGACAAAACAAATCAATTCCAATTAAACGTTAACAGTAAAATTTTCACAACCGAATACTTAGCACTTCTTAAAGGAACCGAATTAGCCCTTAAGACTCACTAGACAAAAATTGATATATGTTCTGACACATTAAGTGCCTTATCTAATTTAGAGTCAAAAGTACTAACAGAGCCATTGGCTTTAAGTATCAGCAACCTTATTTCCAAAACCAACAAAGACAAAAGATTCAGACATAGCTACCTAAAATGCAATAAACAGCCTTAACAAAGAAATACTTTCTTTTTTAACACTCGTGGACATGAAAACTAATATAAACAAATACTGCAGGTATACATGAAACACCGAATGGTACAACACCACGGAAAATGAACTACGTAAAATCAAACACTTTGTTGTACTCTGGTCCAAATATAGTCAATTAAACCATAAGGAAGAAGTAGTTCTAAATCGACTAAGAATTGGTCACACCAGATTTTTACATGGACACCTAATAGAGAAGACTGAACCCCCCTTCCCTAATATCCAACATGTAACACAATCAACTCTACCAAACATATAATCATCTACTGTACTAAGTTTATCGGACCCAGAAAGGAATTCAACATACCGGACAAATTAATGCTATAAACAATAAAAAAAAAAAAAAAATTAAATGAAAGGTACTAGGAATTTTTGTGACCATCAATAAATCCAAATATCTACGTAGAACTAAACGTACCTAAATATTAAAACTACTTACTTACGTTACTTAACCTTACCCGACCCAACCTCAGAGCACATAATTTATAGATAAAACAATTCCGATATAATAATATTATAGGGAACCATTATATTATATAATTATATAAAACCATTCCTTCAAAAAAAAATTTAATAAAACGGATTTAACAATTTAATTTCAAACTAAAAAAAAAAAAATACACAATAACAATTATTTCTAAATGCTTCATTCATTTAATCTGTTATACTCTAATTTAAAAAAATAAAATATCCGAATAATTGTTTTATATTTTTTCAATTTAAATTCTAATTAGAAAATACTTTTTTTATATATATTATGTATATACATGCTAATTTTAGTATACAACTGTATTTTTTTCTCATTTTTCTATTCGCCGTACATAAAACAAATCGTAGGTTTCCACTTAAAGATATTTAAAGATATAAATAAAACAATTGATAATATTTCGATGTTTGAAAGAGCCGATTCTGAACCTATATAATATTATAATATATACTATTATATACTTTTTCATTTTACACTAGTTTTTCTAATCATTTTTTTTTTCCTAAGTTCATGTGCTACGTGTTATCACTGGGTAATCTCTCATACTCTGGTTATTCACCGTGATTTCTTACGCTTAGATCTTAATTACTAAATGTACTTTCCTTTGTATAGATTGTAATTTGTCCTTTTCTTTAAACAAAAAAAAAAAAAAGTTATTCCTTTATGTTAAATGTGATAATTTACAAAATAAAACTAAAAAAATACGTTATCTATAAAAAAAAAAAAAAAACTCTTTTAGAGTGATACATTTTTAATGCAAATTAAAATCTACGAAAATTTACGTCAAAGAAACATTTTCTTTATTTATGTTTTTCACAATAAACTGATAAACGTTGTAGTAATTTGATAGATTAACGTGAAAAGAAGATGACGGAATAAACAACAAAAAAACCTACCTTCAAGCACTGATGTTTCGAAACTTTAATTCCCGTAATCACGGCAAGCTTAATTTTTTTTAAATATATATATTTTTTACGGTTCCGCGTCGGCTAAATATATTATAATATGTAAAAATATCGTATTATCTTCAACGTTTTTGAAATTTTTTTTTAAGGTCAGTATTTATTTTTTTATTTATAAAAATGTACAATATGTACAAAATATTACATTCAAGTTTATAATGGTGTATCTACGTTTATAGTGAATAATAAAACTAAAACGTAATTAACGATAGCGATTTCATTGCCAACATATCAACCGCTTAATCAATCTTTTTCTCCGGTCTCTAGGTGTCTAAAGACAACCCGAATCACACCCAATCATCTGTCCTTCTCTATCCATTGCTTATATTTCTGGTAGAAAATATAATTTGCAAAAATTAAAAACAATGAAATAGGTAACACCGCGGTGCGAAGTAAATATTTGCCATATACCTACAATTTTCCTACGAGTAATTACGCAATTATTATTTGAAAACTCATATAAAATCAAACAATGACCCGTTTAATGCACTAACAAGAGAAAATTTCCTTCCAGAAAAGATAATACACTATATATATAACGGATCGAGATTTCTGGTAAAAAAAAAAAAGGTGATTACAGACATAACAAATTCAAAAAAATATACATCATAGTAAAAAATTAATAAAAACATATTTAATGCTAAAAAATACATTAATTGATACTAACAACTTTTATTTAAATAGGAAATAAAATGTACATCAATATACAATAAACATTGAGTTAGTTATTAAATTGCGAAATTGATTTTAACTTTTACTAACAACTTTTCACAGAATCCTTTAAAATTATATTATTTGTTAGTAGGTACCAGACGCGTTTTGTATTTATATTTTAAATGCTCCGACGTAACACTAATCCCTTTGCATTTTTCTGTGGCTCATAAGACGCCGAAATTAATTTTAGTAAATTCAATTTTCGGAACATTATCGATTTAACTAAAACAAAATATTATATTATATCGTCGGCTAATAATAAATTATTATTAATTATACTAAAGAGTAAATTATAAACAAATTTTAATGCGATTAAATAAGCGGGTATTCCTTTGTATAATATTAAAATATTCATGTAAATTTATATAAATTCACAATATTAATTAATATATATAATGCGTAGTTATGTTTCCAATTCATATAAAAAAATGTCAATATATATTCGTATATTAGATTGAATTTTTTTTTTCGTCAGATAGACCGTTCATCTCCTCTCTGATCGTCGTCCACGATTAAAAACAAAATATCTCAAAATCATCTTTAAAAATTGTTATTTTCGATGGTTGTGAAAAATATAATTTTAGAATTAATTATTATTTTTTTTTTATCTATTCCGAGTGTAGCGAATAGTAGTTTTACGAAATTTATTTTTGTCTCCCTGGTAACACTTTCGCGGTCGGAAAAAAATAAAAACACTCTGAATCGTTCACATCATGCCCGCGTTATAGGACGTGGTAGTACTTTTACTACCACGTCCTTTATATTAGACACACATTTTCTCTGAAATAACCGACAGTTTTTTATTTTTTTAAATTTAAAAAAAAAAACTGACAACATATATTACCATAAAACCTTTTACCGTATTACCTACTATTTATTACTGTTCAGTCGGACTTTTTTTCACGGTTCTACAATTATTATTCAAACGTGTATGTATATATATATATTTATATACTCTACCGCAGTTAATCTATTTTGTATAAAACTAAATGAAAAATAATTCTCCGACTGCGGTGTTTTATCTAATTAAATGCAATTTACTCAAATTAAATTACGTTATCGGGCTTGTTATATATTATATATATTATCAAACGGATTAACAATGATCAAACGGATGCGAAGTATCTGTGCCGTACACTTTTATCTTAAAAACTTTCATTATAGTAATTATTAATTCGCGAAATTCCGCTTTCATTATATACCGATTATATTTTATCAACTTTGTGCCCAACTTGTTTTTTTTTTTTTCCTATCCGATTAAAATCAATAAACGCAAAAACAAGTACATCGCAATATAATAATTTATCATTTCATTATTTGTATTACATAATTTCGCTTTAAATACAACGATATCACGTTTCATTTACTACGTGACGTACGCATCGGGTTATTTAAAAAAAATAAAAAAAAATGTAAATCTGGCTTTTCTATTTTGGAAATATACACGATAGTACGTAGATAGGGTTTAATGATAATACCGATATTATTCTAGACACACGCGCCATCATAAAAATATAAAACAACGTGTCCCGTGGAAGTGACCATCAGGTCTCATATGAAAAAACATACCTAAATTTATGGAGAAAACCTTTTTGAAACGGAAGAGGAAGAAGATCTGTCCTTTTTCTTTATGAACAATTTAATTTTCATATATAGATAGTACAGTTTTATATGTACGTATTAAATTCAAATTTTGACGAATATCCTAAAAATCACAACATTTCAAAAGATGTTTAACCGAATTTCACACAGAATTGTATTCCGTTATCGATGGCGTATCATTACATTTATACACGAGACAAATAATTGTACGTGTATTCTACCTCCCCAACTTCCTAACTACAACAGTTGCACGCCCATCAGCAGTATAAGTTTATTTTTTTTCATTTAAACATCAAAATGCACATCATATTCACAACCACAGCGACGGTTAGCCCGTCATCTGAATATTAAGAAAAGCGTCAATTTGAATAAGGAGGATACAAGGATTTATGACATCACATCGTGCGTATTTTTTTTTTTATTTTTTATTTTTTTTTTTTTGCGCTTTTGGGCCTCCGCTGGATGTTTTCTATTATATAGCATTGTTGTCGGGCCACAGCCGTATCCGTGAAATCGTATTTTGATTCGGACGTCTACTAATGCGGTTCAAATGACCCCGCTGATCTCCGCGGTCGTTTGTATGGATTTTTACCCTCCTTTACCCCGCCGTTTTCCATCACGGCAAAAGTGGCGGTACACCAACTTATACGCAGTTTTCTTTCCACGATATTGACGAGACACCTATATAGACGATACGACGACGTATATATATATATGTGTGTATAGATAGACAGATATGCGTACAAATCAATTTATTTATTTAGAATTATTTTTAACAAGATCAAGATTTAAGACAAGTGTGTATTTCAGTATTTTCTTATTGTCTTCGATAGGACCCATCGAAGAAAAAATATCTACCGATTGGTGGTATGTGAATAGGTATACGATATACGATAATCACAGTTAGATACCTAGCTGTTCAAAACCTATCTTTACCAGCTATTATAATTAAATTAATTTGAACCTACCTACATCAACAGTTGACGGATCTACAGACAAAAATAAACTGCAGATACTCGAAAATTAAATTACTGTGGAAAATCTTTGGACAACATAGCCGGGTGGGAGAAACGAAGGAAAAATAAAAAAATGCACATAACTTTCATAGAAGATAATATTTATAGATATTGTTAAAAAAGATTCTGAAATCGAAGAATCCAAAACCCGTTGCTCGTAGCAGGTCTACCTTTCGAAGATAAAGTGGGAAAACATAGTCAAAAAAGATTGAACGTTTCATGAAACAGACAAAATTAGAAACTTTAGGTGGCGGATAGAAATAGCTAGAGAATTGGTTATGGGACAGAATGATCATAAAGGCCAATGAACACACCCAAATAAAAATAATAATACCTGCATTTAAATAAATCGTATTTTTAACTTACAAAATTTGTAAAAATTATTGTAATAATTGAAAGAAAGAAAGTGTATTCAAACAAAGACGTATGATTATGCAATTACATGTGAACTTCTTAAATTCCAATATTTTAAGAAACTTAATAAAACCAAAAAAAAAGTACTCTGATATTAATAATTAATGAAAAATTAATACGCTGTTTAATTCGAAAGTAATGATATGAATTCACGTATTTAAACGATTTTGAGAAGTCTTTAAAGTCGATTTATAATATATCATCCAGTACTGTAATTCGTCATCTGAGTCGTTCATATAAGGTTCGGAAAAATTCAGAAAAATATAATTTCATATTGTGATTATGTCGTGTGATCTCTTTCCATATCAGTATTATAGAAACGAGGTAAACATATTATATTATTTTATTATAATACATGGTAAAAATCACTAGGTATATTGAAGTATTATCATTTTACCACAAACAGTCGAATCGCTTTTGTTTACCCAAAACTACAACATATCTGCTCGCGCAACGGTAATATAAATTATAATATAATTGCGATGATTTTTTATCACAATATAAGCAACTTACTATATAGTTATATAATAATAATATTATACGATAGGAAAGCTATTAGCTCTTATTGTTAATAATTATTTATAACACAGGTCTGAGGTATGGAAAAAAAATCAAGGACCGATGAAAATTAACTGGTACCGACTTTTCGAGGGCACGAGCGGAATGGAAAACGGACCAATTAAGAACTGGCGTGAAAACGGCGGTGATGAGAAACGTGTATTTTTGACAGCATTATAAATGGAAATTGTCCTCTACACGCGTACCTTTAAATTGAAACGAGGTGAATGCTTGAATTTCCAATTAATTTACACATTATAATAATATAATATTACGTATAGGTATATTATAATGTTATATTTCACCTGC
The DNA here is from genome assembly GCA_902439185.1 of Cinara cedri. Taxonomy (NCBI): domain Eukaryota; kingdom Metazoa; phylum Arthropoda; class Insecta; order Hemiptera; family Aphididae; genus Cinara; species Cinara cedri. The sequence goes on along the minus strand of CABPRJ010000487.1, from coordinate 737,559 downwards.
AGACAACTTGTGCAAACATTTTCCACGATTTTCTTTAATTAATTTATTGATTTTTTTTATGTGTTACAAATTTGTTTTCGAGTTCGTTAGTTCAAAAAAAGATAGAAAGTTAAATATACGCCAAAATTTTGTACTGGAATCTATAATAGGTTATAGACTAAATTAAAATAATGTTCGCTATTACGATTATAGAAAATCTATAGGGCTTTACTATAGGCTTTTTACTATAGGCTTTATTCCAAAAAAAAGTATTTTTTTATAACTGACGTAATAAGAAAAAAAAATCACAATTGGCTTTTTCGAGTCCGCAAACCCAATAAAAAATAAAAGCTATGCTGGAATGGAATCCGTGTCAGAAACGATCTTTAAGTTTGAGAAATAAGATGGGAAGATGTAATGAAATACCATACGGAATTACTAAATGGAAAAGAAAAAGTAATAACGGTTAGAGAAGAAATAACCCAGATAACATATGCGTAATGATAATATTATATTAATATCAATTTTTTATCAAAACAATGATATTATTAAATAAATATTGATAGTATATCAAATAAATATTTTATAAAATAATAATATGAGTATATTATTATTATATTATTATAAATGAATTGTTGAAATGATATTTTGAGCAAATTAATATGAAATCATTGATGAAATAATAAAATTCTAAATATATATGATAATAATATTTTCAAAATATAAATAATTCTATAATTCTATGATAGTCTACCATATACATGATAATAATATATATATAATATTACAGATACATATTTTCTACGTTTGAACCTAGCAGTTTATTATCGGGTTTGTCCCAATGAACCCAATGAATAACCGTAGATGTACAATCTTTATAATAATAGCAATATTTGCGTTATCCGAGTATAGACCCAACCGTTACTAACGACCGGTTGATTATACATCTCAGAAGTCGCCAAATTGGAAAAATTTGTCAATGTAAACAAATATTATTACGATTAAAAGTACGCCAAGACCACCCACGACGGGTCGACCGAGATTTACTTATCATCTCCATACATAAAATAACATAAACCAAAAACATACAATTTTTATAGTAGGCAATTAAATTAAATTTGTATTATTGTTATATTTAATACATGCACTAAATAATACACACAGTATCAAATCATTTTTTTTTTTTTTTTTTGGGGGGGAGGGCACTTATCATTTTATATAAGATACCATATTTTTTTAAACGATAAAATACACCGAAATAACCAATAAACAAAAAAGCCCCCACCACCCCTCCACCTACCCACCTGGCACTTTCCGCAATTTCGAGATATCACTGTATAAATAGGTACCTATGTTACAATATTTTGAAATTTCTTATACAATCATAAAATTAACTACTTAATAATTAGGTAGGTAGTCTAACGGAAAGAGCATTAGATTAGATTAGGCAGGGTCTCGGGTTCAATACTCAACTGTGATAAGTTATGAAAATCCGTTTTTTTGCATTTTTTTCCTTTTTTAAAAAAAATGTTTGAAAAATATAATTTTTAAAATATTTAATAAACGAAAATCCTGTGAATATCCGTTATTTTAAAAATATTTTCTAAATATTATTTAAATGAAAAATAAAACATTTTATAAATCTTAATAAAAAATATTTTTTTGCTATCTGGGAAGGCTGGAAGAATGGGTGTGAGTTATGATTATCTTTATAGAGACATAGGAACCAGTGAAAAATATTTCGAATGGGGGGGATACACAAACTAAAGGCAATAGATTAGAAAAGTATATTGATTTATTTTGATTATTCAAGAAAATGTAAAAATAATCGAAGCATTTAAAATAAAACCGTCTAATGTTGTGTACTATAAGGATTAAAAGGATATAATATTATATCGAATTAATTATAATGGTATTTGTACTACTAACGTCCATTCCTAAACACAGTGTTGAGATTATGTAAACTAAATAAGGGACGGAACCTGGTTATTACTACTATACGGGTCCACGAGATTTCTGAAACTAATTCGTAGACACCCCGCAGAACTAACAATTCCGAAGGCTACCCCAAAAATTTGGTTATATATTATAATATATAAACATCACTGTGATAATATAATATACATATAATTTCGTTAATTTAAACATTTTGTTTTTAGGTGGCAAACATTTAAATTGAAACTTTGGGTAAAAACGATTTTATGTCTCCGCACCGTAAGCAGTGAAGTGAGTTTAGGAGACAATATTGTATTCTCGGTGACCTGGGTTCGTCAGAATTTTCGTAGTATCCATCCGAACGGTGAGCGTTCGAGTAAAACTAATTACTAAAGGATTCAGTAGTCCGTTTTGTGGTTACTGCCATATGCGTACACCATTGCCACAACTAAGGAGAGATTGGGTAGGCTATGTCCACTCAGTTTTGTCTGTATCCCATCCAGGTTTTTAATATCTCAAAATAAATTAATATTATTTAATCGCAAAACGATCAATGAATATATGAATAATGATAATTGTAAAATTTACCATTGTCCGCTGTCATAATATGATAGTCAACCATATAGTATCATGCAATTATATTGGAAAATAGCTGATACTGGTTTTCGTTAAGGACCTATTTTGTTTGATATATATTCATTTTTAAATATTGATTATAAATATTGGAGGTAAGGGGGCAAAACTCTTCAAAGAAAACATTTAAAATAAATAATTTAGCTTACCCACAAATTAATTTTTAGTCGCTCCTACACGGAAACATAATAATCAAACTGCCTAAAGGTATGACGTGTTTTGATTAACGCGTTAAAATATAATAAAAATTCAAAGATTTGTGATTTCACAAATTTGTTGTGGGAAAATGTACTATAGTTATATACTACTGATATTATATCCAGCGATTTATTTAAAAAATTAAACGCTATTTACTATAATAGACGTTGCGTTGTTTCAATCGAAATAAAATACCAATTCTAAATGTAATTTTTGGCACTAAACGCGCTTTTTGTTCTACCAATAATATTATTGTCTGCCAATTTAATTATTTGATGTATTTATTTTTTCTCACCCCGTCGTAAAAAGTGTTAAGCATGATATCTCTAAAATAAGAGTACCTATTCTTTATCAAAATCAAAATGAAATATTTTTTTTGTATATTATATTAGTCCAAACTACATACACAAATATTAAGATAATTAATACAACATTGTGTTTATGATAGAGAATTTAAAAATAACATAATTTGAATCTCAACGATATTTTCTAAAATTAAAAGTAACTCCATATGAACTTTATAACGAGATTTAATAAGTCGTTTTTTGATTTTCTAAGGGGTTTTCAAACTAATTGGAAAAAACCGAAAACGAAATTACAGGGAACCGGCAAATAGGTATTAACGACGTACCGCGACGTCACCGATTTTATTGTTTTTGATTGTTACGCACTGTGTTTTCAACAGAAGTATTGTTTTAACCAAAAAATACAAAGAGGCATTTTTGTTGTATATTGGATCTTTATTGGATTAGGAAATAAGCCATTTTTTGATTTTTTTAAAACAGTTTTCACAATAATGGGGAAACCCCAGAAAAAACGTAAAACCTAACCTAACGAACAATTTTACAATTTTTGTTATGATTTCATTATTTAAAATATGTATACTTTATGAGTGATATGAAAGAATTTGTCATCGCCAGCCTACTCGTAGTAAATCCATTAATCAGGCCCTAGGCCTTACAAACCATGTACAAACGAACTTCGTTTAGAACAATTTTTCGTTAGAAATGGTTTATCTTTGCTTACAGATACGAATTAAATTATGCTATATATCCTGCTTTCCAACTTTGCACCTACAAAAATGACGTGCCCATCAGCAGTATTAGTTTTTTTTTTTTTTTTTTTTTCATGTACAGATACGTCATAATCTTATATTATACGAACGTAAAATGTAGATTTTAAACACGATTATTTTTTTCTTTTTCGTTTATTTGATTTTAAAGTGGAAATGTTTTTTTTTTTTTTTTTTTTAATGTTTAAAACTTCTAAAAAAAAATGTATTAACTTTCATGAATCTATTGAAATATGCATATTATCATACAAAATGATAATACTGCGGCAGACGTAAGACTATACGCATTAGTTCGGTTTTAAGGAATGTGTATAAATAAATAATTTCAAAAGTTTTCCACTTGATGAATTTTAAAATCCTTTAGGTTTACATAGGTATATTACATTTTTTCATGTGTTTATGATGGCCATTTTCCCCAAACACGTTACACTACATTGCACTACAGATACCTAAGTATTCCGACTACATGCAATACTGCAGTGTAACGGCTATACTTTGTAATATGTTTTATACTTCGCGGTAAATCGGATTATTGTTAGAAATAAAATAAACATACCCGTATAAATCATGTATAATTACTATTATATATATAATGTAAAATACATATGTTAATACAAGTACAAAAGAAACAATAATATTAGAACAGTGTATTGAGTACATGTTAATGTTTTTTTTTTTTAACTCTTGACTATTTTTAGTCTTTAAAAACAAACAAAAAACGAACAAAAAATTGATTATAAACAACAAAATACTGTTTATCGACTAATAATATAAATAATATTTTACATTTTAGTAATAAATAAGGTTAGGATCATATTGCAACTACATGAGATTAGAGTGGAATTAATAAACTCGACATCCCTTGAATCAATTTCACCATTATAGGTACACGACACAATAACAGAACGGCTATTATTTTCATGAAATTCACTTGATTCAGCAGTATTATATTATTGTAAAGAAACAAAAAGTATATAAATAAATGGCATTAGGCTTATAAAACCGTTTAAAACGATAGAGTCAATCGATTTTAAGAACGGTAAAAAAAAAAAAAAAAAAAAAAAAAAACATCGGTTAAATTTACCGAGCTCTGCGCATTTCTATATCTACCCTCGTATACATTTCATTGTTTCTTTTTTCTTTTCAGCTAACTATATAGGCACCGTATTATAAAGAACTTGTTAAAATGAATCAGTATCGCTTATTAACGTACATCCGTTGGATATTAGTATTTTTCAGTTCACCACACCGTATTATAATCATGTATACAGATTATATAGCATACTTTATGGAGCATAAGTATACAATATACAATAGTGTATACCTTATACATGGTACGGGCAAGATGTATATATAGGAATTATATAGGTATACAGGTACATGGGTGTTTACATCCATGAACATTTAATTTGTCCCGGATAAACAGCTGCGGGCCCGCGCCCGTTGATCCGCGTGACCGGGGGCGCGAGTTATATTCGCGTTCTCGGAGATTTATTAGATGTAAATCGTACCCGCCACGTACACAATATTTTTATCTCGAATTTAATAACAATTTATAATGTAACACGGTGTAACATAATAGAAATATTCGAGTGACGGTGACGATAATATTTCGTTTTCGGACAATATATCCGATTTCAGAATGATCGATGACAACCTACTGACCAATCCCATATATACATACCCCGACAATAACGATATTATTATGATACTTACGGGCGGTGGTAGATATGTACTATACACGGTAAAACGTTAAAAAAATGTATTACAAACCGAAACGCGAATAGCCACGTTTGCCGTCCGGATTGTAATTGTTAATTTTAATCATTGCGAAAACTATTACCGAATTAACCGGTATTTTTCGAGCTCGATCCTTTCAAAAACAAAATAAAATCAATGAAAAAGATTTGATTTAACGTGTCTCCCCGTTTCCACCCTTATCTCTATCACAGCGTTAATCGTTGTTGCCCGGTAATTTATCATTTAAAACAGGTAGGTATCTAAACGTCCTTGTCTGTAACAACCGAATCAAATACTCGTGTTAATAACTGGTTGTTTTCTTTCCATGCGTGTCGCCAAAGTAACCACCTGTAAATCAACGACAACGAAAAAATTCAACTCAATTTTCGTTTCAAAAATACCAAAAACCCCAGTACGTATCAACCGTTGTTTGGGCGTTGAATTTTTAGATAAACCGTAAACGCCAGTTTTCGTTTAGTTTTGAATAATTGTCAGAAGTTCAAAGTTTCGTCAAGATCGGAATAAAACGGTAAATTTGCATGGCGGACGGACAGACAGAATTTCAATTTTATGAATACGATGTCGTAGGGTATTTAGATTTACTTTTATCAACTATAATTCGAATGTAAACATTATAAACATTTCCGAATAGTATAGTACATTACACGCATTATCGTTATAATAAATCGTATTTATAATATTATATTGATAACATAATAATTATTAAAATTATTGAAGTATATTAAAACTCCGGAAAATACGAGAGTATTGTCGTTAATAAGATCCTCATTGTTATTCGCATTCGCAATACGAATTAAAAACTATTAAATATTTAAGTAATAAAAAAAGTTTAATTCAATCGGGTTTTATGTATTTTATAATTTATTTAAATATGCTCGATTACAAAACTTATTGCGAAGTAGAGATCGAATCTAGGACAAAATCAAAAATGTTCATTACTTATACATTTATAATCAAACAAAATTTGAGTTTAACAAAAATGGTTATAGAACTGATAATTTATACAAAAAGTTCTGGTCAAACTTTTAAGTTTTCGCCAAAACCCTCTATAAAGTATAAACTTGAACAACTTTTCGATTACACATAAAAAAAAAAACTAGTTCGACTAAAAGTTTTTGTAAATTATTTCATATAATTAGCTAAGTTGGATTATGTAAACAATGAGTTTTTAAATTATTTTTGGGTTTTTTTTCTTTTAAATTAAATTCAAAAAATAATATACCAAATTGAATTCGCTCATTTATTATTTAATTTTATCGTCCATCGAATAATATAACTCGTGTACAAATAAATTTCTATGTTAAAATTACGTTTCGTATTAAGTGAATGCTGTGGCGTACATTTTAATCAATTTAGATCTAAACACTAGACGACACTGCGGAAATTGAGTTTGGTAGATTTCAATTTTAAAAACGGATTACGATTATGTAGGTTCATCACTACGATACGCTTGAATTAAAAAATTGTATTATTTTACTGGAAATGGTAAACGAAATTGTAATATATATTTTTGAAAATTGTTAAATAAGGAACTTGAAAACAATTTTTCTTTTACTTGTGATTATAATAGAATTGATACAAAACATACATTATTTGAACATATCTTATTGTTAAGAACCTGTATCAAAATACGTTTTCATAATAGTTTGAATCCGTCGACCGCGATTCGTTAGTACAGTTTCGTCCGGCTATTCGGTCTAAAACCGTTATAGCTTTTCCCTTCAATGATTATCGGATAAGCGAAAGACGCTTATTACTCAGGCGGCCGTTAAAATGAAAACAAAATGTTTCGAATTTTACAGGAGAATTTTATTCAAAAAAACTATCACCGAACCCCAAAAGAAATATATTTAAATACTACAAGCAGAGTTTAAAACATTCGTTTAAAAATAAATGCATTCCTATTCACATTTATTGAGTTTAAAACCCAATGTATTTATATTCAAAATTTATTTTCTTTATTTCAAAAAGAATGCATACATTATAACATTTGTCAAAAATAGAACGTATTTATGAACACATTAAACGAATTATATGAATTTAATAATAAAACATAATCGTCTATTTTTTTTGACTATGGATTTCTGACTGTTTTGCTAATAGTGGTCGACAAATGATGGGGATTAACTAATAAATGGACAACTAATGTTCGAAGTTTGATAATAATTATTACTACTATTTTTTTATTCTTTTAATTATTATTATTAAAATGCAAATTATATATTTTTAATGTATTAAAAGTCGAAGATTTCATATGTAAAATGAAATATGTGTTATGAAAAATATCTATTTTTTGACACGTTTCATACTATATAATATCCTTAGAAACAAAAAAAAAAAATATATTTCGAAAACTTGTCGAAATGAAATTAATAGCTTTTCTCGTGCTCCGCTCGGAATTTTAAATACGGTTATTAAAATTATGCTAATGTATTTTGATAAATACGCGGATGATATTATGTATACGAAATAAATGTGCATAATAAATTAATTATATTCATTTATGATTTCAAGACAAATATTATGTATTATAATGTATCACCTGCTGCTATTATTAATACCTAGTCATAATATTTTCGCTTGTTCACTCGTATATAAACGTATAAATATGACTTCGATTATTTCGATCAATCGATCGTTCCTATTGTTCGTAAGAAAAATCGATCGTGAAAAATAATAATCGAACAGACCTAGGTGTTAGTATAATATTTTTAGCTTCTGAGCAGACTATGTTAGTTTTACTATGGCGTGGTTGCCGTCAATTGTTAATTGTTCTATTTTTCTACCTAAAATCTGGTTCCAATCAAAATATTCAAGACATCTTTTCCGTTGCATTATGGTTCTAGTTGGTGCATTTAAAATAGCTATTTTTCGATTATCCGGGCCGAAATATATTGTTGCTATGACTATTTAATAATCGTTAGATAAATTATATGATGCCCAAATAAAATGATACACCCAACCTAATAATGATTTTGTTAGGACAACCGCAATTTATTTAACGAATTGTTGTGTCAGGACAATCATAATATAATATATAGATAAAATTTGAAACATAATAATATTAACTAATGTTGTCCCTAATGTTTTCGGGATCCGGCTTTTATAAATTCCCCACAGTCGTGTTGGGCAGAAGAATATGTTTACAATCAATTCATATTATAATTATAATGTCTGCTTCATTACCGCCTTATTGAAAAGTCTTGTACACGCCACTGTATTTTCGTACACATCGGGAAACAATATCGTTGGTTTTACGCTATCGATATGAAATCGTTTTAATTTTATGAAAATATCCATATTATTTATTTATTATAATTTTAATTTATGAAAACGCGTGCGTTCGTGTTAAAATAATATATAAAATGTGTATTCATACGATTCAATTTACATTATAAAATCATAAATTATATCCTGGAAAATCATGAAATATTCAATCGGAAATTGATCGCGTAAAATACATTAAATTTTGAATTGGTCGTATATTTATTATAGTCGTATAAAAAAAAAATAATAATAATAAACCCTTCAAAACCAGCCGTTTTAAATATTATTATTATTATTTTTTTTTTTTTTTTTTATAATATACATTAATGGATAAGTACTTCTGAATCAAAAGTACAATATTTTTCAACGAGTACAGAATTTTTTTAATTTTTTTTAGTTTTACCAGTAATAGTTTATTTTCAAATAAAATTACAAGAATGTTCGTAATTACATAATTATTACTATCTTGACTAAAGTTACATGTTAGTTAGCAATAATATTATTTTATGAACGCTAAAAATAATTCCTGTAAATAATTTCACACTGTTTATGCTTATAACTAATATTACTTAGCATCAGTGTTGTGTTTTAACTGTTTTATCTACAGATAACTTTATTATAAAATCGAATTTATCGTATCCAGTTAAATAGAAAATAAGATGTTATCTGAACCAAAAACCGAGAATAGTAATTAAATCATCTAAATAAATGTATATTTTGAAATCGTAATTAATACATTTATGCGAGAAAACAGATGACATATTATTTAATTTATATCAATAAAATTTGTACATCAATATTAATATTACTAATAATTATTATTTAAATGTCTACGTGAACTTAAACTTAAGACTAAGTAAAACTTTGCTACGGTTGTCTGTATTTCAATTGAGATAAAACTAAACTTTACTTTTCTGCGATTTATCTTGAGGAACGCTTATAATAGATATGGTTTAATAGCTCGGGGAATGGTTACATCAATTTCACAACCTTTTTGAGATCTAGATAGATATGGGTTCTATATCTGGTACACTTTTAGCCCTCGGATTTTACGATGGGTAATAGAAAAAAAAACCAGATACTGCTGACGAGTGATGTGTAACTGTTGTAGTCGGAAAGTTGGGAAGGTATACGCAATATGGAGTTATTAACTTTTTATCTGTAATAAATCATTGTTAACGAAATGAGAATGGTTTGTAATTTTATGATTTTTAAAATATACGTTAAAATTCCAAATTAAAACGTTTAAAAAAAAAACTACAAAATAACGTTCAATTTTCTTTTGACCACTTAGTAAGACTTCTGATGGACGTCTTGTTAAATTCTCAAACATTTCTGTTCGGTCATAACAATTTTACCCACATAAACCCAAATAAAAAACAAAAATATAAAAGGTCAAATTATGTTTATAGCTCAAAAATTTTCAAAATATGTTTAACATTTACCATGTCTATGAAATTCTAATATAAGTATTCTGAGAAAATATTAGGTCTTTACAAATATATTTAACCGAATTACAATTAATTTAACCACAAAAAAAAAAACAAATGAGATGTAATTTACACTGATTAGATAAAATTTTAGTTCAGAAAAAATGCTACACATAAAAGTTGAAGCAAAATTTCTAGAAGAAAAGTGGCTTACAAATAAAAAGAAAAATAAAACCACGGATCTTAGTAGAACTAATGCATTCCTCACTGCTTTCACACTCTGAATATTCTTTTATCCCGATACAAATTCCTCAATCATTTATGTAGAAAATAATTCAAGCAATTATATATTCTCTTTTTATAGATATTTTTAAATTTGTCTTTATAAAATATTGTCCATTTATTTTATCTATTTTTTGGTAAATTTACATTATCGTCGTAAACATATTAACATAAATGTCTAGATCAAGCGTATTTCGGTAAATTAATTATTTATCCAATCAATATCAATTAAATTCATATTTTTATTATTTTGGAAATATTTTGTTCGATTTAGGAACCAATATTTTTATTCAAATAGGCACTAATGTTATAACAAAGACAGTCGCTGCAAAGTATTTGTTAACACGTCATCGAAATACAGTAATTGTAAAATTTCAAGAGTTCTAAGTCAGACATCATTTACGGGTAAAATTTGATTTAGTCTTCGTTTGTGATTCTATGAAACCAGCAATAATATATAAACGAAAAAAAAAATAAAAAAAAGAGGAAACGAAATAGAAAAACGCGCGCTGTTATTATTATTATCTCGATGTGACTTTATTTCCCAGCGATTTATTTGTGCTGAATATCAGCTGCTGCTGCTTCAGTGTATAGTGTATAGTTGTAGTACTCGTTGTCACAGAGAGTTCTTTTACAACATATTAAAACGCGAAGAATGAAAAAAAGAGAGCGAATGTTTCATATTATTATTATTATTATTATTATTGTTATATAAAGCATTCTAGCAACAGCAGCAGCAGCAGTATTAGGGTAAAAACGTTGAAAATCCTTTCAAAAAGTTTTCAATCAATCGAATAATAAAAAAAAAAAAAAAAACCTCCCAATAGTTGGCATTAAACGTTTTTTTTTTTTATATACACAAATATAGTAAAATATTTTAAAAATAATTTAGAATTAATCTGCAATAATATAATATAGTATTACATTATTAATATACGACAATAAATTTAACTCTAAAATTTAATAAATTATCATAAAACGTATAGCTGTATAATCTGCTAAATCCTTTATTTTGGTATTTTTATTTATAGATAGATAGGTATCTAACCTAACCTAGCCTAGCCTACCCAGAGTTATTATTCTTGTTATTTACATAATTGAACCATATTTGTTGACTAATTTAAAAAAAATAGCATATTTTTTTTTGAAAATTTGATCACGTCCTTTCTGAAGTACAACAAAATCAAAACAACGGGAAAAGTGATTGGGTGCTTTTTTACATTTTTTCTACACGTTTTCCCGGTTGTCCACAATTATCAGGATACGTTAAAGGAAAATAAAAAAATTCACTACCCCAATGCACCAACTAAACAAAATTTGGTCTAAAAATATGCTGTGCTTTAGACTAGATCAGAGTAAAATTATTGATTGAAAAGTTGTTTACAGATTTCAAATATTTAAAGAAAAAATGTACGCACTATGAATCTTAATAACATATTGTTCTTAATAAATAGGAACTTCTTATCGATAACTTCATTTTCATGAAAATATTTAGTATAACATAAAATATATAAATATATCTAATGTATTTTAGATTTTGAGTGGAATGAGGACTGTATTGGTTTAACAATGATGTCTATTTATTTATTTATATTTTATTTTTTTTAATTTTTCAAGGATATTTATTATAAACGAAAAACATCAGGAAAAAACGTAGGAAAACGAGAAAATTTACGAAATGTATGTGTATATTATTTTCAAATCGTAAATATTACAGCCTTGCAAAGCATGTATAACCGAACTCTGCTCAAAATCGTTAGGTACGCATTAAATGTCCCGTCGACCTTCCCAATTTCTCACTAATAACAGTGGCTCACTCATCGTGCGAAGTTTGTTCGTATTATTATTATTATTTTTTTTCTATTTTTGTTAATTTACATATGCGCGCCAGTTTCAGTACACAAACAATTAAAATTTCACCAAGACATTTTGACCTTTACTATACTCGTACATATATTGTTTTGTTGTACACTTGTGCCTACATATTACTTTCGGAAACTGTTTCAAATAACAATGTGTTATAGTCTCGTTCGATAGTTTTTTCCCCGTTTTCAAACATTCGAATCGTCGTATAAATATCGAACATAATAATTATATTATAAACTCGTCGAGTAACAAAATTAAATTATTCATCCCGTCACTTGAGAACTTGCTTTTGGTTTTTTTAGTCCGTTAATAATTTTTCGACCAGAAACCCAATCGATGAACGAAACAGATTTATTCAGATAGTGTTTTTTATATATATATCGTTCGTGCGCACTCTGAAAGTTATTTTTAGAAATAATACCTCGTAGTTCTTTTTCGTTATAACGATTATTGACGGGTTCTCGGACAAAATCGTATAGACTTGAAATGTTGAACGTAAGCAACCAACAGATGCAGGGTATCCGAAAATATCTCGAACCCATTCATTTTTTAAAATATATTTTTATACGCGCCGGATTAGAATTTGAATTTTGCATTTTTTTTTTTTTCGCGGTTTTCCTCGGTTACTCTACAAGGGGAAAAAACTACATAACTAAATAATGAGCCAAATAATTTGGGCGACACGCAGTTAAACGAGCTCCGCTGAGAATCGTTTTTTTTTTTTGCATTATCAGCATGCCTTTTTAAACTGAATATGACGTGTATAATATGATGTCCAGTTTCGATTTTTTTTTTTCTGTTTGTGTATGAAAAAGAACAATAAACCAAACGTTTATGTACGCACCTTTTTAATGATATTCGAGGCGGACACGGCTAGTGTATATAATAGAATATTATTTTTATACCGCGCGATAAAACAAAACTGTGGAACCAGAATAATAAAAGTATTAAATGTTACGATAGCAGAAACGATTTGTCGTGTTATTGAACGGGTACCTCTTAACCGTCGGAGTATTTATCCAAAACGGATAACTGTTTTTTTTTATTTATTTTTTTTTTATTTTATTTTTAATTGGATACTGCGTTATTATTATTTATTTTCCGTGCCAACGACCAAAGTATTTATCCAAAACGGATAACTGTTTTTTTTTATTTATTTTTTTTTTTTTTTTTTTTTTTGTATGATGCTCTCGCGGTCACCGCGAACCCGCCGAGTCCTCCCCCAATCACATTCAAATATTATTATAATATTAGAGTCGATCGTAACGTGATCATGACGTGCGAATACACTGCAACTCTATTATTATGACACTCGAAAAACCCGAAATTTTGACGCTACGTTGCCATATTCACATGGTAAAATGAACATGTCGTTATATTATATATACAACGTGTAATATAATACGTCTACAGTAGTTCCCGCCCAGAGCCGACGAATTTTTTCGGTTTCATCGAATTTCTCCCTGAATTATGACACTTTCTGTTATTCATACTTTAAATTTATTTTTCTGCAGTTTTATGCACTTTCAATCAAATACACTCAAACTAGGAAATCAGAATTTTTTTATAGACTGAAATTGTGGAATTGAATTAAAATATTAATTTTATCATATTGTTGCGAGAGAAGGGAGTTTCTGTAGCTCTGAAAATTACTACAAACTTCCTCCTCCCACCACCACCAAATGAAACCAGGGAATGCAACTATATATAATTTATATAGCATCATCAAAAGAGTATAAAAAATGTGCTTTTTGGTGGTTTGCCTTTTAGATTCTGAGTGGAGTAAAGAATGTATTGGTTTTACCATGTTCATTTTTTTTTTTTTATCTGTAAACAATAACTTGTCTACCATCAATTTTGCTCAAATTTTCAAATGTAGTTACTTTAAGGTGGTACATTAAGAAGGTCATTTTCTGATTATCCCAGAGGTTTTCATAATAAATGAGAGAAACTGAGAAAAAACGTGTAAAAAACGGAAAAATGTACGAAATGTATTATTTTTAAATCGCAAATATTACAGCCTTTCAAACATGTATAACTGAACTCTCCTCAGAATTGTTTTTCGTTAGCAATGGTGAATCGTTGGGTACAGATGTACATTCAATTTCCCCGTTACCTTTCCAACTTCTTACCTATAATAGTGGCCCACCCATCGTACGAAGTATGTCCGTTTGGTTTTTATGATTAACTTTTTCTAAGTATTATAATAGGTGCTTATTAAATGTATAGTATAGTATAATATAGTATTATTCGGTTAATTGGTAAATAATTATTTAAAATTAAACTCTATTTTTTATTTTATTTTGCTTGGATTGCGCTGTTTTTACGTCACTATTATTACCATATCACTATGTTAGTTTTCACTTTAATTACTTCAATCTTGTTAATTTTCTATTATTAATTTTACTATTTTAGATGGATATACCCCGTTATAACACATAGTATTGTATTATTATATTATACGACTATGAATTGTCTTTACAGAGAATATTCTTATAATTTAAAATGGGCGTGGAGAAATCCTACTCTGCTCTAAGAACCTCTGCATATTGTACGATGAGTTCAACCGATTGACATTCCTCGTCTTTACCTCGTTAAAAATATATGACGTATAAAAAAAAATGAATTAAACCGCAAGATCGTGACGAAACGATTGCCGTTTGCAATTGATTTAAAACGATCGCATAATTCGTTAT
This sequence comes from Cinara cedri, assembly GCA_902439185.1. Lineage (NCBI taxonomy): Eukaryota > Metazoa > Arthropoda > Insecta > Hemiptera > Aphididae > Cinara > Cinara cedri. Next base: position 722,440 of record CABPRJ010000487.1, on the reverse strand, counting down.
ACTCCATACTTAATGCGTACAGTGTTTTAAACATGTTTACACCGTTTAAACCGAAATAAAGATCCAGAAAACAAAAAATTCACGAGGAAGACGCTTTTGGGTACCGTATCTTCTTGGCCATCCCCTCACCCCTACATTAAAAATGCGGATTTTACAGCAATTAAACAATTAATGGCCAAATTTTTAATTTGCTCGAAACGATTACTAATTTACGACGAGACAATACAAGATTCTGATAAAATTAAGAACTCGTATATTCAATGTCGACTCTCGATTTTTCCAAGATAAACTTAACGCTAAAACGTTGAGTTATAGATTTATAGTGATCGATGGTACTCAGAAGTTTTAAACATTCAATATCAATACTTGGAGCTGAGGTCCTGGTGGTCCAAAATCAAAGAAATTTCGGGTTTTCGGATTAAAACCGATATTAACGACCAAAACACAGTGGCGGCGATATCATATGAGATGATTTGATTAATTTTTTTCGACAATAGAAATTGTGTACTATAGACCCCCGTAAAAACAGAGATAAAATAATAATAGGATTTAAAAAAAAAAAAAAAACTATTTATTTATTTACATAATATATGATACTTATTATTATCAGAAATAAATGTGTATATAATACTAAAATCAATGCGCGGGATGATTTAGTTAAGTATGAAAACATTCGAATTCAAAACGAAATACAATAATATGCACAATGTAAAAGTTACTGGGAATTTAATTGCATAAGCTATGTAATAGTTGTTGAAAACTATATATCCGCAGTGGTTTATCGGCTTAGAAAACTTTATTGTGCCCATTTGTAATTGAATATTTTTGAATACTTAAGTTAACAATTTTCTAATTGCATTTATGCGCGTGTATAATTATATATGTAGGTCATTCGAACCCCCCGGAAAATAGCCGAATTCGACATTGAATCGCAAGTATCCACCCTATAGGTACCTAACATATCGAACGTGTGCGTGACGAGAAAAAAATATACAGAATATATAGAACGACTCGCGTTATAAAACTTGCAAAATTCAATAAAAAAAACTGCAACCGAGACCGTGGCTGGACCGAATGTTCGGCAGAGGTTTTAAATTAAATCCTCTCTGCATTATTAACAATAACATTATTAGCGTTTATCGTGAAAATAATAAGCAATGCGTTTGAAATCAAATCGGGGAGCGGGGAGGGGAGAAGAACCTATTTCCCCCACCCCCACCCCCAGATATATAACCTTTATTGCAATTTTCAATTACTGGTTTGCTCTTATGTAGGTACGTTATTGTGCTCCTGAGTAATAAGTTTTTCCGTAACTCGACACCTCGAAAAACGGTTTAAAATGAATGTGAAAAATAATAATAAAAATAAAAAAAAAAATCGGCGAAAGGAAAACGTAAGTGCACCGTTTAAACTCGAATCCGTGGCGATTAAAAAAATATATATTAGAAATAACAAGCCCGCATTCCTTGAGACAATTAATTATTGTTACAACAGCCGGCCACTGTAAATTTTCGAAACGCTACGATCAATACATAAAAAAAAAAAAATATTATAACAACGTGTATGGAATAACAATTGTTCGAGATGTGTTGCAGGTATTATCGTATTGTTAAATTTCAAAAATTATATTTTCAACAAAACTATTTGATTGTATTTCAAGTACAAATTAAACGCATTTACTGTTTAATTTTTGGAAATTTTTTCTTCATATTTCCACCAGTCAAAAATGTTTTATAAAAATGGAAATTTCATACTACAAAATTAACGTGTTTTTCGTTTTTGCAAATAATTATAATGTTTGAACATATTTTCAAAAATCAACGTTTTTTTGGTTTTTTAGTTGAAATTCATCGGTCAATAAAAAATTATTATGTCGTTATTATTTTCTCTGTAATGTCTATTGGCGCTTTTGTCCTGACCTCAGTGAGTTAACCGAACCCTGAACACTATTGGTTGTTTTACGGAAACGAGAACGAAAATATGGTATAAAATATAAAATACATATTTTTACGCGAGCATTAACTTAATCGGGAGTATTGTGGTTTTTTTTTTTTTTTTTTTTTTTTTGTTAAATTTGTGTGGAGGGATGGGGAGGGCGTGGATTGAGAAGGTCGAGTTCAATCGTGGTAAGGGACGCTAATTTTATTTATTTTTTTTTTCATTCAATTCTCGTCATAACAATATTACAGTAGTCGCTCTTCTTTCATTTATCATTTTTTTTTTTTTTTTTTTTTTTGCTTTCCAATTTCCGAGCACCGGCACCGCGGTAATAATGTCGTTTACGTTCGGATTACATTGTTTTTCTATCCGCGGGCAAAACGACAACAATAATAACGCAATGCAATACACATATATATATAAATACATAATTTAGAATCGATTAGTAACGGAGTGAAATAGAAATATAAATCTCGGATGATCCCGGCAATACTGCGTCGGTCCGATAATAATTCGTTTTCGACACAATATAATACCGTATACGCGTGTGTGTGTGTGTGCGTGTGCGTGTGCGTGTGTGTGTGTGTGTGTGTGTGTGTGTGTGCGTGTGTGTGCGTGCGTGTGTGCGTGTGTATACGTGTGCGTGTGTGTGTGTGTGTGCGTGTGTGCGTGTGTGTGTATACGCGTTATTAATAATTTGTCGGACGGAAAATAAATCGCGCGTGACAGCGAATCACTCATACCGTGCGGCGGCGGCGGCGGCATCCTGTATGGTTTCGGTCAGCCCGCCGCAGCCGCCGCCGCCGGCGCAGCCGCCCCGCGGGCGCGAGTTCTGACAGACGGATAACGTATCGGGCGCGCGGATTAGAGCGAGTTCGGCAGCCGCGAAACGTGTTATCGTCGCACGACGGTTCGCGGCGTCGGCACCGTATCGTTTCCCGTGCGGACGGAGAACAGAACACGGCGCGCAGATTCGGGCGGACGCGTGACGTGACGTTTTCGGATTGCCCGCGGACACGACGCGGACCCGGGACGGTGTTTACGGTTACCCCCGGCGCCATTACGGTTTGTTAAACGGTCAACAGCCGCGACCGATCGATAGATAGATAGACGCCGTCGCGATAATATTATCGTTACGCGTAGCCCATCACCGGACGAAACCGAAATAAATTGGAAAACGGAAAAACACGGTATACGTTTAAAAAACAACCGCGTCAAATAGCGCGGCGCAGTCCGCTATCAGTTTACGGTTTCGACTATGTTTTGGGGCATTACACGTCGGTTTCTATCACACGGTTAATGTACTGTATACACTTTTAAGGGGTCTGTGTAGGCAACCCGCTACAGTGGTTAGCGCCGCGATGTCCCCGAGGAATACACCGAGTGTTCCGCGGTATTGTCGTCCACAGTATATTGTGATAAAAGATCATTTTCAGTCAAGTGTCTGAACACGGGTATGCATAGCACTCGGAGCCTGTATATTAAAAAAAAACGCACGAAAATATCTGACAATATGCCGTTGAAACGGGCGTGCCACTGTTGTAGGCGGATATTTTGAAAAGGTAAGCGATAGACCGCCGCTAACGAAAAACGATTCTAAGCGACGTTCGCGTTTAACTTGTGATTACAAACGAAATCACGAATATTGTCTCGAACTTTTGAGCATTTTAAAGTAGCCGAAAAAAAAAAAAACTTTCCCGCGGAAAATCGAATGCAAATGTGAAAAAAAGATTATTCTAAGATGTCTTGTGGCTATTGTAATAACGACTGAAAAAACGCCGGAACGTTTGAAAATGTTACCCTGACGTCTATAAAAAGCAAACGTGGGTATTGTGTGCGAATTTCCGGTCTCCGCGGTTATTTTTCAATGTCGACGACGCCGAATTATTACGAACGAAAAAATAAAAAAAAAAATTTCAAAATTTAAAAGTGTCCGGTAAACCGGTACGGGGACGATGTCGGTTAACCGCCGCCGGACGAAAACGATTTTCCGTCGGACACAATAATAGCACGTGCGTTCGGGGCATATTATATTATGCCTATACAGCGTATACAGAGTGTATCGGAACGTCCGAATTCCGACCGAGTGGACGAGGGCTGGGTAAATTTCCTTAGAGTGTTTTCACGGCGTACTTTGGTACTTTTACTTTCGGGAACGGGACGGGTCGGCGGCGGAGCGCGGGACGGGGCAGAGGAGTAACAGGGGGCGGCGGCGGTCGCATTAATGACGTTAAAAGCTATACAACAATGTTATTTCTGCAGAAGGAAAACGTGATAAGACGAATGTCATGATCACAAAAGGAATTGCGGCCGCGGGTCTGTCAACCCCGCGCGTAATTTAGTAAATACGATTTCCTCTCGATTATATTTCCCACCTCAGCCTCCCCTCTCCCTCACCCGCCGCCGATGGCAAACGTCTTTCCGGCCATCGCCGTCGTCGTCTTGCACAGTTTAACGACCGAACGCGGGCGCTGTTAATCGCGCGAGAATTTTTTTTTTTTTTTTTTATTTCAATACACGCGGTTATAATATCATATTTTTTTTATATATATATATATTTTTTCTCCGGGTTTATTGCTTCACGGCCCGCGGGTTGTAAAACAAAGGTTGCTTAAAACGAGTGGTATTATTTTCGGGTAGTCGTCAAATCGTAGAACCCGCGGCGACGGACCCCTCGTAAAAAAAAAAAAATAAAAAAATATGGTCCCAGATGCGCAAAAACACAGTTTTATGGAAAAATATTGATAATCGGGTGGTAAAACGATCTTTCCTCGTAGATTTTGTAGGGCGGCGAGGTCAGGTTTGGATGACCAAACCCAACTCAACGTAACATAATATTAGGTACGACGTGTGGCGCGTCACTCACCAGCACGTAGACGGCGAACGGCATGACCATGAGGGCGACCAGCAGGTCGGCCAGCGCTAGGCTGACGATAAAATAATTGGTGACGGACTGCAGGGCCCGTTCCCGGCACACGCTAATTATCACCAGCACGTTGCCGAACAGCGTGAGTATCGGGAACACGACCAGCCCGAGGGCCCAATAGTTCTTGACGATCAGTTCTTCGTAGCAACCGGTCAAGTTGTTATACACCGCGGTCGTTCCGGACAAAGGCGGGAACGCGGTGCAGTTGCCGACGGTACCGTTGGCCGCGTAAAAACCGCCGCCGCCGCCGGTAAAATTGCCGATCACGCTGTCGTCATAATACAAACCGACGCCACCGGTACCGTTGGCCTGCATCGCCGCAGCGGCCGTCCGTTCGGCCGCCATAGCGGCGGCCGCGGTGGCCGCCCGATAAGCGAGCAGCTCGACCGTGTTGACGGTGTCGGCGATAGTGTCGGCCGCCGCGGTATTATTCACCGCGGTCGTCGCGATCGTCGTCACCGCAGCCGCGGCCACCCCAGCCACCGAAGCCACCGCAGACGCCACGTCACGTGGCCGTTCGCCAGGCCGGCCACGTTTCCGTCACGTGACGGTTGGACGACAGACGCGCAGTAGTGGTTTTCATCGGGCCGTCGGTGCGAACGTACTCGGGACTACACGTCGTCCGCGGAGTGACTGGTATTAAGAAAAAAAATGAAAAAAAAAAAAAAAAAATAGTAATAATAATAATAAAAACCGTCCGACTGGCAAGCAATGCCGCGGATCGAGGAAAAAAATTCCCTATTATTGTTCGAAGGGGAGAAAAGAATTTTTAAAAAACCGCCAATATTAACAATTTTTCGTTTACGAATAAAAAAAAACACGATCTCGTCACCGGGTGGATTTCGGTCGTCACCGCACGGGCGAAATCGTCCTGTTTTCCGCACACAACGCGCGCGTTCCGTCGACTGATGGTCGTGCCGCCCGCGAAAACGGACGCCGCCGCGGACAACGCGTAGAAACGCTCGTCGTCGTCGTCGTCGCCGTCGTCGGCGTCGGCGGCGGCGACGGGTAGCGCGCGCGCGTAAGCTCGCTCACGGAGTTTCGCCCGTTCCGTCGCATCTGTGCGGGCGCTCCGTTGTGCCGCCGCCGCCGCCGCCAGCCCGCCGCCGTTAATTATCAACTTTCCGGCCGTGCACACGCCGGTATTCATCACCGGATATTATCGCCGTACGTTTGAGTTCTCCTCCGCCCGCCACCGCCCGTGAAACCGCCTCCGAGTCGTCGTCGTCCGCCGGCCGCACCGGTTGCCGCCGCCGGCCGCGGCCGTCCCATTAATCGCGCCAGTCGCGAGTTATTGTTACCGTTATCGGGACCCCGCTCGTATTATGCTATTATTATTATTATTATTATTATTATTATTATTGTTGTTATTATTATTATTATTATTATTATTATACGGGCAGGGTACGCATAACCGCGGACCGTCTTCGGCGTCACCGTGCACGTCAACTGTGTAATCGGTGTCGACGGTGATACGCGCGCGCGCTCCATCTTTATTTATCGTCGTAGTCGCGCCGCGGACACGTCCCTGGGACGCGCGACCAGCGGCGCGCCCGGCGGTCGGGGCTGGGGAGGGACGGAGGTCACAGGTATCCGTCCCGTTGGCTTAAAACCGCAACAAAATATGAGTAATCATACTATCGAAACTCATAAATTTCGGCCGATTTTCGAGAAAAAGAAAAGCTTGATGTGATATGATTAGAAATCGGAATTTTTTTTTTTTTTATTCTTTTTTTAGAATCCGGCTTTTAAATTACTTATTCCCGTGGTCAAGATACTGGGCAGAGAAGACGGTTTTGCTCTTTTTTCGCGAGTTTTATTTGGTACGTCCCCCCCCCCACCACCCATTGAAAATTCCTGGGCACGGCCAATGCACGCGACCCGCCGAAATCTCGCGGACGTAACAATAACGTAATGTAATAATAATTAGTCTCCGGGTTTCAGTGCGAAATTAGTTGTCTTTATTTTTTTGGAGGGAAGGTGGATCATCAAAGACGATATGTTTTCCGAATAAAAGCGGGACTTTTATTTAGCATTTGTCGGTTATTTTGTGCGTGTACAAAATTATAACATAAAATACAACATGAATTGACATTCGAAATGTTATTTTGTCATTTTTTTTTTCTTAAAATTCGCTCTAGTAGGTCTTAGGTATTGTAAACCGATATTATCAACACAGACTGCCATTCGTTCTATTTATAATTTCTAAAATGTTGCCTTTATGAACTTTACTAACGACACCGTGGTGTACGTATAGAGAAAAACACTTGAAATTCGGAATGTGGAGGGAACGAAAGACTGTGGACAATCGTCTTTCTATGGCTGAGGGGGTACGATTTCGAGATTACGTTCAAACTTAGATTGTTATTGTAATTCGTATTGTTTTGTTTATTATGAATTTATAATTTTTAAAATACACGGAAATTAATAATCAGTGCGTTTCGATAACGGTCCGGACACTTGTGTAATTTGTGGTATTTCAAACTTCGATGAAAATGTGTCTTTTCGTGTGCGAGTGTATCAAAACAGCTATGATTTTCTTTATTTACACATGTAAATATAGGGTTTCCGAAAAAAGGAAAAAAATGCCTAACTACTGTGCCCGTAAACGAACTAAAATTCATTTTCGGTTTGAACGTAACCTCAAAATACCGTCAGCCAGAATGAAAAAATACTACACAGTCTGTCTCTCTTTCCCATCTCGGAACATCGCGTCGGCGCTGACGTTATTAGTATGCGTGTGACCTGTCCAATCTTTATTATCTGCGGTGATGCATCGCCCGGCTTAACAACCAAACAAATCACAATGACTAAAATGCGGTTTTTATTTTTGCGTTCTTTGTTGTTTTTTCTCCGTTTTGAGAGCGATTTTCGAGGTGTTCGTCAAAGGTGTTATTACGACATGAGACATTTTTTTCCGGGGGTGGGTGGGAGGAGGTTGGATGTTTTTTCAGAGCGTTTTTCGCTATTTTTTCGGCCATTCAAAACCGGGCTCTAATACTCGTAACACTCGTGCATCGCGACGGGAGAACAAATAGATCGATAACGAAAAAAAAAAAAAAAAAAAAGTACTCTAAATATAGCGTATTTATTATAATTTATCGGCATAGGTGCCGCGCAAGAGGATATCGAATTCCGGGTTGTTGGCGTCAATATCGCGGGCGGCTCACGTGTAGTCCTGCGGAAATCCGCTATTATAATAATATTGCGATATTATAATATTGCGTAGCTGCGTCGTTATGGTCCGGTTCTTTTGGGTGGGTAACGCAACGGTGCGATGATGCCGTAAAATTTCCCGCGGCCGACGCACATTTAGGAAATCGTCGGCGTGGTGAGATGCGATGTGGCGGGGCAAGGGGGATAGAGGTGGGGGGGGGGTTAAGGGATGTTTACAAAACGCGAGGTGGCCGTGATTCTCTCGGATAAACTCAATGTACGACAACGTCTGTTACTGCGATTCCCTCGGCCGGACACGAAGACGTGCTGAAATCGCCGACCGCGTAACAATGTATTATTTTTATGGCCGGAGGGAGGAAAGAAAATAAAATCCCGGAAACGGTAGTTGCGATTTTCTATACGGGTCGATCGATCCTCGATAAGACGCTCTTCACCGCGAAAAAATACCTAGGAACTTTTAACGGGATTTTTTCCCGGCTAGCCATCCCCTCCCCCACCCCCTTTGGATGACCATAATGCTAGACGCTTCGAAGCGAGCGTCTAGATATTCCCACGACACTGCGATTTGGACAGAACTTCTCTCTTGTATATCGATGTGTTTCAAATTAAACGGCTCGCAAATTCGTTTCCGGGCCGACGATTCTCGATAACACGCATTCACTATCGAGGCGTGTATTATTATTATTATTGTTGTTGTTTTTTTTTTTATTTTACGCTTTGGACGATTTATACGAAACAAGCAGCTTCAAAACGTTACACAACTATTGTTGTTTGTCACTCTTGGTCGGCGTGGTGAAACGACAGCGTACCTTTGATTTTCCAATGGCAACCTGTGTTCCACTTTCGAGCATCCAAATACGGGTAGGGGTTAGGGGTAGTGCAGGCGCTATTCCGACGGCACGCCACACAAACGGCGCTCCGCTGTAACTGCGCTCTCCTCGTAAACACCCCCGCCCCATCCGCCAAACTTAAAACTCGACGCGTACCACACGAGTGTACGGTCCGTGACCCGCGGGGGACACGCGACAGCGTAGCGTTCTGGAAACATTACACGGCGCGCTCAAAAATTGATAAACACGCGGGGCTTATATTGTTATCGAGTACGCTTCAATCTAGAAATGTCGATGTACAAATGTTATTATTTGCAGAACGAACAAGTCCCCCTCGGGCCCGCTTATATTGCACGACCGTAACACAATATTATACACGGGTGTATACACGCGCACGCACACGCACAAATGAATACAGGTATACTACCCACACCCGCCGTGTCCATATTATACTGTTGACCAGACTTAACCTCAAAACCGATTCGGCGCCACCGGACGAAACAATAATAACAACAATATTATTATTACTGTTATGTGCATAAACGCGTTTGTCGTCGTTGTCGTTGTCGTCGTCGTCGTCGTCGCCGCCGCCGCCGAGATCGTTGTTATTGCGGGACGCGGCGAGTCCCCCCCCCTTGCTGCCGTCAATAATTAACTGACCGAAACCCGTTGGACAATCAAACGGCTGCAGTGTTATCAAAACGACGGCCGCGGCGATGTACAATAATATTAATATTAAACACTACGCGTTAGTGTTGTTATTGTTGTTGTACGCCCCGTGCGCGCTCGGTGCGGGCGACATAAATGGAATCGTTTTTATTTAGCGTTTATATTATTATTATTATTACACTAGATCGTCAATAATGCAGAGTTGGTGTCGGACAATAATATCGACGACAATAAGCGCGCCCGAACAACGCCAAAAATGTATTTTAGATTCCGAGTGGAGCGCAGAAGCTTATGGTTTTACAAAGACATTTATTAGTAATTTTTTTTTTTTATTATTATTATTTATCTGTGCGCAAATTTTCTATCGGAAATTTTGATCCGATTTTTAAGTGTAGCGCCTTTTCTAAAAGCAAATCGGTGTGGGGACGTATTTTAAACATGTAATTTTTCGATTTTCCAAGGAGTTTTCTCCTCATCAAATTTGATTTAACTATTTTACGATTTAGAATGATATCACTTTTTGCGTAAGGAAATTTGGGAAGGTACTTTAGAGAGGGCATTTTTTTGGTTTTTCCCAGAATTTTTATCAACAAACGGGAAATAACGGAGGAGAAAAACGGGAAAATGTATGAAAGGTAAGTATTAGTTAAAAAATATCTCGACCTTTTTTTTCCTATGTACAACTTTTCTACAAGCGATTTGACTCAGATTTACAATGAAAAGACTTTTTCTGAAAGGAAATCTGGGAGAGTAGTGGAGCACTTATAAAACGCCACGCGCCATACCGTCATACAAATTATACTCCGATACTCTCCCCTCCCTAAAATCAAAAGTGGAATATCTCGTTAACGGGTTGACGAAAATCAAAAATGTTGACACTTCAATTTATTTAAAGTAATACTCCGTCTATTTGTGGAATTTCTCATGAAAAGTTCTTATTTTAAAAACCACAGTCGCTATCGCTACAGAATACTACTTAAATATTTTGAAAAATCTCTAGAAAGAAAAAAATGGGGTGACCACGCTTAGTGAATCACTCTGTATATAATATATTCAGCATAGACGAGTTTGAAAAATTGTATCCGACATGAGCATTCGAATTGAATGTCATTCGAAGTGTAACATGTATTAATTTCCTGACTCTTAAATTATGATTTTTATAAAATATGTTAAGATGATATCCCTGCTTACGGGTAAATTAATACCACGCCAATGTCACACAAATCGACTTTCGGACTGTTAAAACCACGCCAGAGGTCGAAAAAAACCAATGAGCTTTCGTCACGCTTCAACCAACGTACATATTCACATATTATAATCACAAATTATGTACAATAGTAGGTAATGAATAAACTATAATTCGTTATACTATAGTTATATTCTTAAATCATAATTCAAAAGTAAGGAAATTAATACACGCTACTACTTGAATGACATTAAATTCGAATATAAATATATCGAGTACAATTTTTTTTAATTTGGCTGTGTTGAATACATTTTCCCATGTTTTTCCTGGTTTTTCAAATTTGCAGAGGAAACTCTTGGAAATATCGAAAAATAACCTCCTTAAAGTACCTTTTCTGAAAAAGTGCTGTCATTATAAATCGGACCCAAGTTGCTTGAAGAAAAGTTGTTCACAGGAAAAAAAATGCTGCAATTTTAACTAATACCTATATGTTTTATATTTTCCAAGCTTTCCTCCGTTTCATTTCTGTTTTTCATATTTGATGAGAAAACTCCTGAGAAAATCGAAAAAATCCTTAAAAAAGTACCTCTTCACACCGATTTCCTTTCAGAAAAAGTGCTACACTTAAAAATTGGAGATTGCGCATAGATTATACTATCATTAAAATATGAAATATAAAATATAATCTGGAGTCTTGTCCATCATCGGTGAATTTTTGTGAGTTGTTCGAAGATACACGCAAATCATATTGACTTATAATAATAATTTACACAATATAACGAAAATAATTAGTAAAACTTGAAGAAAAATGAAAAGGGGTTATAAAAAATGTTAAAGATCGAAACCACACTAGACGAGGGCCGGACGTAACAAAGTTGCGTACATTATTTTTCTTTAAAACAAAATAATAATTAAACAACTATTGAAATAAGAAAGTAACACGTTAATAAACGACAATAGTGTCATTGCCATGGAGACTATTAATGTACGACCATAGATATAAATAATAAATTAGGTACACCTAGGATTTTTTTTCTTTGTTGGCTCTATCAATAAAAATCCTTAGTAGAGTATTTATATAAGTGCTTGAATTATGGAGGGAGACGCAATCTATTTTTTTTTTTTTATTTTTTATTTTATAATAATTATTTCCGCTGGGACGAGGAGTAAATAATGATATTTTAAAAAAATATTTATTGTCCTATTACCAACTCAAATAATTATATATTTTTTTTTGATTCTGAATGGAGCGAAGAAGCCTATAGTTTTACAATGATGTTTATTTTTTATATTTTTCTTTTCGATAGTGGCTGCATCCATCCCCTTTATCCTAGGGTAATTTTTTTTTTTTTTTAATTTCAAATTTTGACGAAAATCGTAAATATTACGGCCTCTCAAAACATATTTAACTGAACTAAATTAAATAACTTTCCTACATTTCGACTTCCCACCTATAACAGTGGCACACTTGTTTCCCTATATCAGGAATTTTTTTAATTACTTTTCACAAAAAATGAAAATGTATTAAAAAATAACTCAGTTATTTCATTTAACAAATAATTTTAATTTCTCTTTGTTATTTAGTTAAAGTTGAATAAGTTGTTTATAAATTGTTTGATACTTTTTATATTTAAAATTATGCAATTTATTTTACGTGAATATAATTATCATATATCATTAAGACGGGCATTCTGCTTACATGGAATTTTCACGCGAGTTTTTTATAGTAATAAAAGTCTAAAAACATCAGAGCGTGAAATACATAATATATATATGAATGGCAGTTAAGTTATTGATTTCCTGAACATTTGTAATTCAACAATAATGTTACCTGCTCGAATTTTTGTATAACTTAATGTTAACTTTAACTTATTCTAATTATTTTGTTTTTATAGAATAACTTTTCTTGACCCAGTAGAAACAAATCTGTTTACTCAGTTTTGGCTTTCTACGGGTTTTTGAGGTTTAAACCGATAGTTGGAAATACCCATTTCGGCAATAGTGCTACTGTATGTGCCTATGTATGTATATTGTAATATATAGGATCCTATTTACATTATATATTATATCCGGGTAAACGACGCAAAAAGAGAGGAAAACCCGACACCGCGATTCCGGTGTCGTGACGCGATCTCTCCCCGATATTATACTATCCTGCCGTTTCCCGGACGTAGAGCAGACGGGACGTTCCCGCGGGCTCAGTTGAAAAGTTTAATTTTATACGCCACGGGAATTTTAAAAAAATCGCTCGTCTATAAAATACACTCGTATTTTCTACTGTACAGTTTTATATTCTGAGCGAGGCGAGCAATATTTTGATAACCTATGAAGTTTTTTTTGAAAACGTCTCCTGGCAGTTATGCCAATACGCTGAACGTATATTTAATTTTTATCTGGAACTAAATGTATGGATTTTTTAGACGGATCTCTCAGAGTACTTTAAGTATACCAATTTCTTGGTTTATACATATTCATTTCTTATAAATGAGACTCGATTTACTTATTAACGATGTATTATTATAAAACGAGACTGAATTTACCAAATTTATAAAAAAAAAAAATAACCGTTTGTACATTCAAAACTGCGTGGCAATTTCGAGTGGTTTCCGTCTAAAGTGTTTTTTTTTCTATCAGATTCACAATTAATACGCGACCCGCGTGTGTTCATGATGATGTCTGCAAGGTGAGGAGAAGAAGATATCACTTTCCCTTATAGATTTTTTTATACCTGGCTTAAAAAAATTATCACAATATCCAATATCCTGAAATCCATTATAGGGAATCGGTAAATGCACGTATTATTTTGTGTTTACACGATTGGTTTTTTTTTGGGGGGGAATACAATCTGTTAAGTTTTTTTAAAAAAACCACGTAATAGGTACTAGATGTAATATTCATATTTATTTTATCTAATGGACATGGTTTAAAATTTCTAATGGAAATTGAAGTTACTCTTAGTTCATCTCTTAACCTACTTGGAATTTTATTGCATACTCAACAATTATATTTAATAAACATGTATTATTATTAAACTTTTTATGGTATAATTTATCTATTTATTGTGTTTTTTTTTTATATATAAATAAAGCATAACAAAAAATTTGCAAGAATAATAATGAATTTACTTTTTATACAAATTTAAATAATTCATTGTACAATTCTATATAGGGCAAATAATAATAAATACAGAAATTATCTTAAAAACAAGGTTTTATCAGAGAAATAATATTGAATTAAATAATTAAAAAAATAATAATAATCTGCTCACTAGCCATTGGTCGAACTTTTATGAAATCATTGAGTGAAGAAAATTGAATTAAATTATACATATTCAGGCATGTGACTAAAATAATAGCTTATTGGGTCGCAATAATTGTTTCATGTTGCTCGGGGGTAGATCCAGGGATAAAGATCTGTTTGTAAAAAAAAAAAATAATAATTACATGAAGTCGAGTAATTTGATAAAACGATTAATTATCGGTGTAATGCCAGTTGATGTTTTACGTTGGTAACACTATTTGTTACGACATTGGATCAAGTACAAATTCCACATAGAATGTTTAGACAGTTGCACATCGGCATAGACGGGTATAGAGTACAGGCGGGATTCAGATGGGTAATGCGATCAGCCTAGTGGCATTGTAGTGATTTCGTTCCTTGCGAATACATAGAAATGAAAAACAAGATGTGCAGCGCGCTCCTCGTTGACTCGTCGCTCTGTCTATAAATATCAGGTCCACGGCCTACATTAATGTAATTTGTGTTCGTTAATTAGTCAACCTGTTTCAGGCTACATCGGCAACTTTAATATTTTTACCCCGAAGCCGATATTTTGCTAAAAATAACTATAACGGAACGACACAGTCTTAAGTTGATTTTATCATAAATGTATGCCCTGTAAATTTCCAAAATAACCCCTACACCGACGTCATCACATATTAGACCCTCCGTTGGATTTCCGTATTTCCATTAAAATCGTTTAAATTCACATGCATGACAAAATAATCGATCTAAAATAATATTTAACTACATATCCATAATACGATATATACAATTTGCAGAACGCTTATACGATTCATGCTTTTATTTTAATCACACGCTATGTCTGAATATTTATAATTTAATTTCATGACTCCTCTTAGAGGTCGAGACTCACGAATTTCGTATGAAGTTCGACCAAATAGCGGAGTAAGAATATTTTTTTTTTTCACAAAACCAATTTTATTTTTCTAATAAAACCTAATTATTTTTTTTACATTATTATAGTTTTAATGAACTCAACACATTACACCTGTCTTGAGAATTTAAGGTCTCAAACACATCGTGAAATACCCTAATTTAAACAAATACAAGATTTACTTAACTCTAACAAGCGAACAAACAAGAGAGCGAAGGTAATTAAAAGCTAGTAAACAAACATAATATTTAGATAGAACTTTGATAACGCAGAACTTGTTAATCAGAATTGTAAAATTGTTAGCTTAAGTATTTAGATACATAGGGAAAAACACGTCATCGACTATTCACTGAATCTATATAAAATGCTTAAGTTAAAAAATATATACCTACGTTATTTTTCGTTTCCGTATTATATAATTTATTGCGTTTGAACATTTTTCAGTCACACAAAAAAAAAAACTTGTATTATATACATATTTTATTTTGTGAATTTGCCAGGATTATAATAATAATAATACGTACTATAGAGAACTAAAACGGCGGTATAATATATATTATATAGGTAGTTGGTCCTTGCAGTGGTGATAAAGTGTATGTATATACATATGGGTACCTACCTATAATAATTTTATACGATATAGGGTAAAATGTAAAAATATATATAGATATATTAATCGCTTCCGCTCAAAGTTCATGGATAAACATAATATGTGTATAATTTATAGATAATCTCAATAGTAACCGGAATTAAAATACCGGAAAGAGCTTTGGTACACACTGTCAAAGTTATACATGTATTATATATGCGACGTATCTACCGCATTTATTGGCCAAACAAAAATGATCTATTAAAATTATCACTTTTACATTATGTGGGGGTTCATAAAGTAATTTTCAGGAGAGGATAAAACTGAAACCGGATTTCAAAACACGCATTTAAAAACTAATACATAGATATCTAGATACTATGTATGGATATAAACAATGGTAATACACGAATGTGGTATTTTAGAAGTGGTTTATTTGAAAATTTAGGTTTGATGGATGCTCAATATAATAGCTAAATTTTAGTACTCATTCGCTACAAATTTGGTAAAAATAATTGAAAATATTAGAATATACAGGGCATATTGGGAATATTTGGGGGTAGATACTGGGTAGACTATAGGTTACGGGTTGTTTAAGGTTCGTTTTACCAAATAAGAACACAATATTTGTACATGTTATAGAGTATTGTGATTGGTCCATTAAAAGAGAGTGAATCAATAGCAGGCTGTGTGTCATGTACCTTGCGTCATGGATCAAGAAAAACAATTTTTGGTGCTTATCCGTTATCTCGACTAACGATGCCACGACTCGAGGCTGTGCTAAATGGAGAAACAAAAAGCGTTGGGAAACCCTACGCCATCATTTGGAGTTATCGGACGGAGATTATATTGAGAAACAATGTAAATGTAAATCGGTTTAATATATTATTAACAAATATTTTTGAAAATCAACCAGGTAGTAGTCGAATATGTAATGGATATGTACCCGATTTTGTGTGGATTTTAATAATTTCAAGCAAGGGAGATAATATTCCCCATCTTCACAAATTGATTCCCATGCACAGAATACAGGCATACATATACAAACGTTTAAATTGGTGCACGTGATGAAGTTGGAGGCATCACATGTGATGCCTTTAACTCTGGTAACCTTATTATTTGAAAGTTATTAGATTTTATTTATCTACTGAAATTTCACAATATTATAATACTAATAATTTGTTTTATATTAATCTGTTGTCACTCTGGTTATTCCTATATATTTTTCCTAATAATTGAACTTTTGTTCATAATATAATGTACCGAACAATCCATTTAAGTGTGTAAACTATAATAATCGATCTATTTATGGAATTTTTAATATAGGATGCGATTTAAAAATCAAAATTATGTATAGTCTATTCAAAAACAAGGGTGGCAAAAAAAATTTTGGTAATGTAATGTAACGTTTATCATTTAACATTATAACTGCTGTTTCCTTGAATTGTGAAAAAAAAAATTCTATCCAATATAATGAGTGTACCCACTTTAATTGATCACCCGGTACACTGTTTATAACTTTATAACCTAAAAAAGAAATTTAAACTTCCGTTTTTTTTTCTTTTTTTTAATAAAATGATTGTTGAAGCGAGTGATTAGTATTAATCACTAATTAATCGGACAAGGCGCAGTACGAAATAATTGCTACTTATCGGGGAATAAAAAAAATAGGTTTTGTAATAATACGGCGGCCAAAGACCAACACGAAAAAAATAAAATAAAAACAGCCAATTTTTTTTTTTTTTTAATCCAAACTGTATTTCCCGTCCGGTTTATTTTTCATTGGTAAATACGCGCAATAGTTAATAACGATTATTTCGTTGACTTTAATAATAAATCTAAACGCAGTTATCCGTTTATACAGCTGCATTATATGATAATAAAGCACCGGACGTACTCATAAAATGTAGATTTAATCGATTGTATCGTACATTATTACCAAATATATCCGTAATGTAATCTATTTTATGTATATACAGTACGCTCTATCCCGTTTGATCTATATAAATATATATGACGTAGAACAATTCTCTGATTCCGTACAACGCGTGTTGGTTCCGTCTAAAAACGACAGTTAAATATATTGTTTTTCGGGTTTACTGCCGCGTTTACCTGCCCGTAGTCGTACATTTTAAAACGAATAATTTTTAATAATAATAATAACAACGAGTTGTTCGATAGATAGGAACCGAGGCGGAGTCCGGGAGGCGTATTAACGTTCCCTACTTGAAACGTACCTACAGCAGACGCGAACGAAATTCACGTACGAGCACGACCACATACAACCTAACATCAGTGACGTGGTTATAATTTTATTCTGGGATGGGTTAGCACATTAGATTAAATTCGTGTTGGTCAAAATCACCCAACCCTCCTCATACAAATCTGTTTTAGATTCCGAGGGCATATCGACGAAACTATTGGTTTTACTATATAAGATATTATGTTCTTTTTTTTTTCTTTTTTTTTTTTTTTTTAATGAAAACATTTTTACGGTTAATAAAAATACATAATAATATTAATGTACCATAAAAGATGCAGATTCGCCCAAATGTATTTTTCGAATTCCCAATACCTTTACAAAAAAATATAGACAAATTGCAATTTTTAACTATTTTTTGGTGAACAAATTACTGCAATTTATTCAGGTACTATCTTAAATGACGTGGACAATATGATCGGTGGTATTTTACTTAAAAAACTTTTTTTAAATTTCAAACAATACACTTCCTATTATGTAACTTTTTATGTATATTTTTGAGGTTTTTCTCGAAAAATAATCTTTGGATCCTGCAGATGGTTAAATTATTCATATCATCATATTTTTTCATCATACTAGATTAAAAAATGCAGATTTTTCGCCCAATATACTTTATTTTAAAAAAATATCTAGTTTCCATACAGTTTATTCGCAAAATTTAAAACCAACAATGTTAAAAAAATTAAAAATTAAACTAATATTAAAAAAATAATCTCTGGGAGAGAACTATCCCCATGATCGTCCTTTCTCCTCCCCTCTAAATACATCACTGCCAAATATACGTTCCTATGGTTTCAATCAATATTTTTAGGTTCGAATCCAATGATCATAGACAAAATCGTTTTTCCTTTTTTCCCCCGTTTTATCTGAACCCGTCAAGCACGTGGTATACGTGCTAATATATGGTATACATAACTAATATAACTTCAAAAACTATAGAACATCCTTGAAGCAGTAAACCAGGTTTATTATAACTATTGTTACCATTGAAATCATGTTTTCAATATATTTAACATTAGTGATAGGCGATCAAAGAGGATTCAATTAGTTTATCTCTGTGTGCATCTTTTTTCATTAAGTAGGGAACGTCATACGTGTCCGGATGGACTTTGCTTTGTTCACGTGCTTTTGTATATTATTCGAATCGAAATAGTGTTTCGGCCTATTTTTATTTTTAGAGTACTTATAAGCTATCTCTAATCCCGTGCAGCAATCCCGAAGATAACCGCGTGATTTCTATATATAAACTAGAATTTCACCCTCTATACTCTATATAGGTAATCTATATATCGTTCATTTTTTCCCTTTCCGTCTTTTGATCCGCGATCGAATCTGCTGCAGTAATGCGAAAAACATCGCACAGCTTGTTAAAACGGTCCAACAAAACAAGAACAATTATCAGATAATCTTCTATAGTACCATGTAATACTATTCAATATATTATATTTGTGTGTCATATAATAAAAATCATTAATTTTAAATTGTATCATAATTTATGATATAAACAATATTTCAAAAAATCATCAATTTAATAAGTATCTAATTTAGAATCTAAATGTAGTAAAGAAGCTATTAGTTTTACTAATATGTTTTTTTTTTTTTTTTTGGAAAAACAATTATTCTGTTAGTAAAAGTGATTTAACTTTAGCACGCGGTTTTTTAAAAGATGCTTATATAATTTCCGACCTACAGTAGTGCATTATTTTTAACATTCAACCCTTAGATAATTGTTTTGATTTTCCTTTTTACAAATTGTCTACATCATACCTTAAACGATGCGATTTTTTACTCGGCGGTACTCTATTTTAAATATACTTTATACATTTCCGACAGTTTGTCTGAAAAATTTAAAACAAATAATTTTTTTAAAAAATAACGATAAATCAGTTTTAATTTTATTTATTTCTAGAATACTTGGTTACCATTGGCTATAAGATGAAAATAAAAATGATAAATATACGATATGATAATCTTGTCAATTTACTAAGCCCTGCTCAGAATCGTTTAATAATTGCAATGATATAGGGCATATTTCAGTTTTTTTGGGTGTATGTAAAGTTGGTTTCAAGCAGGCCATTTAAAAACTTCTCCAGGTCTTATAAAAATAGATAAACCATGTAAATTATCCTGCTTTTAATTTTTTCTTTAAATCGTGGACCGTATCAACATAAAGTAAAAAGTAATTTAAAATCTAAATGATAAGGGATAATTGATTACTTTACCCATGAAAATCAATAATAATGCATAGACAGCTTAAAGAAGACAAATGCTACAAAAAAAAGAAGAAAACCACATTGAATTTAAATTTCATAATTCACACTCTTATTTGTATACAATTAAAAGTCTATAAAAAAAAAAAACCTTAATTTAGCTGCATATCGATATTTTCAAGCTTTAAAAATACATTTTATTAACTAAGATTTTGATAATTTAAAAATTGGTTCAATATGATAAGAGCAACGATTATATATGTTATCTATTGTTTACTCAATTAATTGTTAACACGGTACTTGTTTTGTTTATTAGCTCGTGTAGGTAACCATGATTGACAGTAAAATAACAATATTATCAACATAAAAAGACAATATAAACAATGATGCATTAAGTTTAGCTGGCCAATTAGTACTATTTTAAAAGTCAGGGGTGCATTACACACCCCCGCTCACTTGGTTTATCGCTACTTTCAATAGGCATATTATATAAACTAAATTACTCTATTTTCCATAACTTTCCAATTTTCAACCTACACCAATGGCCAAATATAAAAAGTTTCATAAACGTTTGAAAAGCGGATTTCGACGGAACTCGAAAAAATTACCACCAATTGTTTTATTTTGTTTTGTTAACATAAAAAATAATAAAAATGTTTAACTGGAAATCGTATATTTTGTTCAGAACGATTTATCGTTACATTTGGTAATTAAATTAAATTACTCTATACATATATATAATTATATACCCTATAGTTTACAATACAAACAAATGTTTTTTTTTTTTTTTTTGTCGTCTGATATAAATACAAATCAAACGATAGAGTCATATGGATATTATATTATTGTCATATTGAAATTCTAACACTCAATTTCGGTCATCGCCTCACAGAGGTGTTTATAAAGGGAGGACATAACTTAATCTATTGTGTATAATAATAATAATTAGTAGTCATTGACTACTTATTTTTTTTAAATTTAAGTATCTATACATTTTAATCAGAAAAATCAAAAATGGGTTGGTATCTATAATTATTATACCTGAACGTTTACATTTTCTGGTTTAAAACAAAACCTATCCGAACGGATACGAAAGAGGTTAGATTAGTACCTACCTAATATAATAATTTAACTAATAATAATTACTTACTAATGCCTATACAGTTTATTTCATTACATATTTGATTTATATGATAATTGTATAGGGCAGGTTGAATGTTATAAATCATTCACAAAAAATGTATACCTATATTGAAAATTGATCCCTTTTTTTTTTTTTTAGACTAATACGCACTGCATGTACCCCGGGGTACGCGTAATACAATATGACACAATTTATAAGTTCAATACATCCCTTTTCTGCAAAATACTAAATACACTACTGCATCAGCTGTGTATATTTACGTACGCAATAATCGCCTAACCCTATTATATATTATATTAATGTGACGTAGTAATTATTACAGTTAGAAAGCTCGGGACCGTAGGTAATGAATATAGTGGAAATGTTACTAATTAGTCGTAAACGCGTTCGATATTATAATATTTTGTAAACACATCGTCTATACAGTATTATAAATATATATATATATATTATGTATAGGCACCGTGTAAGTATCAAGTGTAAATATAAACACAGCTAAACAGAGACGAGCGAGATAAGAGCTTAAGTAAATTACACGGCTGTGGAACTCCTATATTAACATATCATTATTACTACAAGTCATTTTAAATCGGTATATTAATATTATCGATGAATTATGATACTGTGTACATTCTAACGGAAACAATTATAATTTGGAAATTACACACAACATAAAAACCCTCGGACATATCTCGCACCACGGGTGTGACGACCTATTCTGTTCTAGGTGAAGTGTTTGCAAGGTATCGTACATAGGGTAATTAGACATCTAAATGAAACCTACGATAAATCATTGCGAACGAAAAATGTTTCTGAGCGAAACACGCTAAATTGCGGGTGGGTAGTTTTCCCTGTATAAGCCAAAGTAACCCGGAAATCGACAAC
This sequence comes from Cinara cedri, assembly GCA_902439185.1. Lineage (NCBI taxonomy): Eukaryota > Metazoa > Arthropoda > Insecta > Hemiptera > Aphididae > Cinara > Cinara cedri. Next base: position 700,449 of record CABPRJ010000487.1, on the reverse strand, counting down.
AATAAAACTACTGCCAATTTTTTTAATAATTCAATAAAAAAATTATTTGGAGTCAAGAAATAATTTCCATATAAAGTAATTGCATCTTTTAAGGTACAGTGTGAATAATTCGGAGCGATATAGCTAATATTTTATTAAAAATGTTATGTCTACCTACCGATCAAATGTTTTCACATAACTATACGTACTTGTTTTATGAACAAAGTGGTTTATGAAATAAACCCAATGGTATATTTTTAAATGTATACGCTTTTAATATGTAATATTGTAAAATATATAGAAATCAATTTTGTTTTTGTTTTTTGACATACACGTGTACACACGTGTAAAATTGCTAAGCTATTGCTTTCACTATATATATGTATACATATATTAAAAATACCGAATAAAAAATAAATTATTTGATATTTATATGTTTTACACAAGAGTATATTCGACACAAATTAATACTTTGTTGATGTGTAATTATTATTTCTGTCAGGTATACGTAGTAACTATAAAAACGTAAAATCATAAAATAAAAAATAAAATGCATATTATTATTTGCATTCCGACTAATAAATTATTCAAATCCCGGGATTGGGAGGGGGGGTAAAAAAACCATACATTATTTGAAACTATATTTTATATAACATTTTAAATATAACGTATATTTATTTCATTAAATGAAAGAATAGAAGTATATAATATATTGCGTAGGTTTACGACAGGGTTTTATTATTAAAAAAAAAAAATGTATATATAATTATAATTCAAGAGATACCTACCGCTTTTTAAACTAATAAAAAAGTAATAAACGTTGTTACAGTCGTTATTACAGTTTCAAAAGTACATTTTTCTTAAAGTACCTAAAAGAATATAATAGGGATTAAGTTTTAATTATTTTTTTATATATTATGATATTCTTAATTGTTGTTTTGCGTTAATTTACCCAAAAAAAAACAACTTTTGCCATCAATAAATAATTACTCATATGTCCACTTTAAAAACATACCTACTACTTGTATTATGAGAGTTCTAAGCTATAGACTGTTTAATTCCTTTAACTTTTAATGCGGTTTCATACTTTTGTAAAAACAAAAATAAACATTTAAATTACTAAGCTCAATATTTACAATGTACGAGTATACCACATTAACAACATTATAACGCTTGAAAACTTGGCTCTGATCTAGACCTTTTGTCCTTTGGTAATATGTAATAAAAATAATTATTATTGTACGTATAACATATTTGTAACGCGCATCACACTTATCTATTTTCTAAAAAGTCTACTTTATTTACTTGTCGGTTACTTTTTATCCAAAAATTACGAGAGTTCATCTCCCTTAAGACACAGAAGTTGTATTTTTTTTTTTTTTTTTGTATAATATCATCTCGATTTAGTGCAGATCAAGCTTGTCAAATACTACTGACAAGTTAAAAAAAAATAAATATAATATTTATAATAAGTTAATTTTAGACATTAACCGTGCATATCTCATAACAAAACAAAAATAACATTACAAACCACGAACAATTTATTTAAAAAACTACTAGATACCCAATAGGAAGCACGGCCTCATACAATGCGAATAACCGGATTGGCACGATTTTTCACTGCAGAAAAAAAGGCTAAGCAGGCTTTGCCCATTGTGGAGTACGTAAAAAATAAAAATCAATGAACGTATTCTGTATGTCAATATATTTATCCCGAAGTAACTATATCCACTCAAAAACCGAACGTAATGAATCTTTAGACCAAATATGACTACGAAAATGAAGAGCTGAAATACAACCAGATGACCTCACGTAACCCACCCAATACCTACCAGACCTGCAGTGGAATATGTGGAAAACCATTAACAGCTAAATAAAGGACGGAGTTGCATTGACCGTATCTTTTCACGTCGTCGACTTCCGTTTTGCCGACAAATAATCCGGTTTTATTAAGTATTCAAAATCTTCCCATTTAGCTGACATATAAATTGGTTAAATGTTTTATTATTTTGAATAGAAATATTATTGTTGCAATAAAAGTATTATTACTAAAGTTATTCCGGCAGCATGGCAGATCTAAGGTGAATATATAAATTTAGTATTATCGAAAATACAAAAACTATTACTGACAATAACAATAGGTAATCAACTATTTTAGTAGTTTAGTACAGTGACAATTTAAGAGAACTAGTGTAATCTCTGCAAAAACGATAACGAAAACGGGTTGTTTTAACATGTGGTATAGTGGGATAGAGTCCGTTAACTTTCAGGGTCCGTTGTATAATGTTCATCAGTCAAGTACCGCCGCCGCCGTTCCGCGCTCTCTTCTCGCCGTCTACGTTACGCTCTCGTCCATATTTACCTGCATATTTACCCGCTCCATTATACCCCTTCCCCCGTCCGCCCACCAGCACGTTTCCCCGCGCGCGACCAACGAGGGCCCGGGACCCCGGAATCGGACGATTTTAATTTCCCGACATTATTTTACGTTGTAATAGCATAATTAGATAGGTATACTGCAACTACGTATTCAGTTATATCGCTGTTGTCATACACGTTCGTTAGAATAACGCACAACGAGCGTGCTAACGCGTTTAAATATTACGATCGGCCAACATACGTAGGTATTTTTTTTACTTAATTCGTAAAGAATACCAATAACATTATTATTTCTCGTGCAAAAAAAAAAAAAAAAAAATGGCGGTTGTATTAACAAAACAGATTCTAATTGTCGAACCATATTAATAATACGACTAAGTATATTACAGTGTACAAATATAAGGTGTAAACAAATAAAAAACAATTACAAAAACTAAAAATATCGTTCGGTCAAGGCGTACTAAAAATATCATCTTTGTAAAATGCATAAAATGCCCCTTTGCCATAAACTCAACCGGAGAGTTGCAATTCCAGAAGTGCGGAATGCCTTTGTGGCTATAATATTACGCACGAAACAGACAGTTAAAATTGTTGGCGAGACATTGTGTGTATAGAGGATTTAATAATTAATATATTTGTAATATTATTACTCAAATAAGACAACACTGAAAATAATGAATTATGACAAATAAATGATTTGCGTACATTTCATATAAAATATTTATAGTTACCGATCTTCTTTTCATACTGCAATATACAGAAGGTTTACAATGTCCGGTTTTTTTTATAATATCATTAAATATTAATTAGAATATTAAGAAATAATATACAATTGAATCTTGTACCACTTGTACTGCAGTGTTTCATTTAATAATAAATAATATAATCATACAGATATGAAAATCTAAAAAACAGGACGTATTTTTTACCAGGAGTATGCTATTGTTGTGATGGGGGGGAGGGAGGCGATTGCAAATGTGTAACATACAGGATAACTAGATGTATACACAGAGTGTTAAACATAACGTATTACGCCCATTGTCTCAAAAAGAATGAACTTTTTTAGGAAATTTGTTTTATAGAACATTTAAGAAAAAAGCAGCTCTACAATTTTAAATTTGTTTTTTTTTTTTTATCGCCATTATTGTTGGAGGTGATACCACTACATTTTTTATTTTTAAATGGCAATTTATATTTAAAAATGCATAAATAAGCGGAGTATTAGTTTTAAATATATTTTGGTGTTGAAATTAAATTAATAGCTTCTTCGCTACACTCCGAATCTGAAATATTCACCTACTAATAATATTATTAATTACTAACAAATAATGAAATTGTCATAGGTATACCATATTGGTTTATTCAGTAACTATACAGCGACGAATCTTAAAAAACACAGACGGTAATAATGCTAACGTAAAATGGTTTTATACCTTCTATAATACGCGGCATTGTTATAATTCTACAGTATGTGTAGGTGAATAGAACAATGCAATAATTTTCGTATTCAAATATAAACTTGAGAATGTTGCCATCGAGTGAATAATTTCTCTCTTCAGCCATGTATTTTTAGGCGAGCACACTCACACGTTGTATATTTTGATATACACGGCGATTTTTTGTGCCATAAACCAGCAATTTTCTCGGAGGTTTTTAAATGAATTTGATTTCTGTTTTTTTTTTTTTTTTTTTTTAACCGTTATGGAATCGGTTAAGTTTTATTTTAAAACTATTTTTAATTTTTTACCTCTACTCCATATACTTTAAATAAGTATATACTTTTATTTTTCAAATAGAAACCCCCCCTTTTTAAATACATATTTGAATAGAGAATATTTTTCTATGAATTTTGATATACATAACACTAACATCAGATTTACCGTTTGTGAGTTATAACAAGGGCCCGGATTTAAATGCACTAAAAATCGTCGAAAAATGCTCTAAAAAAAAGCTTAAAATGCATTTTAACGCGAATAACATTAATAACCTTAATAACATTTTTTAATTTATTATTTTATTGAATAATTTATAATACTTATTTTTCGTGTTTTAAAAAAAAAAAATTGAAAATTGAAAAATTTGACTAAGGAGCTGTATTATTTGGACTGATTGATTGGAAAACCCGAAAAATTTGAGTAATACTTTGAATTTGCTGAATTCAAATCAGAAGTCGTATCATAGATTAAATATACTAAGTATGTTTAATCGATGGTCGTATTATGTACTGATACTATATAATATTATACTCGTATATTGTACAAATATACAATAAAATGAAAATAAATAACCGAAAAATGTATAAAAGGTAAAATAAAAGTTTCACCTTTGAAGTCTCTGTTACATGAATCAAATTGTGTACTTGGAAAGCATTGTATAATTTTATTACTCAGAAAAAGATGGAATGCAATCGCCTTAACTTTTAATTTTTTCTACTATAAATATTGCTCCAAATTTCAAGAATAGCATCTTTTCTGAAAAAAAAACATTGTCTTATTTATGAGTGAGAAAGCCGTAATTTGGTGTTCTGAGTAATTTTTATAATTAATTTGGAAAAACTAGGAAAAAAAGTAAGAAAAACGGTAAAAATTGCGGAATAACACTGTTACATTATTTTCAATTTTGTTTTATTGTTGTTATTTAATTATCATTATTTGTATAGGATTGAAATATTCACTGCATATTATTAGCCTTATATACACGTGATTACATTTTCAAAACATTCTGACGTTTTTTGAGCTTGTTATAGGATTATTACTTTTTTGAGTTATTTTTATTTTTTATTTGATATGTAGGCATTATGTGGATAAAATTATGTGACCAAAAAGAAATGTTTTAATTTTCCTGCTCTAGTATACTTCACTCACAATCCCGTCTGAAAAAATGAATGAGTTGTGTAGTTTTAATTTCGATGTAGTATAATTTGTCGAGTATAAAATTCATAAAAAGAAATTTGCTCTATTTTTACTATTTATTCACCTCAACACGAGTACTTAAATGTCATATTATAAAAATTAAAACGGTGTTAAATCGGATCCATAATTCAAAAACAAATTATTTTTGAATAACTTAGGTTTATTTAAAGGGTTTTTTTTTTGAAACAAATTGCAAAACGAGCAGTTAAAATTAATTAATGATGAAATATCATAAAATGTGACTATAATTGACATTTTAATTTTATTTTATAGAAATATATTTATATTTCACAAATTTTCTTACAAGAAAATTATATTAATAGAAAACGTATAATTAAAACGTTTACACATCAAAGCGATTACCATTTAACAAGTTGAATATTTCTCAAGGATTGAAAAAAAAATTAAAAGAAAACGAAAACGAAATTCTAAAAAAATTTAATGACACAGTTCGAATATTTGCCTTAAAAACAGCTGTAGTGTAAATGAAAAGTTTTAATTATCAGTTCAAATATTTAAAGTTTAAATAATATTTTTTTGCAGATTTTTTTAATTATATTATAATATTATGTATATGTATAATATAAATATATAAAAAAGAATGCTTTAATTTTAAATCAAATGAAAGTGATAATTTACTTTAAAATAATCTACCCAGTGGAGATAATATAATAATATATACTCTCAAATAAGAATATTGTAATTTGAATCAAGGCATATTTAAATTCGTTTTTTAAATACATAATACTAATTAGTTTTTATATGTATATATATAATATAATATGTTGCCAGCAATGTTGATATTTCAGGAAATGATGGCAATGCCTAAATAGGTACATTAGGAATTAATGTTTTGGTTGATTTTTGACGACATTTCCGTAGTTTATGAGGCAATGATATTATCGATAGCCATTTTTTATTCCAATCAAATATAATCTCTAGCATTCTTTACTCATAAAAGTCCAAATATCTAATATTTATACGCATAAGTACAGAATTTTCGTAAAGTTTATCGCATGTAGATTTATTCTGTTTTATTAAAAGTGTTGTTATCGACAACACAGTTCGTTTGGTATTGTGTAATTCATAGTACGTTACGTTTGATATTCAGTTGATCTAACCAAAAAAACTTTAATAATACAATAATTGCATTAATTATTGATGATAAATATGATGGCAACAAATCATTCATGAATAATGAAGAAAATGATTGTCACGTTGAAGATGTAAAATTATCCAAAATATAAGAGATTATAGAAATATTCATAAGTACGCTATTATTTTAATCAATCATAAAGAACACTTTATTTAAAACCATGACGGTATACGTTATTACGTTAAAAATTAAGAGTTATTCGACATTCTTTACTCTACATACATAGTGATCGGTTATGGTGGCAGCAATCGCATAACTGAAACCAAATTAAAAGAATTGTAGTATAACAAAAAAAACTCTAATGGTTTTTTTGAATCTATGAACAGACGTCGTAAAAAATCATCCAATCCAAAAATAAGTTTTGTTTCTAAACAAATTTTGCATTCAGCATATAACTCGTGTGCACTAGTTTATCTAATTAATATGCGATCCCAGAGTATAAACAATTATAGATTTATTTTGAATTATCAGCATCACCTAACAAAATTTTTACCTAAACCACTAAAGACTAAACTTACGAAGGAATAGTTTATAATTTGAAAGGTTATACTTATCTAGTTTTTTTTTTGATAGGTACTATGTGGATAAAATTGTTTGACCAACAGAAATGCTTGAAAATTTAACGCAGTTAAATTCATTATAAGTTGTACTTAGTGATAGAAATAAAATTCAGAGTAATGTAGTAGTAGTTTTTTTTTTTTAGTTAAAAAATTAATACTGAGTTAAAAAAAACTTCAGACATTAGGGTGCCAAGGTAACCAACCTAAATCTGTGTACCATTTTGGGTGTGCGTCTGTGTACCGCTTAATATCAAAATTGCAACATTATTTAATTTTTCTATATTTCGTGTCTTTTGAGGAATTTTACTAGACTGGGATATAAAAATATTATAACCCATATCCAGCACGGATACAACAAAACTTTTCTCAGGAAGAGACTACGAGCGCCAAGGGACCGGTTAATATGATTGAATCATTTATTTCAGAAACCCCTTAAGTACACTTTTTCACTTACAATATTTGAGGTTGGATTTATATTCACTTAAAATATGATTTATTTATGCCGTATAAAATAAGCAATATGCCTAACATTCTTTTACAATAATAGATACAAATATATGGTGCCATTAAAAATGCAAAATATAATTTAAAAATTCTATTTAAAAAAAAATTGTATTATTCAATTTTTATTTAGAATAACAGTTAACCACTATAAACTATAGTATAATATCGATGAGAAATCATAAAAATTCGACCTCTACTAGAATCAATAAAAACTTCCGACTCTAAAACACTTTTTTTTAACTTCCAAAAATTACTAAAAAGTACTTGGCTATATTTACTCTTACAAACATCAATATCGTTTTATCTCAATGATATACTCAGCAGGGGTGGATCCAGGACAAGATTCTCCAAAGAGGGAGAGGGGTTAGAAATTCACATTTAAGATAAAAAATCAAGTTAAGAGTATATCGGGAACGAACGGGGGATATACTCCTAATACTAGGGGAAGGACAAATAATTTTATATCTATTTTCGTAAAGTTAAAAAGCAAAAGTTTGAATTGTTGACTGTTATTATAACATAAATTACTTGCAGTACATATAATAAATATTGGACATGTTGATTTATCATATGATATTATAGTACATTTTATAAATAATTATTATTACCTTGTTTCTTTTCAGTGTGACGTTACCTTGAAAAAGGTATAGAAATCAAGCTATTTTAATGTAAAAATGATATACTGCTTATCAGGGATCGAATTTTATCGCACTAAAAGTAACAAAATATTCGCTTTAATTTGCCTTAAACACATTAATAATAATAAAAAAAATTGATATTAAAACGTTTATAAAAAAAAAACTAACTACTACATTACACACAACTTTTTTTCCTTTAATTAAGACATGTTGAATCTCCCGTTAAATTTTCAAGAATTTCTGTTCTAATCAAACAATTTTATCCGTGAAATACATACCAAATAAAAACTATTAAAAAAAAACTCGAAAATGTCTTACAAATAGCTCAAAAACAGCTGGAATATTTTAGAAATTTGACTACGTCTAGGAATGTCTAATATAAATATAATATGGACATTTCTGATCTCTACGAACATTTTTAAATGAATAACGAAAAAAAAAAATCAAAATATTAAAATTGATAACGCCACGATATGCAGTAAATAAATGAACAAATCATACAGACTGATAAATTTATATAATCCTAATTATATTGTTTTAAATTTCTATCGATTATTCTCACTATACCAAGATCGATTACGATATAAAATAAATAAATACATATTTTTATATTGCGTTCATAAAAAAATTTAGTCATCTCAACGCGTGCAATCTAATTGGCGTGACTTAACTTAATTGACAGAATGCATTAGATTATAAAATCTACTATCTACGTAATAATAATAATTTCAGTATTTTTAATTAATGAATACATTTAAATGCGCATACTATTTAACTATTTTTTGTCTCTTTAAACCACTTTTCTGACGGAAACCATATTTCAATCAAAAACTTTGTAGAAACGTTCTTATAGAATTTTTGATCTGGTTGATTTATTGAGGAAATTATTTGTTTTCGTTATATTTTTTTATAAACGGGTAAAATTAACCATATTTTTGTGTAATTTTTGTTCATTTCTGGATTACTATAACAACAATGAAAGAAATACGACAAATAATCGTCTGCTCAGAATCGTTTTTTGTTAGAAATATCGTTTTATAAAAATATTACTTATCAAAAATACTTATAATAATACTATCATCCTAAAACAATGGTACATCAGGATTTCTTCTTTTCTTTTTAGTATATTTATTATAATATTAAAAAATATCCAAATATCGAAGATTTCAAAAACGTTTTACTATAAAAATTAATTTATTCCTTATCACAAATAATGTGCATTATTGTTATAAGACTTTGTATATACACATTAATATAGATAACTGCTTTGTAGAGGATCGGACCCACAGCAACGTTTAACGTGCAGCTATAAGCCAAATTTAAGCCAAATTGCACCCGATACCTAGATATTTTGTAAAATTATATACAGGAACGAGTATCATGCTATCAAAAAATATACCTATGAAAGTAAAAAAAGTTTAGGGTGATTGGTAAAGGATTTTGGCTTGTTGTGTAGAATTGCACATTTTAATTAGATTGTTAAGCGTCTCGGTAATATATTTTTCAATCAATTAATAATGAGCGATATAATAATTAATACTATTTCAATGATTGATTTAAAATATCGGTATTCTCAAAAAATTTGAATGGAAATGTTAGATGTTAACTTTATAAATTAATTAGGTATGTACTATTCAATAATACATTTCAAATAGATTCTATAAGAAAATATGATTTGAATTTGTTCCCAGAGGTTGTTTTTTTCTACATATTACCACAATAAATATTATTATTATAACTCGTTTATAAAATTGATGTGAAGGAAAATATTAAAATAAATAAAACTTAAATATAGTAAAATAGTTAAAGAGTAATGTGATATATTTGAAAAATCGCAAGTTGTAAAATAAAAATCAAATTATTTTCACTGCTGATTCATTACACCGTGAAATTAAAATTTACAATTTTATAGGCGTAACACTAAAATTTAAGTGCATAATATTACAAATGTATTATAGAATATTATAATATATATATTAAAACATTTGAAAATATCAAAAAGACTGTCGGTAAACGAATTGTAAACAAATATATACAGTTTTATAATTTATTTTTAATGATATTAACAATCTATAATCATAAAATCAATATGTATATACTATTGAAATTGTTATTACTTAGGATTAAATTTATTACAGTAAAAGAGTTTAAAAATATAATTTAAGGTACAATAAAATGTAATATCAATTTGTATATTTAAACTATGTGATATACAAATCAAATTGTTTTATTTATAATTATATATGTGCTAAAGTAAGTAATCACTATGAAATAAATGAAAATTCTACAGTTTTATTGTACAAGCGCAAGTAAATGTACTAAAAGAAAAACCCTGTTCCAATTTACGTCTATCTAGCTGAAATATATTTGAGTAAACAAATATCTAGGAAAATAATATTATAGGTATTGATATTTTTATCATAAATTATTTAGAAAAACTCAACTATAATAATTTATGTTTTAAAATTATGTAGAGACGTGATACCATTATACAAGTAACCCAAATAATACCATTATCGTGTACAAATAAAGAATTGTATGTAATTATTATTAATTATAAGTCATAAAATAATATCTAAATACTTATTTTTTTTCGTCTTTGATTAATATGGCTGTGGTTACATTTTTTATGGCCAATATGGTTATAGTAGCCACCCTTTCTGTTATAGCTTTGACTTGGCCAAAAGATATATAGTTATATTATTTTCATTACGTCATATTTTTAAACAAAACTACCTAATATTATATAATGGTACTCGGATTCTATATTTTTAGGAACGTTTATTATAAAACTACCTAAACGCTAAACTTCTATATTATGGAATATTTTTACTAAACTTTTACTTTATTTAATTTAGTTAGATACGAATTTACGATGTTGCGAATGTATTTTAAAGGTATGCTCTTATATAAGAAAAGTTTGCCCTTAAATAAAAAATAATTTCAGAATTCTATGCTCACTTATATAATATGACAAAAATAATAATAAAAAACAAACGATATTATTGTAGGTATTCGCGGAAGGACATCTTTATAATTTGAAATAAATGTCCCTTTCAATGATACCTAAATAATATTTATTTTCTACATTAAACCGAATATTATACATGGTAGCGTCTAATCCCAAATTAACTTGGAAATTAATTAAAGAAGTTACCGACACTGAAATCCAAAATTCAAACGAAATAAAAACTATAATTATCAATAACAAGGCTATAAATACTTAAGATGAACCGTACAAAGTGACACAAATCTTTAATGATTATTTTATTCAGGTGGGAAATCATAAAAATAACAATTGTAATAATCATATCAATACAGATGATATTACTGAACTACAAAATTCCCCTTTTGATACTGCATTTATAGAACAAATCTATGAACTAGATATTTTTCAAATAATAGATAAACTTAAAGATGACACCTCAGCTGGTTATGATAAAATATCTGTCAAACTTTTAAAATACATAGCTATAAGTATCCTGAAGCTAATAACATACATATGTAATTTAAGTATACGCAATTGCATATTCCCCGATAAATTTAAAACTGCAATAGTAATTCCATTATATAAGAATGGAGATAAACAAAAAATTAATAATTATAGACCAATCTCTATGTTATGTAATTTTTCAAAAATATTAGAAAAGATTATAAAAAACCACTTAATAAACTACTTAGAAGCAAACAAGTTATTATCAAAAAATCAGTTTGGTTTTAGACCAGGTATAGGTACAGAAGAGGCTCTGTATAGTGCCACTAGCTTCATTTATAATGCACTTGATAAGGGAAAGAAAACTTTGGCAATTTTTCTAGATCTTGCTAAAGNGTATTTTAAGTGAGGAAAGGGAAATAATTTGTGGAGTACCTCAGGGCAGTGTACTCGGTCCGATCTTTTTTATATTATACATAAATAGTATATGCAATTTAAAAATTGATGGGACAATAATTACATATGCAGATGACACATGTTTGCTTTTTTCTGGTCCCACTTGGAATTCAGTATACCAAAAGTCGAAAAATTAATTGACAAGTGTTATCATTCATTTAATCTCAAAGAAACTATTGTTAAATATTAAAAAAACAGTTTTTATGACTTTTACTATAAACAAAGAAAATGTGCCTTTCGATAAAATCACTGTCCATTATTGTAGGGATAAGGAGCAATGTAATATTACGAGAGTTGTCCCAAAAGTAATGCACAATTTGCTCTGAATAAATAAGTTTTTATTTTAAACTAAATACAATATTATAGACAAACAAAACTGCATACAAACTGATACTAAAATCAGCTGATAATATCACATTGCAAGACAGCTAGAGCGCGCTGTGCATTACTTTTGGACAACCCTCGTATTTATAAATCAATTTCAAAAATACTGTTTACACGGTACCTGGGTATTACCTATGATGAAAATTTAAGGTGGAATGTACATATAGATAACATAGTTAAGCGTTTAAGAATATCAGTGTGCAAATTCTGTTAACTTAAAGATATTTTTCCTATTAACATTGTCCGTAATATATATTTATCATTATATCAAGCAGTTTTTCAATATGGCATTCGAGTATGGGGAGGTCTTACCCAGAAAGCTATTAAACCACTACAACTGCAACAAAATAAAATTATTAAAATATGTCTAAATAAATAAAGTTTAGAAGGATCTCTATCTCAAATTTATAAAGAATTCAAAGTTTCGCCTATTAGTTCACTGTATAAGAAATTTGCCATATGTGGGTAGTAAAAAATATTGAAAATTGGTATAATATAGATAAATCTAAACAAACTAGGGAAATTAAGGTATATGATGCTAAAATTAATTATACGTTTACTTCTTTTGGTCAAAAATTTGTGGATTACCTTGGTCCGAAATTGTATAACTCTCTAGATTTAGATTTAAAAAAAAAATTAATCGAAAACTCGAAATATGCAAAAAAAAAAAAATTGTCCGGTTTTTATTTCTTAGATTTTATGCACCCCAGTCGGGCAACTTGTCTACGGCCGTGTAATAAGGTTGGGACTGCTCGGCTATCCGAGCGGCCATGAAGTACTGAGGCGAGGAGGCGTATCGTGACGACGACGGGCCCGGGAAATACGCGTTGGGCGCAGGCGTGCGTTTTCCTCTGCAGCCCGACCACGGGCCCAAAATGACGGGCCTCGGCATGGCGGGAGACTTAAACAATTCCAACTGGACGGCCGGATATTTGTTCGGCCCGGGTATCCTCTTTCCACCGCCACCCTGCGGTTCGACACGTTTTCCCAGGATCGTGTACATCGGCGCCGACGATACATCAACCGCCTGGTTCCCTAATGTCGAGGCCTTGCTATACGCGTTCGGCGCCGGTATCGAACCCGGTTTTTTCCGCGAGGCCAGCTTGACCCTGTACAACCGCCGAACGTTCGTCGCACGCGATAAACGATAATTTAAACGTCGATTATTTATTGATAATTTATTGCTGTTGGTGGATATTTGATANTACGTGGCCGGGCCGGGTATACGATTCGAACGCTCTGGAATCCTGGATACTATTATTGCTCCGTTAGCCCCTTCACTGACCCGGCCGTGGCGGGTAATGTTGGAAACATCGTACTTCGGCCCGGGCACGCGACGCCCAGAATGGCTACCCGCATCCAACCGTTTTCCCAACGAGTAGGCCGGCGCCGTAATAATTCTCGGGTCGGCCAGCACGTAACCCACAGTGGTCGGCGCACCATATTTCGGACCTGGTGATTTCCCCTTCATCTTTATATTATAATAACCAAAATATTTTTAAAAAAATTGTTTATATTATTGTATGAAATGTTTAAAATTAAGTATCTAAAGTTTTGATGAAAACACATATCTATGACAACATTCGTTTTTCGCACGCTAAAACATAATAAATACCAAACATAACAAATATTTACCTACCGCAAAATAACCCTAAGTTGACCATTTTTAAACTTATTCTTTGGAATAAAACAATGAATTCGAGCTAGAAAACGATGAAACTTTGTACACGAGTAGATGAAATACTGACAAACAAAAAAACAAAATTGAAAATAATAACGGCATTATTTTCGTAAATTTTCCCGTTTTCCCTACACCATCCTCAATTATTAGCTAAACGTTAAAGCTAAACGTTAAAGCTAAACGTTAAAGTTACATTAAGTCGTATAAAATCAGATGTTTAATCTTTTTTTACAATATTAGATATGTGGATGACACTATAATTTTAGCCGACAATATTACTGGACTGCTAACCTTAAGGTGAACCGTATAGCACAACTCTGTAATCATTTTGGATTCAGCATAAATGTATACAAAATAAAACAAATGATTATTAGCAAGAAAAATATAACTGGTAATCCAGTTATGCCTTTATGTTAATCAAACCAGAATAGAAAGAGTGGAACAATATTGCTACTTAGGCAACATGATAAATGAAAAATGGGATAACACTGAGGAAATAAAATGTCGTATTGTTAAAACGAGAACATCATCTAATAAAATGAGCGCAATCTTCAAAAGTCATAACTTATCTTTTAAAACAAAAATGAGACACATAAGATTCTATATGTTCTCTGTGCTATTCTACGGTATGGAATCCTGGACTCTGAATGATACCTTTGCAAAGAAAATAGAAGCTTTTGAGTTTTGGCTGTAAAGAAGAATAATGAAGATACTATGAACGTCGTGGATTATCAACATTGAAGTTCTTAAGAGAATGGACAAGGACACTGAGCTCGTAAACACCATTAAAATAAGAAAACTCCAATACTTAGGACACATAATGAGGAATGAGGTAGGTATTCTATACTTCAATCCATTTTACAAGGGAAAATATTTGGAAAAAGAGGACCTAGAAGAAGAAGAATATCTTGACTTCAGAATCTAAGGGTATGGTTTGGAAATAGCTCATCAAAGTTTTTTTGTGTCGCACCGACAGAGAGAACATTGCTAGAATGGTCGCCAACATTCAGAATTGGATATGTTATCATTATTATCGTATCCATTTAAGTTGTTATTGCTATCGTTGTTTCGTAGTCCAATTGAGTCTCTTCTCATTATTTCTTATTATTATTTTGCAACAATAGAAGGAGGACGAGGGAGTAAGCCATCTATAAAAGATGTAAGTTAAACGAATATCTTAACCGCCTCACCGATTACTATGAATTGTGTACAAAAATTCTACTAGAATTCTTGTCCCGATATATACGATGTACCCTTATCTGAAAGAAAATTTTATCTACTTGATACTTAGAGGAGGTTACTTTTTGAATTTCCCAGGAGTTTTCCAATAATTGGGAAAAACGGAGGAAAAAAGGAAAATGTACGAAATCTAGACGTTAGTAAAAAATTATTACGGCCTTTTTTTTCTACCAGATATTTTGCTCCGATTCAAAATTAAAGCACTTTTTATAAAAGGAAATCTGACTGGGAAGGTACTTTAAAGAGGTAATTTTTCTATTTTCCCAAGAGTTTCCCCATCAAATGTGAAAAACCGGGAAAAAACATAGGAAAACCTTCCAAACGCAAGAAAATCGGTACAATATTTAACACTTATTAAAATATATTATGTCTATTAAAATAGTTTACTATACGAAGTTTGGCTATTGAACAACGAGACTGAGCGCAGAGAGCGTTCCAAAAAAGTTAGGGGAAAACCGAATACAGCGCTGGTTAGCTGGAAGTGTCTATTATGCCAGCACAAAATTGGGTTTTTGTTGGTGCATTAGTATTTTTTCTGTAGCGTTTAGAAACGAACATGTTTGGAACTCCTGAATGGTCTTACGAAAACAGACTTCCAGCACTGCCTCGAGCAATGAAAGAAACGAATGAAACGGTGTGTGAAGAGAGGAGGAGAGTATATTGAAGGGGAACATTTGGTTGTGGAATAATTTTTAAAATAAAACCATTTTTCATACGCAGTCTCGTTATTTAATAGCCATACCTCGTAGTCTACTTGATTTTTGCATAAAAAAAAAATGAATAATACTGGTATTAAGAGAAGTATCTTTCACTTTTATAATACTCTCGGTGTTTATAATAATAACAATCTTATGCCAGCCCTCTTTTAGTGATTGAATTCAGGAGAGTAGCCTATATAGTATTCCTGAGATGAAACCACATCTATGCAAAATTTCAGCTGAATCTGTGCAATAGTTTTAGCGTGAAGGGATAACAAACATCTATCCAAACAAACTTTCGAATGTATAATAGGATGAACACGTTATTTTTTGTTATATTATTAGAATAGTTAACAAAACTTTCAAAAATTCATATAATTTTTTTTGTTTCGTGTTATCGATATTATTTTAGTTATATTTTGAGTACTAACTTTGTTTTTAGAAGAACGTGTAGACAAGAAAAATAAAAATAAAATAAAAATTAATTAATTAATTAATTAAAAAAAAAAAATTAAAAGAAAAGAAAAAAGGCATAACGTGTATATTTATGATTTGAGAAACTTATTGTGTCTCGTATTACTTTAAATTTTGGTAATCAGAGAAATTGTTTTCCTACTCATGGTTTTTTAATGTAGAGCTCTATTAGGTTAAATATATTTCTATTTCCCTCAACGTCGAACATTGTTACTATATAAAATAGAGCTAAATATTATGCATATATACATTAAAATATGGTATAAATTAAATAAAACTTAAAGTAATATGTACAAAAGTTTCATTATTAATAGTATATACATAATAAAGCAACTGAAAGATAAAAAAAAAATTAAAAATTACAATACCGAAGAGAAAGTTTTACGAATCGACAAACAAATAGCTTTGATCGTACTATAATTTTGACGTGTTTACTTTTATTATGGTTTATTTATTTGTTGTTTCGAGAAAACTTGTTATTCTTACCTCGGAGTTTATGTAAACTTTCCAATAATGTTACTCGATAAATTGTATTTAGTATTTACATACTCTCGACCACATAATAATTGCAAGTCAACGATATATCACGTACATATTTTTATTTACATTTAAAAAAAAAATCTAAATTACGTGGATCGACTATAGTATAAACCAATGTTTGTTAAATCAACATTAACGTCCGGTTAAATAAAATCGAAATGAATACGGTGATATCTAATTCTTGATTATTTTTTTGACTATTAACTTCGTTTAAACATCTAAATAATTCCTAATTAGTTCCCAATATATATATTATAGCATACTAAACAACCTCCAGAATAGTTTTCATTATTTATCTTCAATGACGGTTTAATAAATTGATATTAAAAGAACCTAAATCTTTGTAACAAATAAACTAGGTAGAAGAAAAAATGAACTAATAACAGGGACGTATGTTCCACAGTTGTAAGGAGGAAATGGGAAAGGTAGGATACAATAAATTATTAAATTTATATCTACAACAATTATAAACCATTGCTAATGAACAACGATTTTGAGCGATATTCGGTTAAAATGCCATAATATTTACGTCAAAATATGGTTCTAAAACGCTTATAAAAAAAATAACTAGATTACGCTCAACTTATATTACTTAATCATTAAGTACAAATTTGAATGTATCTCGTGTTAAATTTTCAAATATTTTTGTGTGGTCAAACAATTATACCCACTTGGTACCTATTAAATAAAAATTACGTAAATAACTTACAAACATAATAGCCTATAAATACATTCAAAATATTTTGAAGAATTCACGACATTTAGAAAAGACGAATATAAATTGTCTGTCAAAATTTATAATCTCTACAAATATTTTTAACTGATTTACAACAAAAAAACAAAAATGTAAAATAATGAAACCACTATAGTTACGTAAACTCTCCCTTTCTTTCAATAGTTTTTCCGGTTATGCCATTTTATAGAAAAACCAAATTCAAAAACTATTCTCAGCATTTAGATTAAAAATCATTGCTAACGAAAAACGATTCTGAATGAAGCTCAAGCATAAGTATTGTTTTTTCAACAATATACGTTTTCACGATAATAACGATATTATTTAAAAAAGATTAAACAGTTAAGATAATAAAAATAAATTGAATAATAACAAAAATATTAATAAAGACGGTTGCCAATGACAACCTAGTTTTTAATTTTATAATCTTTTTGTTACCTAAAAAACCAGTTTTTTTTATTATTTCGAATATTAATGATAATTTCATAAAACTACCTTATTAAAGTACCAAATAGAATGAAAATGCAACAGTAAAAGTCTCTAGTAATTTTTGGATTAGAGCAAGTTTTCTGATATAAAAAATGCTTAAAAACACAACAATTATAAAATACAAAAATAACACACTTTACATAGTAAAACCAATGATCCCTCACTTTTTTTAAATCTAAAAACCTATATATTATTATCATTAGTTAAACTTTATACTATACCAAATATAAATCATTTTATTCAAAATGTTGATTTGTATCAAACAAATTAGTGTCCTAGCATCTGATCTAGAACAATAGATATGAAATATAAATTATAAAAATATGATTATGATTTTTTTCAAAACGATTTGGTTTAATAAAGATACTAGCATCGGATATTATTTAAACATGAATTCCGTGACTTTATAATAATATCTTTATTTTAACGAAACATATAATTTTACCAATACTAAATCTTAAAAGTTTTAATAATAATATATAAAGGTTAGGTGTATTAAAATCAAAACATCTAGTTCCTTACATGGTTTTTTTTTTCTTATTACCTTGAGTTTGTCATAAATTCTAAATTATTAAAATGTATTCTATTCTGATACTGTTTTTAAACATACACATTTGATATAAATGCTTTCAGATTTAAAATAATAAACAATACTATAGATATTGGTAATATTATTAATAATGTCCATAGTTTTACTTTTCTATGAAAAATGTGATTATAGAGAGACCTGATATTTTTACTGAATATTTGTAGTATAGTTTTCGAATAATCTGTCAATTTCTTTGTTTTTTTTTTTTTATGTATTATTCTGCCTTTTCGACTTTTCACGTGTAACAATAACACACCCATTCCCTGCAGTATCAACTGTGTTGTACAAAATATGTACATGTGTTATGCGCATATAAGAAAAAACAGATAGGTATTTAATACTTACACACAAACATAAATAATATTAAATATTATCACAAATATAAGTTGTAAGCTTATAACACTGAACGTAAATAAAATATGTTATAATATTATACCTAATTTAACCTATTTTTATATTGATGGAAGTTAAAAACTTTTTATTACCTACTTGAATGTTGAGTTTTTGTTCATGTTGCAGTGATATAAAGACTACAGTATAATAGCACACGTATAATATTTATCAATCAATCATTTATTATTAGAGTGGAAAGTTAAGTTTTCGAAGATACATCTTATCCATTATATTATATGGAAAATTGTTAAACAAATTAAGAACACACTGAAATATTTATCGAGATTATTTTTACGATTTTCTTTTTTTTTCTTTTTTTTTTTTAATTTTTTCGACTTCTAAGTGCTATATAATCTTAATACAACTTTTTTCCGAATTTTTAGTCTATACGTTGCGAATGATTTAATTGAACATGATTTCTTTTTTCCATAAGTTTCATTAATTTTAATTTTTCCCCTCCAAGTCTTACGGGTGGAACTTTTAAATTGTTTTTATTAAAATTAAAACCAATCCAATAATTACTCAATTAGATATTTTATCAAGTAATTATTATGAATCATTATTAAATCCTTTTTAAAAATAAAATGTAATGATTTTAAAAAAAAATGATCATATAATAACGGATTATTCTTAATTATGCCATAACATCTATTAAATCTAAGTTTTGTATACTGTAATGTTTTTATTGAATTTCTACTCAAATGCGAGTATTAATATGCAGGAGCATTAAGTTTATATGATGAAGTACTTATAAATAGGTGTAGACTTAAAGTTTATATCGGATATCTAATTTCGGGTGTAAAATCGACGTCCTTAATCTTCTGAGTTAAGTTGACTTTAGGAATCCCCGGTGTCTATCGACTAAGCTATTCCTGTGTAATTCAATGATCTATATGACTTCCTTAACCCTCTTCGGCGAATGTTTGGGGTAGTAAATTCAGTATTACGCCGTGTAACCGATAATGACTAATCGTATGTCAAAGCCCCTTTAATTTGATTTAAATTACTTGGTTTAATATTAACACTATAGTAGTTGTTAAATTAGTTATTTTGGAAAGGACATATAATATTATTATGTGGACAGTTTTAACTACTTGAAAACTATATTAGGTTGCACTATTAGAAATAAATTGTACATATTTTTGATTTTATCATTTAAATAGCCTACTATACTATTATTATTTGTGTTTAAATACAAAACGTATTGTTAAGCTTGATTTTATTTAAACGTATTTAGGTTGAAATTTAACCTGACCAATAATGTTATTCGTTGCAGAATTTAAATTTTTTTAATTTCATCAATTATATTAACCTGTATACTAATATGCATCGCCAAACACTCAAACTGTATAAACAAATTTCAAATCGAATGGCTTGAAGTTTTTTTAATGATCAAATTATCCAATTTTAATTTTTAAACTTAAAAAACACCTATGTTGTACAATTTGTACAATGTTTTTATACCTTCAATGTGATTCAGCAGACTGGTTGAGTTCCTTAATTTGGTTATTTAACCATACCAGTAAACCACACAAAAAAGTCATCAGATTTTTGTGTTAGCTGATAAGGAGATTATAACATTTTTGAAAGTCTAAAAGGAATCGAGAGATAATTTGAGAAACCCTGGAATTATGAAAGCATATTGTAAACATCCGATAATTTAATACATATAAATTAACATGTGTACACTATAATAGTCGAATAACATTATTAATGAAATAATAATAAATTCGTCATTAAAATATTATGTTTGACACAGGGCCTAGAACTTTAAGACTGTACCGTAAAAAGACGGTTAAAAACCGAAACCTTTTGAAAATCACGGAACCGGAACCTGACCATAGGAACCCTTAATAACTTTTATTTAGAATCCTAAACTCTTAGTTTGATGTAGACATTTGTCCGATTATTTTCGGTTCTTTTCGATTCCAAATTCCAGTAGATAGCTTATACATCTATAATAAACAGTAATAATAATAACTAAAAAAATAATTATTATATAATCGTAGATTTGTATAGGTATCAAGTGTAAGTACATTATCAATAATTTAGAATATGATTACTGTCGTATTATGTGTCCTATAAACTTGCCATAAAATATATAGTTGCCTATTAATTATAACCCCTCTGTAATCGATAAAAAGGTAGGTAGATAGATAAATATGTAGATACAAATAATTGATAATTATAATTTTATAATAAATGTATAATGCAGATACTATATCAGGGACTCTAAATTTCATAAACCCGGTGTTAAACTACAATATTATAAGTGAAACGGTCGGCTTAAAGTCTCTAAGTCTGAACTGGTGACCGTCGTCGTTTTTCTGTTCTATGATCATACTAGCAATATAACCCATAGAAAATATCAAACTATTTGCAAGTTATAAGTTTTGTTTTTTGCTAGTCATAGACATAATGCTACCTAGTAGTATTTTTAAAATTCTTACCAATTTTTAGAATTCAGTGGTTCAGTGAAACATCTGTAAATGTAGTCACATGAATAAAATGGTATCTTTTTATAGTAATGATTATAATATAAATTGTATATGACTAGCAAAATCTAATAAATAATATGTTATAAAACCTAAATTCTGAAAAACACTTAACTAAAAATAGCTTTCATTAAATCAATGTTCTTAATACATACATTTTTTTATATATAGTACTTAATTAATTCTTAAAAATAAAATAAGAAAAAAATGTCTAATAGGTTTAAACCCGTTATTAACCGAAACCCAAATTGTACGCTTTCCAAAATCTAAATCGTAACTGGAACTAAAATTTTATATTTTTGAGAACTGAAATGATCAAATCGTAAAGGTTCTAATCCCTGGCTTGATAAATTTTATACGGATAACGGATTTATAAATTATACACATTGAATTAGCATAAATTTATATACATTAAAAACGTAAACGTTTTTCTCAGTGTCCCTTGCTGAAAATTAACGAATATCGAACGCGTCATAATAGATTGTATTGATTCAAAATTCTACATCTTTACTATTATGATCGTTACCCACAAAATATATTTTTTATGAACAGTTAATGAACACTCATTTATTATTGTAACCGTAACGACGAAATTAATCGGACTAAACGAACGGACACCCGCCAGGAATATACTGTTCTGTCTACTAATATTAATAATACTCAAAAAGGATAAGACAACTATCCAACATCTTAAAAAAGATTTATTTTCAATCCTGTGCTCGGGTAAAGAAACACATAAAATCGAGTAAAACTATATGTTATACAATAATATAACGGTCACTAGGGTAACCCATAAATCAACAAAAATAACTCCGTTTCCTTTCCAAAAATACCAAAAAACCCGTTTCATCGACCCTTTGGGGAATGATTTTTTTTTTCTGATGTTGCAAACTATCTCTATACAAAATTTTATCGAAAACGGCTCATACATTTAGCTGAACAGACAGGAGTTATTTCCACATTTACAATATGAAGTAAAGAAATATTACTAAGAATGCGCATTCGATTTATATAAATGTATATACCGTTTTAAACTACGAATATAGTAATTATATTATCCGCGAGAAAACCAGAGATCAATAATTGTAATTTTAATATATTGCATGTGCCACCGAACCACGTATCCATGGTGGCACACCGTCTGTAGTGCGGTCACTTAAAACGAATCATATTAATTTTATTACGTTTTTCAACGAGTAATATCGGATGATTAATTTTTATTACTACCTATTGTTCTTTGTAAGATTGAAAAGTGTGTCACCAATTATTAAAATTGTTTTAATCAAACACTGTTCCATCACGACAGTAATATTTAGCGCCATGTTAGGATGTATAATAATGTGTTATTGGTGGCTTCGTCACAGTTTTCATAAGATCATGTATTCAATAATTCCAATTATCCGGGAGGCCGCAACGTCGCTTAGCCGAATGTAGTTCTAAAACTGTTGATAGGGTTAAGGTTATTATAATATTTAATTGACAATAAAACGACAGAGAACACCATATTCAAAAGGATAACACGATCCAGAAACTTTTCGCTATACCCCGTCAAGGGATTTAAAAGAAGAGACGTATAAAGATATTTAAAAAATCAGACGTGTACAATAGGTACTTCGAACCGTGAGTAATACAGGCCACTATAATTATTGTAGATGGGAAGTTTGAAATGTATAGCATGTACAGGCTGTCCCATGGGGATATACCCCTTGAATATCTCTGGAGATAAGAGAAATAATCATGTTCTGTTTGTTTTTTTTTTTTTATAATACTCAAAAGGATAAAGACTAGAAATATTTATGTTTGAATTACATTTTTTAGTAAACTACAGAATGGTCATCTTAAAATTTTCCGAAAATAATAAAACAAAAAGTTGTTTTAAATTTTTTATTAAAAAAATATATAATTTAAATATAAATATTTGTAGTCCTCATCCCTCTGAGTAGTATGAAAAATAGAATTTGATTATCCAGATTGATTGTCCAGAGATATTCAAGAAGTATATTTGTGGGACAACCTGTAATATAGGACGATTTAATCACTATTTATTTACAACTAGTGTTGCTTTAAGTGTATAATTTATTAAAAAACGATTGCAATTAAAAAATGATTCTAAGCGGTGAAGTGCATAAGTCGTTTTTTTTTCCCTTGTAGTCAAAGAAACCCAGAAATTAACAGTAAAAAACCCCCCGATGTATTCACATTTTTTGTGGTTTTTTTTTTAAATTTTCTTGAAAACCATTAGGAATCTAGATATTTTTTCTGAATAAAAATCAAATTTTTTCCCCATAAATTCCAAACGAAATTCGTCTATCTTACTTTTTTTTTTTTTTTTTTTTTAATATTATTATATTGTACACTCGAAAACACATTTTCAAAAAAAAAAAATCGATTAACTGCTAAGCAAAAATTATAACGCTGGAAAAATAAAAATCCGACTCGACCCAACGTGCTACGAACTTGACTATACTATCCAGTAACCGTTGGTTTTAATTTTACAGAGTTTTGAGAATATAACCCGACTGGATTTTATTCGGCTGCCGTTATGTGAACTTGTATTCGTACAA
Organism: Cinara cedri; assembly: GCA_902439185.1. NCBI lineage: Eukaryota > Metazoa > Arthropoda > Insecta > Hemiptera > Aphididae > Cinara > Cinara cedri. The sequence goes on along the minus strand of CABPRJ010000487.1, from coordinate 676,153 downwards.
TTTCGAATATTGTTTTGTTTCTGTTTTTTTTTTTTTTTTTTTTTTTTTTTTTTTGTTTTTTAAATTAAAATCTTCGGGAAAATAAACTCCAGAACGCTGCGTAATACTACAGAAAATTAAACATTAAAAACAGGACGTCCGCATTAAAAAAAAAACCTCGGGTTTCCTGAGTTAACCGGTAGGTGCATTATAATTATTTTAAAATGCATAACGTGCATACAATAATAACTGCATGTGTATACGTTTTCCCGATTATTAACCAGATACCGACGGTGCGTTTTCTTAACATCCGCTAGCGGGGCGATATTATTTTATCCTGTAGTTAGTTAACGTATCCCATAAAAATTATATCGGAACCGAGGTGAATAAAACAACGTTTTACGGCGCGCGAGTACAAAATACGATAACTGTAATAATATAATATTATTATCGTTACGTTGTGAAGCCGTAGTTCGTTCGAATAATGTTATTATCATTGTTATTATTATTATTATTATTACTACGTTTTATTAATATTTCATTTCGTACCTATGTATACGCGCTCGCGTATACCGGCACGAGGCGGCCCCCGTCAATAAAACATTATGTGTACCTAATTTCGAAAACAAACACGAAAATAATTTGCCGAAATCCGCGGTGTTCAGTTGTACCTAATAATAATAATAATGTATCGGTATTATAATACTATACTATTATACACGAACTGTATACATACGGTACCTACGTGCCAATATCATAAACAAGAAACCGAGACGTTTTCCGCATTTCTCGCCGTTTATTGCACCGGCTCGGTTCTCGGCGTTCGGACTCCTAAGGCCGCTCAAGTCTTTCAGACCCAGTGCCATAAACGTGCGCACGGAAGATGCAGGACAGGTGGCTGCCTCTCCTATAGGGTTTTACGTCAAAAATAGTTATAAAATATGTAGAATATACATTTTAGATTCTGAATGGCACGAGAGACGTATCAGTTTTACAATGAATCCTACTGGGGAGATAATACTTTAAGGTGGTCTTTTTTTTAATTTTCAAAGGAGTTTTCCCAATAAATGGGAAAAACCGGGGAAAAAACGGGAAAATAGGTACCTACAATATTAAACAAATATTATTAAAGAAAATATGTAATGCATATTGCACATTTAATTATTTTACCATAGTATGACATATATATATATTGTTTAAAAAGCAAGACTATCAACCGAACTCTGCTCAGTATCATATTTTCGTTAGAAATGGTTAATCGTTGCTTACAGATATACATTGAATTACTTAGTTACCTATAACAGTCGATGAATCCGTCCCCATTATCCTAGGATAGCTTTTGTTTTTATTAAATATTAAACCCTAACGTAGCACCCTTAATTTTGTGCAATGGCGTAAATAAGGAGTGTCCTTTGGAAGACTTTGATCCCCGCCCCCCGAACACCCAACCATGCAACCCAAAATGAAGTTCTCATCAAATAAACACCAAGTATACATAAACGATATAATGGGGGTTTAAGCTCGCTCCAAAAATATTTGGACTATTTGCGCTTATGATTTTTGTGTAAAATTTTAATTCAAAGATCGTTATCTCCTTTGCCAAGAAAATCTGCGCACGCTTATGTCCTGTGCGAATAACAACTTGAATTCGATCAGCTATTCGAAACGGTATAATATTACATTCGGTTGCTAACAAATAGAATCCGGATCCGAAATATATATTTATTTTTTTCTGGACATTCTATGACAATGGTCTTTACATTGTATACTTACTGTAAAGTTTACAAGTACATAATTCATAATGAATGTAACAGACGCTTCATCTGTCAACTTTAATTTTGCATTTTTTGGGCACATTTATTAGTTTTTAGTGCATATTTGTATTATAGTAATTAGTTGTCTAAATTTAGATAATTCAAAATATTAATTTGAGAGAAATTGTATTTATTATGTTTTAGGTATTATTCAAGAACACAGATTGTCAATAGTTTTATTTATGATTTCAATATTCAATCTTAACTTCATTAACGACTATGCTGCGTCACTCGGCTCAAAAAGAAAACAAACGACAATAACAAAAGGATAACTTTTATTTCGCAATTTCGGCTGTTTTCGCAGTTTTAAAGCAGTTTTTAGCATTTTTGGTTCATTTTTTAAGATGACACTTAAATCCGGACCCTATACATGCGTTAGAGCTAAGAATGTAATGACCTATAAAATACAAAAAAAAAAAACAATCAGAGTTGTTTTTCCTCATAATTAATTATCAGGTAGTAGATTAGAGGAAAAGTCTTTTCGTTGAGGCGGTCAATAAAAGATAAATGATAGTTTTAAATTTTATAAAATTGAAAAAAATTTAGAAAATCATTTCCTACCCGCATAAAACAATAAAACTATTGATATATTCCCTCTACGCCCACGAAAAAATTATCAAGGACAAAACCAAAATCAAATATTTATACAATAATTTACAAACATATGGAAAACTATAGTTTTATTTAGAAACTAAAATAAAAAACAAAAAATAAAACAAGAAATGAACACGTATTTCGAATTGTTTTAGTATAGATATAATATACGAGTACATACAGAAAAACAGGAACATAATATTTTTGTTCTCGAGTATTTTACCCTTATAAATCAAATATGTTCTCTGCTTTTGTCCGTATGGTGTTTTTTTTTTTTAGTCTACACCTCACATACATTCGATTACTTTGTTCGACATAGGTAATTTGTTGAAACAAAACGCGAGCGCGGTATAAAATAAATACGATTCTTCTCCTTTTATTTAATATTCTATTTGTATATTTTCGTTTTCGCTTATAATAGGTGCCTAGGTACCTACCTAATATGTTATTTTATTCAATATTGTTTAAACATATAGGTACCGCGCTGCACTACTGCACTGCAGGTTCGGTATGGCACAATACAAATACCTACTACACTAATATTTCGACCTTTGACTCTGTCTACGTTTGCAGTTGTATGTACCTATATACATATACTGTGGGTCGGATATGATATTATATATAAATAATCGAAATTTCTTTGTATACATGTGTACGAGTATTATTGTATATATTTATAACTACGCGTGTGCACTCCATAGAATGTCATATAATATTAAAATAATAATAAAAATCTTAAGGGAATTGCAGTCGTTAAAAACAAAAAACAAAAAAAAAGGTATTTTAATCGAAAAACAAGCGCAAATAACATTGATTAGTATTGATTATGTATACTTAGTATTTACTAAATAAAAACTTGGTTTAGGGAGAACTTGGCTGAGTTTTAGGAACCGAAGACCCTCTCTCAAGCCCCGCTCTATTTGTGTCTATGTAGCGAAAGGATAGACAAAACTATATGGTTTGGGTTTAACAGATTTTGAAAACGGATTTGATTAACGAGTCTACTAGGTTTTGACAGGGGCGATTATAAATATTCCATATTTTGTATGTGTTATGATGAAGAAAATAAATAAAGTGAGATATTTTTGTTCACTGCTGAATGAAAAATAGATATTTAAAACCGTCTTCGTTATAAACAATAAGTATACTTATTATTAATCAATCAAAATCCGTTTTTTAATAGATGGGGAAATAACGCCGGAAAATGAAAATATTTACGCAATAATTTTCTCAGTTATTTTCGAATTAATTTTTTTAAGTAATTATGTTAAAAATATTGGTAGGGACCTCCAATTTTAATCACCGAACACTTTAACCTATTTATATAATAATAACTTTCCAATGATTATAAAATTCATCAAATCTAATCATTACATTTTTTCCCCGGGCTTTTCGGTTAAACATCACATTTATCTATAAAATTAACGCCCATTCCCTTAGATATCAGGCAACAAATTAGTAGAAAAGTTTTATCATGCGAGTAATTATTAAAATGTAGAATAAAAATTATACACATTTTACAAAATAAGAGAAAATTTTAAAACCTACTTTTACCCAAATAAGGTTATTTTTCTAATTAACTATTTCCGACTTTCTACGAATTATATTTTAATGTTTTTTTTTTTTTTTTTTCAATGAAAGTAACGTATTACTACGAGACACAGCATTTTCGAAGATACTGTCAAAGAATTTAGGAAAAAAGATTACTAAATCCTTAGGTTAGGTACCTTAATACATACTGTTCTAGAAAATTAAACTCGTAAAATGTCACTTAAAGATCCGTCTTTAAATCGGAAACGGCGTTTAAAAGGAAAAGAAAATCGATTTTTTATATAGTCTTATTAGGTTTAGGAAATTTTATCAAGTTAATCCCACATATAATTATTATTATTTTTATATAGTATAGTGTATAGTATCTACAGTGTAGGTCAACATTGTTAATAATATTCTGTAAATTTTCCCAGATTGCATTTGGTTCTTAAATTGTTTCTGTATAGCCAAACGTACCTACTTACTTACCCTTTTGACACTCCATACCGTACAAACTATTATTTAAGCCCTAGAGCGACCGTTATGTTTACCTAGAGCCTAAACTTGATAACCGTCGAAAATTTGGCAGCCCATAAATTTGTGGAGCCTTTGATTCCCTAGGGATATTGCCCCCTTTACCCAACTTAGCACGACCCTGTAGGTACTTATAGTTATTTATTAAAAAAAATTCCCACTGATAGGACGTTAATATTTACCATGTAAAATGAAAATTAGATAATTGTCGGAAAATATTCTAAAAATACATACGCAAATGCATACATACAATAGGTACCGTAAACAATATAATTCAAGTTATAGTTATATTATCTTAGAAAAAAATCTGTTCAGCCTAAATACTTTGTAAATTATCAATAACGTTCTAATACTTTTATATTAATGTAAAAATCAATTTTTAATTTCTAATATTATATTGGTCTAAGTACAAATTATCGTATGAAATATTGTTCGTTATTAACGATACAAAGGACGTGTTACAACTCGTAATTCGACTGTAAAAACTGTTTTGGGCAGGAAAATACTCAGGCTATAGACTTTATTAAAAAATCAAAATATAACCACAAAAAAAAAAAATATCAGTTTTATTTTTCCGAAATTATTACATAAAAAAAAGCTATTATTAATTAAAAATGTAATAATTTTAAGTTGTAGAAACTCAAATAACTTATTTCGTAATAGTGATATCAAAAAACTTAAACCAACATTGCACAGTACAAGTTATCTTTGTTTTATGGCAAAAATTTGGTTTCCTAATTAAGTCCATAACCCGAGTAGTTTTGCCGGCACGAAACGATTTTGTATAAACATTTGTAAATACCACGTTTAAACAACTAATAAAATACTAATGGTAACACGGGACAACTTATAACTACTGTATTTGAAAGTAAATTTCATATATTTTTTAAGTTGATGAAAACAATTTTTTCCAAAAGTGTCGAGAAAATACACAATTGTTACATCTAAACGTTGATCTAAGTAATCTTAATACATTATGTAATATATTTTAATAATTTTGTTTTTATTTTATTATTGTATTATACATTATGCGTTTATTAGGCATATAATGACAATGATGTATCTAAGATTCTGAGCGTAGCGAGAAATATATTGATTTTGCCATGAAGTTTGTATGTAGTTATTTATTTTTTTCCATACTTCGATTATCCATTGTAGGGTTGGTTAATGAAAAAAATGTTGTCTATCCGGAACAATAAGAAAAAGAGTAAGTCATTTTTAGATTTTCCCTTTAATTTTCTTAATAGTGAGGAAAACCCGTCGGAAAACGAGACAATTTCAGCAATATGGATTTCTGTTATTTTAAATTTTGTTTTTTTTTTTTTTGTAATTTGGCTAGGGGTTTGCGATGGCACAGTTACTCAATAGACAGCAGTTTAACCGTAAAAAAAAACTGATAAAAAAAATAATATTACGCACATACACGAAACCTTGATATCGACAGTTATACCGGATGAAAATATTGTAGAGAGTAGGAACTGATCAGTAACCATCAAGTCCGCTACTCCGAAACAAAAGCATATCGATTCCGAGACATTTAGTAGTACATTACAGAAAACGAGAGCAGTATCCAACTTTTAATAATAATAAGGTTTCTAAAAGAAAATTTCACAAAGGAGGTACTTAAGAGAGGTCATTTTTCGATTTTCTCGGGAGTTATCCCAGCAAATGTGAAAAACCGGGCTAAAACATGGAAATACAGGAAAAACTTATGAAAATAGTAAAAATCGGTACAACATTAATCAAATATTATTATAGAAAATATATAAAACCTATTTAATTGTTTTACTATAAAATGGCATACATATTGTTGACAAAGCATCACTGTTAACTGAACTCCGCTCAGAATCGTTTTTTCGTAAGCAATGGTTTATCGTTGCTTACAGATATACATTGAATTATCTATAATTATCTATAACAGTGGCTGCACCTATCCCCATTATCCTAGAACGTCTTTTTATAAATAATAATATAATACTATACAATTAATAACATTTGTTTCGGTTTAAATTATTTTCGAGAATATTTTTCCACGCGACAAAAACGGCACGATTTTTGTTTTTGAATGTATTTTTATCGAAATAATTAAAATATTTAGTTATTTATAACATTGTTAACAATAGCTGATTAACGCATAGTAAATACCTACACATTTTTTTTTTTCAAGAGATAAGACCAGAATTTTTTAATGTTTCTCATCCAGCTCTCTATCCAATTAAATCCATCGGCATTATTGTATTGTAACCGCGTACAACGAAAGTTAGTAAATTTAAACTAAACATACATAATTCTATTGGATCCAAAGCCTAATCTTTTATTTACGATTTTAATCCCGGATGACCCAGAGAATAGGTTCGACGTTATTTCAGCTCGATCGCGTCGTTTATTAAAGGCACCATGCCGGCTTGTGTAGTATAGTTTGTATGATATACTTAGTTTCGTTAAAAGACAACAATAATTTCTCGAATGTGAACTATATTATAATTTTATAACATAATCAATATCAAATATTGATTAAGTATTATATTTTGTAATTATTTATCAAATATTTATATAATATAGGTTCAAAATAGTGAGCCAGTTTAGATATGTGGGTTCATGCTTGATACAAAATAATGAGAAATTATCCGAGATAAAATCAAGGCTTCAATCAGAAAGAAGTATTTTTTTGGATTAATTAAATTACTAAGAGCAAGAATTTTATCAAGAAATCTAAAAATGCAATTATATCGCACACTTATTTAACCAGTGGTAATGTACGGATGTGAAACGTGGACATACTGAAAACACTGACAATAATCTTCGGTCCTAGTCAGGAAGCAAGTAAAGGAGATAATGGAAAATCCGAAAAAACAATGAATTCAAACAGTTATATTAGATGCCATATATAATCGATAAATTTAAAAAAAAGTGACAGTAGTGGGTTGGTCATGCGTGAAAAAAAGAGAGATAACCTAACTTTAATATCTTTTCTAAAAGTCTACGTTTTGAAAAGACTCGTTAAAGTGTTCGGTGATTAAAATTGAAGGTCCCTACCAATATTTTTAACATAATTACTTAAAAAAATTAATTCCAAAATAACTGAGAAAATTATTGCGTAAATATTTTCATTTTCCGGCGTTATTTCCCCATTTATTAAAAAAACCACAAAGAAAACCGAAAAAATGAACGACGCAATTACTAACTAAACAAAATTCGCTATCAGAAATCATACCGAAAATTAATATTATAGGAGCAATATTTCTAGTAGGAAATGTGTTAATAGGTGGAAAAATAATGAAAATATAAATCACACATTATATTATAGTAAATTCTATATACTCAGAATCTAAAATATAAATATATACTCAGTTGAATTTTGAAACCTTTGTATATAATTTCATTTTAGAAATATGTATTATATTTCTTCAGAATAATGTCCAAGATCAAGATAATATTATCAAAGAAAATAGGAAACAAATTATATCTCGTTTCCGCGGTAACTCTCCTATAACGATGGTAACCACGCGCAAGGAACAAACACGAACCGGCCACTTCATCTTATACAGTCGTCTTGACAGCTATAAGGTGCGAGGGTGCACAATTACTGGTAAACCGAGCCCTACGTCAATTGTTTGCATTAATCACAACCCTTTTTCAGCAGATGCTTTTACCTTAACCTTACACGTAAGTATCATCAAAACGTCCACTTCGAGATTTCATCGGACAGCGACATTGTATAATATAGGATTATATAAAATATTTGTTTTTATAGTATCACCATTTCAAAATCAATCCATATAAATCGTTTCTGTTTTTATACTCCGAGAGTAACAAGAAGGAATGTATTAATTTGACTATGATACTGCAGAAATCTCGCTCCAAACATTAACATCGGGTAGAATTTTTGGTATCTAGTTGGTACATAGTAAAGGTCATTTTTGATAGCCCTTGTAATTTTTTTAATAATCAAGAACATATTATTGAAAAACGCGAATATTTACGCAATAACGGTCTCTGTTTTTTTTTTTTTAAGATGTAACTCAATTAGAAATAATGAGTTAGAATAAAATATATCCTAACCATTTTTGTGTATTTATGGTAACTTAAAATTGTCAATTTTTCTTTGGATAAAAATCATTTGGCTTCACTTTTTATGAAAATCACAGTATTTTGCTTAAGTACTTAAAAAACACGAACAGTTCGAATTTATCTCGTAGTGAAAAATTAATAAACTTTTCAATCAATTTATTTATTTGTTTTTCAAAACACGTTTAATTGATCTTCTCACAGAATCATTTTTCGTTAGCAATAATTTATCGCTGTGTACAAATATAAATTAAATTACCCCATATATATATATATATATCCCACCTTCAGTACCGGTACTAGGTTTGCAAACCTTGGACAATGTTTTAATATAACTAATAACTGTATAATAATGCACCGTAGGGCCTGTTGAAACCAAAACAAACACGGGACCTTGCCACTATCGACATGTATCCCATTTTCCCTACCCCGTCGCCGACCTGCCTACTTTCCCATCTATTCACCTACACAGTGTTTTATGAACAATATCTTATACAGACAGCGCGAAAACACCCGAAATTTACTAGCCTTTTATTTTTATTTTTATATAAAAATTACACTGTACACTCTGTATAAATTTTATTCAAAAGGAAACCATCAAATCCAAACAGACACCATCAAATCTATATATATATATATCTATCGTACCTATATAGAACTGCTAACTCAGCAACTTCGTTTTTATCTCAATTGTGGAGATCTAATACGACACCTCGGGGGAACAAATAGTTTTATCCGTAAAGCCTTATATACTATAAGACCGAAATGTCCGGGATATCTATACAAGTTTATCAATATATTATACTGTTGCCGTACCGACTGGACCACCACATATAAAATTCATTGGAAATCATAAACACTATAGAAAACCGTCAATTACATTAAATATCTTAATATCTATTGCTGCAATCAAAAATATACTACGGCAATAGACAATACCCATAAAACCAGCAGAACTCAGTCACTTGAGTCGAATTTCAACCCCTCTCCATCCCCCACTTTATTTGATTTATAGAAATATAAAATTATTATATAACTGAATACTGCTTACAAAAAAAAAAAAAAAGTATAGACGGTATATAGAAAGTCAACTCCAAAAGCACATATTTTGCATTAATTTGAACATAGTGATAGTGGCTTTCACTCATTCAATAATGATGTTCAAAACCTAAAAACCATCCTCCTCCACCAAAATTCTGAAATATTTATATTGGAATCCAAGCAAACTTTTATCACTTCAATCCGTTCATACAAAACAACTATAATTCCCAAGTTTAAACTCATTTGACGAGATTTTGACAGACTATACTACGTTTATACAAAATAGGTAACTCTGCCGAAGAAAATACGGCGTTATTAATATTTCACTCGGTAAATACACCGATTTTCACAGTCATTCGTGAGATACTTATACTACGATTACATTGGTCTTATGTACTTACTTATTTAATATTTTATATAAAAAATAAAAATAATGCGCATACACGCGAACGTCTTTGAACACCGAAAACTTACGCATTCCTTTATTCGTCGCTGATACCAAGAAATGTGAAATTACATCCTGCAGTATTCAATATAGGAATGTAAAAACTACGCAAAATATAATATGAGCATGAAATACATATTTCTGTTTAAAAAAAAAAAAAAGAATTGAATTTCACGGCAAAACACACGCAACGTTTTTTTCGTTCGTTGTTATTCTGAGACCCGAGTCAAATCTAACACGTTTTTCTTACCCCTATTGAAATATTACGCGTTTTTTTCACAAATACTTAGCATACCTGCATAATTTTTAAAATTGAAAAAAAATACAAAAAGATTCGATTGAGGTGCTGAAAAACCGTTCTAATCTAATAATAAACTTATCCGCCTCTTCTATATATAGTAAAATATAGTTTTTCGTTGCTGGACCACGTTTGAGTTTTTTTTATCTAAATCCCTCCCTGTCTATCGAATGATGTTCATTGATTTTTTTTGTAAATTTGAGAATATTTCGTTTTTCAGTATACTCCTGCCGGATGTACAATTGTAACTAGTTATTCGCTGTCATATCCGAGAGAGGAAAGGGGTAGTTGGGGGTACAACACCTCCGAAATATTTCTGTCAACTATTTTTGAAATGTTTAAAAATTACGTACCTAATATATTATGAATTGTCAAATAAAATAAAGTAATTAAATGCAGTATACTAACCGCCGTTAAAGCATTACAAGGTATCCTACGTTTTTTTAATCGAATTAATAATTTATGGAAAATCTATTTTGTAAAGTGAATGAACAGATTAACCAACCCCCTCCGAAATTGGTTTTTGGTTACGTTAATGGTAATAGATATGTATTGGCGAGTTAATCTTCGGTAAACAGTGTCTGTTATTGTTTGCTACTTATTTGATCCTTGATTGCACCAAAACCAATGAATAACCCAAGTAACCGAAGTCAGTAAACATAATTTTTAATTGTTATTTGACTCCAGCAACCTGGTTGTAAAAATTATCAGTTATCAAACAATTGCAATGAATAGTATCACCAAAATAGTATAATCGCTAAACTAATAACTAGGTTACTCGAAACAGCATTGCCAAAACACGCCTAATATATATTATCCAATAATATTGTACCGATTTCTGATACTTTTGGAAATTGATTAAATATATCCGAGTGACATCTATTTTGTTTTTTATTTTACCAAAAGTGAACATATTTTGTAATACATGCGACCACTCTCAAAGGGACCAATAAGTGGTGCCACCGTAGTAGAGGGACACTATGACGACGACCATCCAGCCGAGCCGGGTGACGTAACCAAGTGGTGACGAACAAGCGGAGCCAGGGGGACTTTTAAAAATGCTTAATGTTAAACATGTTAACCATGTAAAATGTATATACACAACATAGAACTAGATACGTAAGCCATAATATGTGGCGATTAGATGATAAATACAGCAAAAGGAATGAACAAAAAAAAAAGATTGGTAAGGTACCAAAAGAAATAAATAACATTAAAATGGTAAGATATAACTAAAATGGGTAACTTTGTAAGTGGTGAACGTTGGGTGTCATTGTGTAAAAAAAAATAACGAGGGTATCAATTAAACATAAATAAATTGAACAAAAGAATAGAAAAAAAAATAGAAAAATAAATGGGATGTACATCCTGGTATGGGACGACAAAAATTAGAAACCCTATTAGGTACTTGCGTTAGATTGATCGTAATCACTGGGTAGTTAGTACACCGTAGACCACTATGCAGGTTTACGCCATCATTCTGTTGGATCGGATGGTCGTGGAAAAAAAATGATTTGTTTTTTTTTTTTTTTTTTACTACACGAAGTCGGCTTGTGTCTTTGTTAGTAGTTGATAGAAGAAAAAAGAAAATTTGTACAGCGACGCAACAGTGGTCTCGGAGCCGTTCGTCGTCGTCATCGCCTTATCGCCAGTGCTGATTATTTTATATTTTTGCATAATAATTAATGACAATTTATAAGGGAAATTCGAGTGATCATAAGTAGCACGGCATAGTGGGCGGTACAGGGGGTGGACGCCTGGCAGAATAAGTTTTTTCGACAACGCACCGGGAAAGTAGTATGTCGATGGACCGTTGGCGACTCATTCGCGCTCATTATTTGTATGATCATTTTTATAAAAGCGTTCGAAATTCCGAGGTGTTGCATACATGTAATTATAACTTTATTATTTTAATTAAAATGTATCGTATCGATTCAAAATTATAACGTTTTCATATTGATTATATTTACATATTTATGATAATATTATAGTACCTACCTATATAAAACTTTATAATATTTAATATAAATTAGCCTCATAAATTACGTGACCGGGAAATCAGTATGCTTAATGTGTTCGTTAGCTTTTCTTTAACGGTTTTGTTTTTATTATTAAAAAAATCCAACGGTATATATTTTATCTTTAAAGAAATAAAATTAAACTCTATAAACAATACTGCTGTCGCTATTAACATTAAGTTATATTATAATATCGTGCCGCAAAAAAAAAAGTTTTTAATCATTTACTCGCAAACATAATTACCATGGATTATTATTATTTGTAAACACAGAGTAAGTTGAAATTATATTTTTCACAAACAACCGTAGTTACTCGTTATATTATTATCGAGTTTCAGTTGATATAGTGTTCAGGCACTTTATTTTTCTTTTTGAATTAATTCATTATTAGTATCGAAATAAAATTTGTATAAAAGAGTTGATACTGCTGAACAGTACGTTAGTGTTATAGGTGGAAAGTTATGGAGGTAGAATACATAAACTATAAACTGTTTAATTTATTTAAAAATATCTATAAGTAACAATACGTGTACCAGTGCTAATGAAATACGCTCTTGAACGAAATTCGATTATATATGTTTTGAAATGCCGTAATATTTACAATTTACGTCAAAATTCGTATCAAAAAAAAGAAAATACTACATTAAATTCAAATTTTTCTTTTGACCACTAAGTACAACTTGGAATTAACTCTAGATATAAAATTTGCAAGTATTTCTATTTGGTCTAAAATTTTCTCTACAAGGAAAAATTTACTTCGTGTACGTTTAAATGTTTCCCACTTCAAAATTCAGCTTTCTTTTAGGTAACAATATTAAACAACATATTTTATCTGTGGCTACTTTTTATGTACTTTTAAATACCAAATAAATAATTATTTAATAAACTATAGTTCTATAAACTTTTTCTTTTGGATTATAAAAAATAAAAAAAAAACTGTATGAAAATGATGAAGGCGTAGGAAATTTTTTTCTACTTGTGGGTACAAATAATCCGTCATCTAGGTACACACATTTTATTCTTAATTGTTTTATGAATTTCGTATGGACAAACTTCTATATTTTGAAATCATTTTCTCTTTTTAATTCTTTTCAGTCAACGCTTTATTATATTATAAATATTATGTGATGTATTGTATCGAAATAATGAAATATGGTTGGTTGAGTTTCTTCCAACAGAATAGCAGATTGTATTAATGAATTCGTATATTGTAGAGCTTTTTAAAACTCAAATATGTTAAGTTTTGTTTACAACTCGCAAAAACTAAACTTTCTCGTTATAATGCAAATTCAAAACAACTCAGAAAATAGATTTAAGGGTATAAAACACGACGGTATAGTAGTAGATAGTTGTATATACGCGTGCTGCAGCAATGCGCTTATAAAAAAGCTATTTGAATATTAATCTATGAATAAAGTAATAATAATAAAAAACACGCATAAATAATATTTTGAAAAACGAGATTCTTGTCTCGACAATTCGTTTGATTATTACATTTTTTTGCCAGCTCGCCGGTTTCGAAAACAATAAAATTATATTATTATTATTTTACGTCCGGGTACCTTTTCTAACTGAGGCCAGTTTTGACGTTATTTGTCCGAGTATTGGGAATATTTTTTTGGAGTTGGAAAAAAAACCGAGTAGATATTGCACAACGGAGGGGAGGTTAAAACCCTGAACCCCTTACTTATATCCCTGGATCTGAAATTTGGATTCCGTATGTCTAGGTTGGTCTAAAAACTTAAAACTAATTTGTGGAATTAGCAATTTTGTTTTCAGTCTTGTCTTGGATGTGAACAGTAGACATTTATGAAAATTTAAGTAAAAACGAGATCCTAAAGGCTAAAATATTAGCCTTATTAAATATATATTATTAATTAAATAAATATAATATAATAATATAAATATAGTCACGGCAATATATACAATTACTCACACTACTTTTGGCTTATATAGAGTAAGTAATAAATTGTTGATCGTACTGCGAATTCTAAAGTAAATATTGACTTATCTTATAGTTATTGTTATATTATTTTCGAACTTCACCTCCTCCTTCTCCTCTTTCTCGTAATTTGGTCATTTCGTAGGTACAATACGCTAACGTTGATTTTAAATTGCCCTAAACGTAATTGTTCGCCTACAGTGTGCGAAAGGCACTTAAACTCGTTAAATTACATGTTATTAATCGTACAAATCGTATAATCGTGTCGTAAACTTACCCGCATTCGGTACAGGGAGGATGAATATTATGTGTCTACAATTTACCACCAATCCAAAATATAACCGTCTATAATAATCAGTCTGGTCCTCGACCTTGTTAAACCACGTCCGTAAATTGTATACGGTCGTAATTTTATTATTATCGGCAATGAAAATAGATTGCATTTGTCTGAAAACAGTGAAAACCACGACATTTATTGCCATCGATCACCAAAACTTTGTGCTATTATAACCATGGCTAATGAAATAAACATGTTCCCCCAGACATGGAATAAACGCTGAAATGCATGCATTTCTGTAAAACTGTCTAGATACCGTGACACGACATCCAACCAAAAGCGTTCAAAGTAGAATTGTTAACTAATTAAATGTAAAGTGTAACACCAAAAAAAAATCATTTACTTTTTTCACCCGAACTCTGGTAGGACAAATACTTTAAAAAAATGCTTAATTTAACAATATTTTTATTATTCATGGTGTAGTATAAAAAAAAACTAATAAACGAAATAAAAAAAAAAAGAAAACTTTTTTTTAAAAACGTTATTTTTCATGTTTCTTAAACTATAAGATCTATGAATTAAAATGTATGATTATCTTACGTAAAGTTTAAAACGTTTTTGAACGTTAGACAAATCAAGCGAATATAGGGCTGTCCTGTCCAATATAAGACGATTGGAAACCCTAGTTCTAAGTTCCATTGTTTTTTCATACCTGGGAAACATGGCAAAAATTAAATTTTATCTGACATGCTTATTCAGCATATATAATACACGATGTCCATGTCTCACCGAGTTTCAGACATTTCCGACCACTAGAAATTTTCCGCAGATTTCCAAAAACCTTTCAAAAATTGATACTAATTATATGGATTTCATTTTGGTAAAATAGTAAGCAATTTTATTCAAACAATTTTGAAGTTGTGCCGAAATAAAATATTAATGCGCTACGTTATTTGGGTACTCGTATAATTTCTAGCTGTATTTAAAAATAATTTTTAAATATTCATCTTTACAGCCTAACTACAGACATTTAACTATTACAGAACCACATATATATAGACGAGTAATGATTATTTCTCGTCGAATACATCGGCTTTAAGATTTTATTTCCCCCCCCCCTCAATGTTACACAGCAATGCCCAAATAGGAAATTTTAGCAAAATTTAAATTTAAAAATAACTTCACGCACATACACATAAACATACACATACACAAATATTTTACACATATATATATATACAGACATACACAGAAAAGGGTTTTTATATTATCTGGACTTTAAAAATTGTGAATATCTAATATTTTTATAAAAGAAAAGTAACCATACTTACGAAATTATTATTTACGATAGTAAAATTGCTAGCGATGCAAAAGCAGATGAATTCGAAATTAATGCATTTCTCGCTATACTAGCAATGTAAAATCGAAAAAACTGAAAATTTCATGACAATTCAATTCATATTGGTATATAACATATTTGAATAGTGCAATTTATATCAAATAATTTGAATCACAATTGCATAAGACATGAATCTACAAAATACTCAAAAGTAACAATGTAAAAACATACTAATTGGATATTTTAAGTTGATCATTTAACAAATCACTTGGAACTGTATACTTGGCGAGTATATGAAATGGTAAGTATTCGATGAATACACGATTCAGAGTGCTTTAAGAACCCATTGTTAAATCATATTATTTTACGGTTTTGGGAGCCAATTCAACTATACATTTATCGGGAGCCTATCCAATGGTCGATTTTATATTTACCCAAGATTGAGAGCGAAATGAATGGTGCTCGATGAATTACATATAACTAAAAAACTGAGAACTTGTACAATACACAACCAAAAAAAAATGTCATATAAATTAAGGTACTAAATCGCACCATTTTAATTCTTTTTTTTTTAAATCATAAGATTGATAGTTTTTTGATTTATAAGTATGCGAATTAAATTGTTTAACCCCGTAAAAACACGATTCAAAATTAAATACGAGGTTCATCGTATTTGGTACTCAACGGTAAAATAAAACGAATTGAACGTGTATGTCTTTGTTATTTTTACATTTATATTTTGTATATCTTTGTTATTTGTTATATTTTTTTTCAAATGTAATACTTCATTCTATAGATATTGTAGCGGTACGTATAGTTTTCATTTGTCAGGCGTTTTTTATATGCGTCTAAGTAAAAAATAAAAGCGAAATTTACGATATTGAAGTCGTATCACGAGTGCGCGCACTTATTCGCGATTCGCGGTCCGCGGTCTACCTTTATACATTATACGCATGGAATAAAAAACATAGTATACGTATACAAAATATATTATTTATATAGGTAGGTGCACGAGAGACGAAATAATTTCATTTAGGTGTTCGTGCGAGTGAACGTATTTATATTTAATATCATTATTATACCTATATTATATTATTGTAATGCGATATGGACGTAAAAGATAAATAAAGGTATAAGCGTATTTTGTGGTCGCGACGTGCCAAATTATTATGACTGCACTCGTCACGAAAAATCCCAAATCAAATTCGCATCTTATAATATAAGTAAACTATACTGCTAGGCTGTAATCTTAATGATATTTATTTAACGGTATCTGATGTATATAAACGTATAGAGAATACCTACCAATACGACGACGGAAACAAATTGTCGGGAAACTATCGCATAAGTAAACAGTATCGATTTCCGCGGGCAAGGAAAGCGGTTCACTTTCCTCCCCCTCCCCCTCCTCCCGTACGGTGCGCGCGTTTGTTTATTGTGTACAACCGAAGTGAAAAAAAAAAAAAACTAAAATGGAAAAAAAATCGTTCCTCCGCGATTTTCCTTACGATAAAATACACTATATATATTTTCCGGTCCCTAAACTCGCGACGCGTCGCCAAAGAAACATTCGCATGACGTAACGCGAAATTTCAATAACAATCGTTATCAAGCAGCAAGCATCAAAAATTCAAAACGATTCGTGTATTATTATTATTAACGCTACACGGTATGGTAGATACGCGAATTCACAAAATTGCGAAAAGTTCACTAGCGCTGCACACGGTCGTGTTATCATAACATAGCTGATGCCCATAAACCGTGACTAAAAATATAGGTAATATAGAAATGATCGCGAATTTATAATATACGGGTGTCATGGTCGTCACTTACAGTGATTTTACCAGTAAACTAATTACATAACGCACACATACACGTTAATATATATTGTGTATAATTAACTATAGACTACTATAAAAATGGTGACAATGCGTGAAGTGTTCAATCCACCTATTTTAAGGTACGAGTACAGTTTCTGGGAATTTGAATTTTGAAAATCACAGTTTAATGTGACTTGTGACTACAAACAGTTTTCCTCTTTCAAATATAATAAAAAAATTTAAAAAAACATCAACGTCGAACTTACACCACGAGGCGTGACAGTTTTGCCTACGAGACATGTTTTTCTACAAAATATCGTGACGACTATGGCTATTCTAGTACAATCTAAAAAGTATCAAATCACCGCCATTACAGCTGAAAACATCAACAATGTATTGGAGACCAATTTTTTTTTTTTTTTCAAAATTATTACTCAAGAAGACTTGAGAGTTTTATAACTATATCTGATATTTTATGAACCATATCGTATGCCATACGGATGAAGGGAGGACGATCGGCAGTATACATATAGCAGATACCTATCTAAAGTAATTATGTATTTATTTATTTTGACGTTGCAATATGTGGCAATTGACGAGTTGTTCCGTATGTAACAGCAATGTAGTTACATATAGAGAGACTGTGTACAATACGATGAAATACAGAATACAATAAAATAATAACTGCATAACGTAATAATAACACATTGAATATAGTTTGTTTGATTGGGAGCCGAATACCTAAAATAATTTATTATACTGGTGGAACGTTCTGTGCGTAACCAATGTTACCGTGTTATGGAGTGCGATGGAAGAATTCAATTGAAAAGTGAGCGGTTCCTTGTTGGATAGGCAAGGGACACGTATAGAGAGATTGACGCGAACAGATCGGCATCGTCAACTGCACCCAGTGGCGCAACCAGGATTTTTTGAAGAGGAGCGTCACATGTCTCCATTAAAAAAAAAAACACTCTTTTAAACACGGACGTAGGTGGGTGTCCGTACACCCAAAACATCACACCTCCCCTTCCGGTTGTGCCACTGACTGCACCACCGCTAAGAAAGGACGAAACAAAAGGAATGTCGGTTATATCATCAGCTATATATCTGTGTGCGCAACCTTCCGCGGTGATTACCGCCAGTTGAGTTTTCTTTCCGCGAAATTATTGATGATTACGTAGGAAAAAACAAAAATGCCAGAGTTCACAGCCAAAATACGTCTAGTCGCCATCGTAATATTATATGAAGCATATTTAGCCGCGGTATACACAATAATGTGTGCCCACACAAGCCGGTCGTTCAGATTACGTGAGGTAGACAGATAGGCAGGTATATAAATTCGCGTGCAGGTACACAATAATAACGATATAATCGCGTAACTTACTTCGGATAGTGTATTATTATTATTATTTTCGGGGTACCTACGCGTTATGTCGGTTGATGAGGCGAACCTCGTAGTGTATTATAATAATATGTGTATAATGTGTATATACGCGTCCTCGTATACTATAATAACACGTGCCACCGCCGCCGTATTTGTTAGTTAATTATTTCCAAAGGGAGCGAGTGAAAGTATCTTAATACATATACAGGGTATCCCACAAAGATATACCCATTGTAGTATCTTCGGAAATAATAAGGATAATCAAATTGTTTTTTTTCTTTATTATTATCATTATTATTATTCTTCACAAGGACTACAAATATTTTATATTTTAATTATTTTTGTATATTTTGGTGAAAAACTAAAAACTGAAACTTTTTATTTTTATTGTTTATTATTTTCAATGAATCTCTACAATATCTATTATTTTCTCCGCACCGTACAGATCACTGTTTTTCCATGGTCTCCACTCCCCGCACTTATGATTTCGACGAACATAATATACAACTCTAATACACGAGCATGCGTAGTATTTACTTCCCGTTTGAGAAGAGAAAGTCCGAAACCGGTTGATACCAGAGAAGCCCAAAAATAATAATATTCTCATTTGTTTTTTAAATTGTTCCGAAAATTGGATCCCTTGAAAGATTAACGCATATGCCCGTGATTTTCACAACGGAAAAAATACCACTCGGCCGGGTCGTATAAATTTCCCAAAAGGACTGCGGCTGTAAATTTCCCGGTTACACCCTGCATGGCGGCGGGAATATCCGCTTTGTCACCGGTTTATATAAACTCTCCGTGGGGGCAAATCTGAGCGTTTCTTCGGGATTTTCATCTCGTGTTCATGTATAGAATGGCATCCTCGTGAACATTCGACTTGCACCCGTTATAAATTATATTATTTTATAATAATAATATAACCCGCCATTATTTGATTCATGTCAAGTATGACGACACCATACTCGGGGATGGAGTTCGCCTCCACCACTATCTACGTCCAAAAGCATTTTATCGTACGCGTTTTTCGGCTTATATTTTATTGTCACGTTTGTGACTCTTGAGCACCGTCGCAGAACCGTTGCCCAGATATCAAAAAAATATAGTAGGCCAATATAAAACGAAATAAATTAAAGATTATCGATTTTTCATTAAATATTTTCTTCCACTAAATTTGGTATATATTTTAAATACTTGCAATTCTGGAATTCGAATTTCATTACAGCAGGCCTAGTAAAATCAAAAACTCGATAGAAAACCACATTTGGGTTACAAAATTTAATGAAATCCTCGTAATTTTTTCTTTTTAAATAATATTTTACTAATTAATATCTGTGTCCAAAAAAAAAAAAAAAATACTACAAAATTATAATTTCATAATCCACTGGAGGAAGAGAGTGGCTGGGTATATATACGTCAAATTGGAGCGGCAAAAGGCATAATTTATTACTACTTATGTTTTTCATCAGAAAAACACGAATCACTTCTATATCAGTTTTGATAAACTTTTTTTGTTTACTCGTGATCCACATGTAATCAAATAACTCATAGATCACGCCTTCACACCTCCAATTTCAAAGATTTTTTTTGTTTCCAGATCTTTTCTTTTTTTTTAGACCAGTTGGGAAATACTGGTTTTCGTGTTTCGAGCTAGACGAATCGCACCCTCTGTATTTTAAATTTTAATATTATAGCCTTGCTCGCACGATCGTGTATAATAAAATAATAATACTATGTATAATATAGTATCTATATGCCCACGATATTTTCCGATTTCTGCCCAAATAACATTCGAATGCAATATTATGGTGCACGTAATATTTCTATACTATAAATTATTATGATAATAGTACGACCTGCAAACTTCTTTAAACGTGTCAAAATATTCAATTGCTCGCATTTAAATACGCAATACACGTGGATAGTAAGTTATAGCCTCAATGTTCGGTTTATATTTATGTAAACGAGTACAGTGATTTTTTTCAAATTTAGTAACATTAACACGCTTTATACTTACAAGTTACAATCGTCTATATATTAGTAATAATAATAATAACAATCACGAATGAATCGTAGAATCTTTCATGAGAATAAATAAAAATAAAAACATTATTGAACAATCACATTGACCATGGTAAAATTGTCTCATCTGTTCGATTCTTTAGATTTTTTATTGTTTTTCTAAACAGTTTTTTATCTTAATCATTTCTATTTTCTTCAAAACTTTTTTGAATTTAAAAATAAATTGCCATCGGGTATTGTCCCTACATTATATTATTATTATTTATATAGTATATTATCTTCTTATTATGAAAGAAAATTCCACGTAATAGAGGGAGACGAAAGAAATTAAATAAAAGTCCAAACAAATTAAGCGAATTCGTTTTCAACATTTCGAACCAAATGACGACTATCCAACTAACTCTATGTCAAATTTAAGGGCCACTCTAATGTATACGAGTTCATAAATTTCGATATTAAATGATTAAATATAAATACTTATGTATTTATTGTATTTTTAATCTAATGGGACTTGGGGATGAAACGTCAAACCTACAGTGGTGCCTGGCGTACACATCACTTTTATAATACGAGACGATCAAATAGCAAAAAATTGCTTTTAGTAGAAATTGTTAAAAATCTATTGTATAATACAAAATTATGTCTATTATATAAAAACAAAAAAAAGGCAGTGGGTGGTTCAAACCCCCAAAATCCTCACTCATGTATACGGGACCTGCTAACCTCTCTGCTCTTCTTGTGCACGTATTAAAGGGCATTTACCACATAAAATGGGTGAATTTTTTTTAATACACATACACAGACAGCAAAACATCTAATATGAAAACTTGTTGTTGTTTTTTTTATTATATTTATAACCATATATTGAGCAGAATAACAGATAGATATTACTTGACAAATGAACATTACAATCAATTTTCAGTTTTTAATTTAACACTAATTGAACGGTCTTATTCACTATAGTCTTTCGAAACTAAAATATAACACATTTGGCATTTATTTGTCTACATATAAATATTATAACTTAACAAATTAACGAAAACACCGTTGATGTTATTTTTTTTTTTACACTCACATAAACATCAATCTAAATAATCTTATAAATACCTAGGTACTCTATGAACGGACGAATAGAAATCGAAAAATATTTATCAATATGCTTGCGGGCAAATACCGGAGAAATATTCACTTATCCTATCGGAGTACCGGAGTATTCACTCGAGACACCAATCACTATGCGTACGCCACTAACTGGCGCGGCTGTGCAAACGACTTCGATGGGGCCCGGACATAATGTCGTATTATTTATACACGCGCACGCGACAACGACGCGACGCGGGTATAATACCCACAACTATTAAATTATTATCGAAGCCATCCGTTGTATATTTTATTATTATATATAAAATATACGGGTTCGATTTGGCCAGCCTCATTACATTATGTGTAGTATACGGTAAAAACACTCTTACCTATAGTCGTCGCCGGCGTACATCGAATCCGATCGATTTCTCGCGTTTATATACCACGACGGTGATGGTGCTGGCGATGACGACTATTGGGCGTTTCCACTGAAAACCGGAAGTACGTGTGCGGAAACGCTAAACGGTGGCGTCCGCGGCACACGCGGCGCGAGAACGACTCGATTTCTGCACAGACCGCCACCGCGGGTAAAGTCACACGACGACATACGATACTAATACTATGATTATTATGACAATATTGATAGGTTTTATCTATCGTTTGCGAGAAAAACTTAATACTTCAGCTCTCGTCACGGGTACGCCACGTGTGTGTATATAGGTGCAAGGTAGTCGGTAAGGTACAGGATAATATTTAGTCTGTATATTATACTGGATGGATATATATTCGACGATAAACGAAAAAACTATTTCGGTTGAGCGTGTTTTGAAGTGACGCGATTTCGTCAAATTTTAAGACTCAAAAAAAATTCACGACACTACGTACGTATTTTCCATATTTTTATAGAGCCTAGCCTAACCTAACCTAACCGAGATACCAAACAAATTTTATCCATATAATACCAAAAAAGAACTAAAAAAAACACCTAGAAAATTTCAAATGAATTTATAAATAACTCATCAATGCACTAACTGTAAAAATTCCGATACAAATAAGCTTTATTGTCATTTATTAATTGGAGTAAGATTTCTGAAAGAAAAGTTATAAAAGCTTACATTATAGTAAAACCAGGAATACATTCCTTGCAACTTTCAGAATCTAAAATCAGTGTTTCACCGTGATGATGCGTACAATTCCGCTGCGAGAACACCGCAGAAAAATTAAGAGCAAAAAATAACAACCAAATATACACGATATTTAGACAGTTAAGTAATTGAAATTTTCAGGGTTTTTAGATGATTTTTCTTTCAATCTATGCGGATAACTTCTTTTATTTTGCTCCAAAAAATCTAAATTTTCATTAATGGTTTATCATCTTTGTTAAAAGTTTTGATGTAAAATATTTATTAAATAAGCAAATAACGTTTAAGTTAAATTATTAATAAAATGTTCGATTTAAATTTTTTGAAGAAAAATGTTTAGCAATGTATTTGAAAAAAACGATACATATTATAATATAGTACAATGTCCATTTCTGCTCATCGAACCCACTGCAATCCAAATATTTTTATTCAAAAAACTACTTCAGTTGACGTCAGTATATAATATTGCAGTATTGCGTTCAACTTCTATTCTATATGGATAGAAGTATAAGTACATAAACAATAGTATAAAAATAATAATAATTAAACGTTTTTATCTATAATTAAATATTTTTTAAAGGGACACCATACAATTTTATGTAACGAAGGTCCGCCGATGATTTAGGTGCCCCGTACGCTAGATGGATTCCATTGTATCGTTGTCGTCACATATAGTATTTTTCCCGTCCGTATAAGTCATCTCTAAATACAGGGTGATTTTTTTTATCAAAATCCAGCGATTAGTTTCATAGATGTCGATTAACATTGATTTTAGTTTTTTTCCAGTCGCTATAAGAATCGTTTAATGATTTAAAATATTTTCAAAGTTTTACCTTTATTCCGTACCTACTCGATAAACAATACTTTGATACTTATAATACTGATATTGTTTACAATTTAAATCGGTGGGAGTAGGGGAGGATAATGCATTTATATGATGACCGTGCTCTAATTTCTATACTTTCCCGACCTAAATTTATACTGGTTTAACTCGTAAGTAATTTTTAATACAATATTACCAATTTATGCATATTATCAAATTGTTTTGGAAAAATATTTACTTTTTTAGATCTGGTTTGAATAGAAGGGGTTTTGGAGTTAGTGTATAGAAGTTGATATAATAGTACCAATATATTTACGGTGCACAGTATAATCACTAAGAAAAAACCCAAAATCAATTTTTCACTCAGAATCATCGTATAATAGATAGCCGGTGAATTATCGATACGAATAAACCACCCTGTATATACGAGACAATATAATATATTGTGTCCGTTTCGGAGACGCGCGATATTTGACAACATGAACGACTAAATATATATAGGCACCTCTTCTCTCTTTCTCTATATATATACATGACATCGGGAGGATGCTGATGAATGCGACAATCTACGCGTCACCCCGCGGTTGAACGATCTTTCACTTGGGCCCATTATGTTATATATGTTACACATTATAATATATAGAAGCTATTTACTATAAACCTACCCGAACAGATCCTAAATAGACGACCTTGGCGAATTCGACTCGTCGCGGCCGTGTCTTAGGACATTCAGACATGGATACGGTACCTATCATAATAATACGCATAGTATAAATATCCTCGGCGAGCATATTCCAAAGATAATGAATAATCTCTCTGGTTATAAGGCCATCTCAATAGTAGACCTGTACATTTTTTCATTCTCCAATATGGTGGACTTAGCGATTTGTTTACATTATTTTATATGGTACGACAACGTGATAACCACATAGATAATAAATATCTATTGATAACCGTGACAGATACAACGTTATCACGGAGCCACCGCAAAATATAAACAAATCGCCAAAATAGTAAAAGATAGATGACAGTCGCGTTCTGAATCTTTTTTATCTATGGCACGTTCGAGGATTGATTTGATACGTCGATCATTTCGATATAACGACCCAGCGAATATCTATAGTAATTAGTACTGTTAATAGGTTTACCTACAGTTCTAGTAGGTAGCTGAAATATTTTTTTCTCGAATTCTAATAGTAGTAAAAATAGTTTACTCAAATTAATGTATACAAAATATGGATATGATATAGCCAAAAATTTTAAAGGTCGTGTTCCTTGACCAAATTATTTTTTAATTTTACCAACTTATTAAAACACGGTTAATCATAGAGCTTAAAATTTCCTAATAATCGTAAGCTCTATTTAATCATTATTAAAACTTATATGAAAAAACATCGAATTAAATTACACCGAAAATCAAAGAATATTGATTTGTCTACGGTCCTATACGTTTTTTAAACAGGGTACCTATTCAAATTGTAAGTGAATGAAAAATTAATTTTCCATTATTTAGAATCGAAGTTTTTACCTCTCTATTTTCAACTCAATAACCTTCAACTATATATTAATTATGCATTAAATTACATAATTTAAGACTGCTCGAAATTTGTGTAGCGGAAGTATAAATTATTACAATAGCATTGTTCGCGGGAATTTATATAGGTGTAGGTACCCCCAACGTAAATGTTGTGCCGTTTTGGTCATCAATAATTCTATCCCCAGTGTTATAGATTCACAAATAACACACTTACGAACAGCACTTACGCACCGGGTGCTATGGTCACAGGGATGCCAATGAAAATTTTTAAAGTTCTGTAATTGAATATTTTTACAACAAACGTTCAAATAATGAACGCCAAACGGATAGATTTAGTTTTTTTTTTTTTTTGCTTATCGGTAAATTTTTCAGATTCAAACCTATTAGTCTTTAGAAGAAAAACAAATAAGATTGGTACTTATATACTATGCTTCAACCTAGTTCACTACTAACTACGCTAGCTACACCAACAATTAACTTTAGTTAACTATTATTTATAATTCGTTTGTATTATTGTCTTTTTCTTGAGTAATAATAACTGTATACAACAACTATTAACTTGAAGTATTAAATAATATTGAAATTAATTATACTTAGCCAATTATTACCTAGTTGAAAATGGACAGTTTACTAAAATATTGGTCCTGAGTATAATTTCCTAAGGCGTTTAACCTAACACTGACCTAACCTAACCGTCCTAACTGAACTGGGCTGAAATCACATAAAATCAAATGTAATTGGCCTTATTTAATATATCGACCCCTATATTTCAGTATTTGGAATCAATAAATCAATCACGGGTAAACACCATAATATATACAATAATTAATATTACCGTATAATGCTTAGTATTAATATTATTGCATTTATCGCAACGATAATAATAATTTGATACAGTATAGTAGGGTATTATAAAATATTACTTATAAAGATGCGATTGTATGTGTAATACTAATATTATATTATATTATGAAATATAATTAGCTGCGTCATTGTTATTACCTCTCTCGGACGTCCGCCATTATTATTGAGACATATTTATTACAACAATAATATTGCACGTATACACATTATATACATTACATATTTTATGATTTAATATAATATTGTACAATATCGTGGTTTGTCGTACACCGTAGTCGTCAAAATTATGTTACCCACGCGGTCAGCGATAATAACAGTAATTACAGTAAATCGCGCATTGGCTTCCTATGTTATATGCCACCGGACACATTATATGTGTGTCCATGTGTATATATGTACACACGTCCGTTTTGCTATAATACCGCGGTTATACTAACGTTGTCATGTAGTCGTTTCAATAATATTTTAGTGCCATTGATATATACAGTAACACAGTTTATTTTAAATAGCATTTGATTATTCAATTGATTTGTCAATTTATATTTTTCTTTTCACCTACTCATTTTGCTATAAGTAAATATCCCTGATCACCCACAGATTTACTCAAAATAACCTGCAAGAGCTTCACCCCCGTACCCCAAGATACTAAATATCAATAATAAATAATAATATATATATACATAACTTTAAAAAAAATAATTAAAACTTATGACTAGAAATATTTTTAATGGACTAAGCCTCTCCAAGCTACCCCCAATCACCACCTATAGATAAATAGATGTATATACAAAACCATATATTGTAAGAGTTCTAATGGCAATTTTGACCTTGGACCTAAATGGTAACAATATTTTCAAGGATATCTAGGAAAAGGTGGGCGGTAGTTTGAATTTGTGTTTTCACTACAAACTAAAAAATAGTTCGGTGCCAGTGGCCATAGTGGCCAGGTAGGTACTAGGTACTTGAGAAATAAATAAACGAATACATTTTGAAGAGCCACAAATAAGTAAACGGTACATATACGTACATATTTTATTTTTTGAATGGCTTTTACCCACTCGTTTTTAAAGTGAATACTTTTTGTTCGGCTTCGAATCGAATGCCGTTTCAAGAAAACGACATTTTTGGTTCTTTCGACTTTACGATAAAAATCGAAATGTTCATGAATCGACATCCAGCCATAACAACTGGACTGTGGTTTTCACTTGTATCTCCTATTGTATATAGGCGTAAAAATACTGTTTAGGATAAAAGTTTGAACCGATAAGGTTTTTGATGTTTTGTGAAAATGAAAAATATTGAAATCTTTTACATTTCATATCTTTTATCTACCTTGTATCGATAGGAGTAAAAATTGAAATATTTATAAATATAATCGTATAATATCTAGATAGATACTAATATCGATTAGATATCTTGACCTTCCTTGGTTTTCGTCCGTTTCTCGGGACCGCTGCGTGGCGTAACGCCGGGCACACACGGCGGGACGACGGAATCGATTGAACAGCGAACAGATCCGTCAAATCTTATGGTGAGAATAAACAATAGGAGAACAATGGTAAAATAAAAAGATAATAATAATATTATTATTTACTAACGCGGCAGACGTCTCATCCGGACATCCGAGCGGGCAAAGTCTCCCAATAATGTCAGTATAATATCCGTCGGTACAACGCGCGGTTACTACGGTAACATTTGAATAATATATCATCAGTGATGGGGGGAGGGAGGTTTGGTTGTTACGTTTTGCTTTAAACAAATTGTGTGGACGTGATGTTTTTTGGTGCGTGTGTGTGTGTGTGTTTTTTTTCTTTTATACTAACGCGCGTATAAGTAGTACTGCGGACCAACCCTAAAGTTATTTATGCCACGAATAACGCGTTTTACCGCTGGTCACGAGAGTCGCGAGATGTTTGTTATACAGAACAACGGTAAAGGCGAAAAAGAATACACCTGTGAACTCGTAAATGTATAGAGAATTCCATTGCTTTACACGAAATTTAATAATATCGCATGAGAAAAAAAACAATAAAGGTTTTTAATGGTGTTTTATTTTTATTTTTTTTATATAATGGACCAACACTATATACATAATAATACATGCATTATTAGTTTTACTGCTCATACACGAGGATTACACAACAAACAGTGTATAATATATTAATATGTAGAAACAATTTATTATTATTTTTAGGATATGTTTGTACTTTAAATTTCTCACTTCTCGTTCGAAAAATAATCTATCTCCTATAGATATACATATATATTAGGTAGGTATACAATGCAAACATCTATATACCTATGTATATGTAGGTTAGGGTGGTCCTTGTTTTGTCAATTTTAAAATTTCTTCCGGGACATTTTTTGTATTATTCGATATTCAAACGCAATGCGCGCTTCCACTAAATATTATCCAAATGACTTCATTTGGTCTTTGAGGATATATTTTTTTTTAATATACGGCACAAGATAGGGGGGTGTCCCAGAAGAAATTTTAAAATTAACAAAATAAGGACTACCCTAATGTAGGTAGTATTTCTAAGTGCATCCAAATTACAACTTTTCTCTTAAGCGCTCTGCTTTTGTTGTAAATTTAAGTACCTCTTGCTACTGGAGTGCCAACGTCTTTCAATCTTCAAAACAACAGTGCGCCGTGTTTGAAATAAAAAAAATTGGAATTACTTCACCGTGAGGCACACGTGGTAAATATTAAGTTTATGATCAAACTAAAAATACATTTTTGTCGATTATTTTATTCAATAAAAACAGTTTACGACCCGAAATTATGCCTTTTGAGTTTCTCCACACAAGTCCGGGCTTTGAATTCTAAAATCTAGACGTGTTGTTTGATATACTAATATTGTCAATTATTTTATTTTTTTGAATTATTAAATGATTTGAGTGTATTTAATTTTAATAGCTCCTCTCATAGTTTCTTATTTTGTGTTTCAACTGTTATGAATTGTGAAAAACTCATTAAGCATCTTTCTTCTTATCTTTCCTGATACTAACTCCCTAAAAGTGTTCATCATCATCACAAATTCACAATCATTTCACTTCACTTTTCTCGATATGATCCGCATTCTCGCACTACCAATATGTCAACTATCGAGGTCCTCCTCTTCGACAATATCTAGCCATATTTTGCTAGATTGACCTCATGGTATTTTCGCTTCTAATTCATGACTACTGTCCTCTCTGTTTATATCGTTTTCATTCCTCATTAAACCGTAACACGACAAATATTTTCATAGATACCACACGACCATATTACTCGACACTCGTATTATTTTAGTGCAACCACGATAATAGTGGCGCGCTCCTTCGGAGATTATCGATAACCAACTAAATATATTTAACTAAAATATCCGCTCTATAAATTATCTAGCTATATGTTACATTTTTTACTATAAAAATATCCACTAAAACAACCTTCGGTATGTTGACACGACACCTTCTGATCGTAATTTTTAGATTCTGAGTGAAGCGAAGAAGCTTATAGTTTTACAAAGATTTATTTTTTTTTTTTTTTTTATCTGTGCACAATTTTTCTATCAGAAGACTTGCTCGGATTTCTACGTGAATTACCTTTACTGAAAAGAAATCGGCGTGAGGAGGTACTTTAAGGAGGTTATTTATCGATTTTCTCAAGAGTTTTCTCACCAAATTTGAAAAACCGAAAAAAAAGGGAAAATATAAGTAATGTAGATATTAGTTAAAATATATGTATATATATATATATGTATACGGCCTTCTTGTTTTCTGTGCATAACAGAAAACTGACTTTTCTGTCAGCAATTTTGCTCCAACTTTTAATGATAATTTTAGTAATATTTCTAAAAAAAAATTACACTAGGGATGTACTTTAGAGAGATCATTTTTTGATTTTCCCAAGAGTTTTCCTAGCAAATATAAAAAACCAAGAAAAACATAGGAAAAACGAGAAAATTGGTAAAATATTAAACAAATATTATTAAATAAAATATATAATGCCTATTTAATTATTTTACCATAATATGACATATATATTGTTGACAAAGCATCACTATCAACTGAACTCCGCTCAGAATCGTTTTTTCGTAAGCAATAGTTTATCGTTGCTTACAGATATACATTAAATTCCCGTTTATATCCCACCTTCTCAAATTCCCACCTACAACAGCGACTGCACCTGTCCTCATTATCTTATTCTTCCTGATATCAAATTCACAATCCACTTGTTTATTTTATTAACGACTCAAATTTAATATTTGAAAACCGTAAATTATAATATTGCTGTCCATAGAAATAATACATTTAGTAATTTACTAGGTATACATTACAATTTGTCATAACTCTGATTTTCTAAATTAAAACAAATATAGAAGAGATGTTCTAATAATGTAACATTATTTTGCTATGTCGTAAATAAGATGTAGATGTACCCACGTCCCATAAATTTATAATTTATTCTTTGTAATAATTATTAATACAATGTAACTTTGTGTCATTGTACTCCTAGTTTCCTAAATTTTAAAAAAGTGTAAACTTTTTATGAAAAACAAAGCTATTAATTCGACTATAAAGCCTTGTTTTTATAGTTAACTTGATATAATTTTTATTTAGAAGTACATTTTCTGAACTGCTTGATAATAATGTATCACCTCTTTTCTCAGACGGTAAATCTTGGAACTTCAAGAATACTTAATTATATCAGGCATAATTGAATTAAACTTCAAAATAATAATTTAACTCCTAAACTGCAGTGTCTAATTAATAATTTAATCAAGGTTCGGGACTATTTTACTGATTTGTTTAGCTTGACATGAAATCTAGCAGTGTATAGGTACTATAGGTACTATGGACATTTATGTCATATTACGTTTTTAAGTATGACGTTTGAAAAAAACAAAATGCTTTTTACAATACTTATTTATTTTTAGATTTTGAGCTTAGCAAGGAATGTATTGGTTTTACTCAATATGTAAATACTTATATGTAGTTGTATAATATGTACTTTTTGTTCTGTTTAATAAATCTTGTTCTAATCAAAAAAAGAAGAGATTATTTGTTGCATTTTATCTAATAGGTGAATGAGAAGATCGCTTTTTTTGAGTTTTTTGAGTTTTTTTTAATGGTATAACGGTCTCTTTCTTTATTTTTGATTAAAAATATTCGTAGAGACCTAAAATTTTCATAAAATAGACTTTTCTATACGTGGTAAATTCTTCAGGTTTGAGATATTTATAGGCATTTAACATTTATTATATTTTTTTACTTTTTATTTGGTTTTATGTGAATATAATTGTTTTGAACGAGCAGAAATATTTGAAAACTAAACACGACGTATTACGAACACTGTACATCATGGTAAAAAAAAGAGTTGAGCGCAATTTAGTTGTTTGTTTTTTTCGAGCGTACAATTTACGGAATTACAAAACATGTTTAACCAAACTTCACTCAGAATCATATTTCGCTAACAAAGGCTTATTATTGCTTACAGATATAAATTAAATAACTATGTATTCTACCTTTCCAATTTTTCACCAACGACGCAGTCACCATTGAACAATGGCGCACCCGTCAGTTGTATCAGTTCTAACTATATTTTGATTTTAGTTTTTCACATGAGAGAAATGGGAAAAAAAAACGCGGTAAACGAACCGCCCGTCGTCATATACCTGTTTACACAATATACCTAATCCAAATGAAAGACATATTAGAGTAACTATTTTTTTGCAAAGTTTATAATTAATTTACGTGCCGCCGTATACGCCGCTGCCGACTATAATTTTTTCAGCCGCCTCGCGGTATTACGATAATAATAACGTCCAACTTTCTTCTCGGTCCGCCTCGCAAGTTTATTAATATTAAAATATTCAGTTCGCAGTGTTTTAAATTTCTATCAACTGTTTACAAAATAAATAGGTAGGTACCTATTTTGAAAAATCGTAAATCATAATTATATACGAGTAAGGTACGTATATTTTTCGTAAAATATTGGCTTCTATGGATTTTTTTTTTTTTTTTTAGCACAAAAATGTGATTTATTCAACGACAAACGATATACAGTTTTGTTCGTGAAAATCGTATTACGAACACGATGATTTATGTTTTATTTTTTTTATTTTTTGTATATAGTCGAATCATAAAAAATATTCAGATATCCGTGCACATAAAATCACGATCCAACAAGACTGACTATCGTTGTGGAATATTATACGGTTTGGTAACATTTACGTGAAACAGATACCTGTATATATAGTGTTTACTATCTACTAGTACTTTGTATGAAAACATTACGTTTAAATATTTTAGTTGCGAATATCCAATTGTGTTCCAATATAAATATCCATATGTTCAATATCCATCACCAAAAAATGATTTTA
The DNA here is from genome assembly GCA_902439185.1 of Cinara cedri. Lineage (NCBI taxonomy): Eukaryota > Metazoa > Arthropoda > Insecta > Hemiptera > Aphididae > Cinara > Cinara cedri. The sequence goes on along the minus strand of CABPRJ010000487.1, from coordinate 643,231 downwards.
CACAAAATATAATTTTCGACAATAAGGCTATCAGCTATATTACCGTCAATGATGTCATATGACCTACCGTGTTTATCTGCGAAGAATTAAAAAATGTTAACCCTTCAAATTTTCAATATCTAAAAATTTATTCTGACCAGAAGTACACATTATATAGATAATTTAATAATTAAAAATATAAATAAATTAAATGATTAATGATAATTTAATTTTTAACAACTTTTCAACGAGAAATTATGCTACACTAATTATCAACATCAAAGGTGGTTTTCAGTAGACAATATTATCTAGATTATTACTTTTTTTAATAATGGAGAAAAGCCGATAGAAAAATTGGAAAACGTGAATATTTTCGGAATAACTAATTTTTGTAAAAATTTGTTTTTTCGTTATAATTGTATTGTGTAACATATTCCTAGTGACTCGAAATTTCCTCTAAAAGCTTTTATTAGTACTTTTTAGACATGGTGCAGTTCCAAAAATATTCTGACGCTGGTTAAGTGATTTAAAGTTGCATGATTTTCGTACCTACTTATTCTTACTATTTTTACTATACGTTGGATACAACTTCTTGGCTTCTAAAATAATGATTGAATATTTGATACAAGATTATTCATAATATGTAGTTTGTGATAAAAATAAATAATAATTATAAACTTGTTATTTTTTATAAGCTTAGTGAATTTAAACTCATGATGAAATTCGTATAAAACAATTGTATTTTATTTTTTAGTTACAAATTAATAGGCACAAATTTAAATTTAAATATTCAATAAATGTTTCACCGAACTCCATTCAAAATCATTGGCAAAGATTTTTTATCGCATACAATTAATAAACTAAATTACCCTAGCTAGTCTCCCTTTCTAACTTTTAATCAAAAACAGTGGCCTATTCATGATCCGTTTCATTTTTAATGTTAAAACGTAAATACTAATAATCGTACCTACGTACGTAATTCCCTTGTTAAATTATATTAACCTGATATTTTTCATTTTTTTTTTTTTTTTAATATGTATCATATAATATACGATATACGTACATACATATTATGTCTGTGTGTGAATTAAATCGCCTCTTCCCAAGACAAACACTCGAACGGGCCACCGGCTGGACGACTGACTGACGGTTAGTTAATTACCCGCCAACAGTTATCGGGCGAAAACAAACATTGTATTATACACGGTGCCTATGTATTATGTTTCCTACAGCCGGATAATGTTGACGTCACTTTCAATGCCTAATAATTTTCGATTAATAATAATTTTAAACGAAAACACGCGTGAAGTGTTTTCGGTGAGCGTGCGTGGAGCCGGAGCAGAAACAATAACAACCGAAATGTCGATTGTCAAATTGTCATGGTGTACTAGATTATATATTTTTTATAATAGCAATGGTGACAAACTACCGAACTATAATCGACGCACTTAGATTTTCCGCCGTCTCCGCACAAACGTGTGTTTTCGAATCGATATCCGCCCACACACTCTACTCTATTCACGTACAATATACAATATGCATACACCTACCTAACCTATCCACCTGCTTATATTATATTATTATATAGTAAACACAGCCGGCCTGATCGGAAGTCGTCAAAAGGAGACTGATGGGATACGCCTATCGTGTCATCGTGTCATACGATTATAATATTATTACGAACACAAAGCGAGTTTATAACATGTTATTCGGGTTGACGTCTATTTTCATTTTTTTTTTTTTTTTTTTTTTTTTTTTTTTTTTTCTACGTAGAATAAGACGTCCCGGTTCGGTCGGCCTTGTTTGTGAGGACCGACCCGACCGCCCAGCTGACTACCCGCCTAAGAACAAGGTCGCCAACCTAGGACCGAGGTCCGAAGACCGGAGTCCTAGGGTTTTTGTAAAGAGGGAAGGGAAAAGGGAGAATCCAAATAAATAAACACGTGTTTTCTGTTGGGGAAAATATAGAATTATTTTATTCATTTTATCAACCATAAGTAAAATTAAGTTAATGCAACAGGGGCATAAAGACTGTTACTTGAGAAAGAATGGATGATAGGTACGATTTATAACACTGATATATATATATATATATATATATAGGATTATAGACAAATATCTCCAAACAACTTATATTTTGAATACATATATACTAACTGGGGCGTCTACCAGTCGTAAAAGTGTTGTCCGGACGCAGATAGTGACATAACGGGGAGCGTGCAGGCCGGGACTTATTATTAATATTTATCGGTAAGGACGAATCCACGTCCACGTGTGTGTGTTGACCGACATGGGTATTGACCGAGACGGACCCCCACGTGGAACTTTCGTGGGCACCACAGATATTGAGGAAGGAATGTCAGGGTTGCCAGGTCACACAAATTGCCACCGGGAAGGATACCGGAAACGCTTTTTATTCCATGTTGACTGGTCCGTAGTTTCGGTGGCCCTAAGGGTGAACCGGCGGGGCGCGTCCGAATATGGATCGCGAAGTGGGGAAAATCGATCAATATATATATTCCTTTTTTCAGATGCTCACACACGTGGTTGCGAAACCCTAGCACTTAGGGAGGGAATAGAAAATAAAAAAAACAAAACAAAAACATCAAAATTCGGAGGGTTTGGCCTATCGCACATAGGATGTGAAACGCGGGAATTAGTATAATGAGACGGACACACAAATCTAGCTGGTTGATCCCCATAAGCATATCGGAGGAATTTAACATAAAAATAAAAAACATTTTAGATAAAAATATTCATACGGGGAACCTTAACTGAACTACCTTAAAAACTAACTAACTAACGAAGTATCGGTTAATTATTAAATCACATGCACATTACCGTTCGTTCCGCACGAAGATGTCCGCCCAGCGGACCAGATCGGCACTCACTTCATCGGTTCGTTTGAGGCACTATCAGGAAACGTGCCAAGGTATACGACCTTTTCTTGATGGCGAAATATGCGAATCCGAACAGTACGGGAGTGTTTTTAGCAAGAGAACTGTATCGGAAGACCGTCCGGTGACAAAGTCTCGAGACGAGGTGTGGTCGCGAAGAACAAAGGAAACGAACAAAACAAAAAGAAACTGGGTAGCGGAGCGCGGAGACGTTCGTGGCACACGTCGCCCCGGGCCGACGTTTTTGGCGAAACGTGATTTGATTGGCCGTTAACCCGTGGTCAAGAATATAATATTGCGAATTGCAACAGATTGCGATCGCATAAACCTTTGCGCGGGGGGGAGGGGAATTGTTGCTCATGATTACATAACATATCCGTCGACGCGGACGTAACCAATGAACCGGTCGACCATATCGATTGCAAGTATGCTTGTCCTTTGATAACGGGAAACGGTCGTTTTTGGACGTTACAAGAATTTCCGCGGAAATATTATACGATTACAGTCTATTTTGTCCGTTATATAAACCTATGGATATTAATTAGGTACCTAAATACCTATAATCTAAAAATGACTAATGTTATAGGTTTGATTATACCTATATATAGATAATAGATAACTACAGATAAGTTATAAACGTATAACCTCACCTGGGAATTTCTCACAAATCCCATTAGGTTAACGTTTCGAGTGTTTTGGTCGCTGAAATACACTTCTCAAAAAGGTCCTCCAGAAATATTAAACGTCATTGTAAATTCTGTATAAAAAAAAATGTACCTACCTCTACTTTGTTTCTCGAAAGCTCTAATAACTTTCCATTCCTCATAAATTTATTTTGAAAAAATAATCAGTAAACCGACAAATTTACTTGAAACGGTACAAATAAGGATTTTTATCACTCCACTACACTGAACGGACTGATTGCCGAAAGAAAAATATTTTTTACTCAAAATAATCAGTCGGTATAGGTACCGTACATAGCGATTTTTGTATTTAATAATTAGCAACGATTTTTTATTTTCAAACTTTTATTAATATTTGGTTTCTTATCAAGGTCTAGAAGTTTATCAAGATGCATTAATTTCAACTGAAAATTGCAATGATATTATGTACCTACATGTCATAGGTGGATATTTGGTCACATCCAAGGGGGGGGGGGAACTTAACTTTTTTGTCTTATCCATTAGCGTAAGCAAACATTTTGAAACACATCAAACTACCAACTAGTGACTACACAGTACTCCTACTTTGTTCTAGCTTAGACACCAAGTATATATAAGTAAAAGGAGCATAAAAAAAATAAAATATTGAATAGCTACTCATTTTTTTTTAAATTTTAATTGTATAAACCTGTTCCTTTGTGCAAACATATTAATAATCGTATCGGTATCAATACATTTAGATAATTCTTTTTCAATGTACAAAATGTTGAACCTGGCCTGCAATATAGAAGTTCGAAGCCAAGTTTTTTCTAAGCATGACTGAAAAACTCCTTTCACAAGAAAGGAACTTATAGATATTGTTAAAGCAACTTGAAATAATTTATATAAATTAGGGAAAACCTTTTTCACATCATTTAAAGTTATATACTTTTCATCGGTATAGACTGCAATAATTCTTTGCCACTTTTATGTATTACATGTGTTTCAATTATTAAATATTATCATTTCTCTACCTATTAGTGTTGTTTCTACTAAATGCAGCTTTTCAATGCTTAGGTTTGGCGCATATGTAAAATGATTACTTCATAGATAATATTAATTTGATTTGAATTAAATAATTCTAAATTAATTAAAACAATAGAATAATGCAATTTTTGCCTAATTATTTTCATTTATATTTTAATTTTGCATGTAATTTTAATATGAAACGAATAAGTGATTGTTAACATTAAAACTGATAATTTATCAATTCAATATAATGACATATTAGTTTATTATATTTTCAAAATGGTGCAGCTTTGTGTTTCTTTTTAAACTTTAAATGTATAAATTGGTGCATGTTTTTCAAATGTTAAGTTCATTTTGAGTTGCTTTTAGGATTTATAGTGTTTTGCAAGCTGATTTTTGGGATTTAAAAATCCATTTATAAGTGTAAATTTTTCGATTTTCTCATCAAATGTGTTAAATCAAAAAAAAACAATGGAGTAAAAATGAGAAAATATAAGAAATGTAGATAATAGTTAAAATATATGACAGCTTTCTTTTTTCTGTGAACAACTTTTCTACAAGCAATTTGGTTTAGTTTTATAATGACAGCAGCAATTTTTCCAAAGGAAATTTTACTAAAAAAGGTACTTTAGGGAGTTCATTTTTCAATTTTCTCAAGTTTTCCTAGCAAATGTGAAAACCCGAGAAAAAACATGGGAAAACCGGGAAAAACATAGGAAAACTGGGAAAATTGGTAAAACATTAAATAAATAAAAATCATCTTTAAATAAAACATCTAAAGGTATATTAATAAAAATTAAAATTAAAAACTAATTAAATATTTTGATGTATAATTATAATAATTTGAATAACTTTTAATTAAATTTTAAAACTTTATATGCTGGTAGGAGTTAGATGCATTATTAATATTTTAAATGAATACAAATATTTGTATTCCAGTTTTTCTTTTAGGAAACCCTTTATTAACTAATAAAAAACATTTTAAAAAATACTATTTCTAACTTAAAATAGTATATGGTATTTACTTTCAGATTCACTTTAACTTTATCTAACAACAATTCAAACAATAAATAAATGTTTATAGGTATAAAGAATAAATATTATTAACACATCTAATGACTTTTCACTAGGTACTAAAACTAAAATATTTCAGAATAAATACATTAATTATTTTGTTCATTAACCAATTTTCTTTACTTGGATAAAATTTAAACCTTTCACTTTCTATTTATTGTCTAAAAAATATTTAAAATTTAACTTATTTTTTAAAAATTAAATTATAAATAAAATAAAAAATTAGAAAATTTAACTTAGATAGTTTATATTTACATTCAAATACCTATATGGGAGGAACTCTGATTTATATACTATTCCGACTATTTTATACAATAAAATTAATGAGATGAGACACAAAAAAATAATATAAATACAAAATACATAATTTATACAATAGGTATAAATTATTATATAAAAATTGTATACTTGCTAATTTAAAATTAATTTTACTTGATGTCATTATGAGATACAATAACAAAAAGTTATTATGGCTATTTAATATTGACTTATAAATTAAATGTAATACTATAAAAATGAGAAATATATATTTTATATTATAAAAACCTTATGAGACCGTATAGTTAAAACATATTATTATTATAATAAATAAATATTAAACAATAATAATACTGAATGAATCATCAATCATAGTAATCATCTTCATCACACAAACTGTTGATAGTCATAGTCCTTGCTTTGGAAACACTATTATCTGCTCTACTTAAAGAAACACTGATTCTTCTGAGTGTATCTTCATCATTTACACAATGTATACTGCTAAGAATTCGTTTTAATTTTGTTACAATATTCGTTCTTAAATCTAGCATTTCCATCTCCTCTTTTTTCACTTCATTGTCAATGCTTTGATTACCACGTTTGTTGAAAATACCAAGCATGTGAACGTGTTCACATATATTCACTTCTCCTCTATTACATGAACATTCATAGATATGGGCACAAATATCATAACATGCTTCGCACTTAACTGTACAATCAATAATTTTGCAAAATTTTCGAGTAACCGTTACAAACTCATTATCATTACCGTCATCTAATTTAATTCGCCACATATCTTTGCCAATGGGAAAAATAAGAGTAGAGTTATAACATGTTGCATTTCTATGATTATTTGAAATTGTAATGTTGATTTCTTCAATTTTTTTTTGTTTAAGTTTTTGAATTTCTAAAAGCGCTGAGAAAAAAATGTTAATATTTTTCGATAAATTTGGTGTGAAATTTTTTTTGTTTTCGCATAGTATTAACATTTGATTATAAATTGTATCAATGTCGATCATTTTATCTAAATCCAGAGATTCTTTTAAATAACAAAATGCCCACATATTTGCTCTACTAGCAAACATTTGATCAAAAAACATTCCAAATTTTTTCGTTTTATCATTCACTCTGAGATAATTTTTAGAGTAATTTATGATTTCTTCTTTGGTACTTATATCAGAATTACTGAAAAATGAACATATTTGATCATATATTTCATGCTGTAAATCTTGATCTTCAATTTCATTCTGAAGTTTGTCTATTATTTGATCATCAATATATCTTTGGTTAATTATATGCTTGACAGGTGTCATAGTTGAAGTCCAACATTCGTACAAATCATAATTATCATCGGTGATCAAAGCTTTAGCATAAATAGGACCAATTTTGTTGTAGATAGCATTTAAAAAAAATGTTTGATAAACTTTACTATCATTACACATCATAAAACATACAGGCAACATCACATTAAATTCATCACATACATACAATACAGTTAAATAAAATCCAGCACGGATCATTTTCATTTCAGTCACCATAAATATCCCATCACTTCCAAATTTATTAATCCAATATTGTTGATTGCTAGTCATAAATATTAATATAAGATCATTAAATTCAAAGCTTTCGTGTACTACATTTTGAGGTTTATAAAACACTATAGGATTATCCGAAGTAAGTTGTAATTTTGAAATCCATCTATCTGTGCTAAGATCATTAATTCTCCTTGGTTTGATAAATCCTGGATATCTTATTCCCAGTTTACGCTCAATATTTTTAATATCTTTTCTATTTAACATGTGCATGCGTCCCAATGAATCAGATGCCTTAGCACGAGCTGCATTTATTACTAGATCTGGATGATCACCTTGTTGGATGAGTTCAGTGATTTCATCTCTTTCTCGTTTGGTCATTTTCATATATTCAGATGATGTATCGTGACCATAGTGTGTAGCACACAGTAGTATTTCAATAGAACCATCATTGTTTTCAATTTCTTTCATAGATGCTGTACAAAGGCCTTTTACCCTAATAGGATTCTTTCGCTTCCTCACACCTTTTGATTTACTAGTAAAATATGTAGAACGATTACAGTAATAATATGACAGTTTTTTACCATCATGAAGGGTTTTACAACCAGTAACACGAACATAACGGCAATTTTTCTCCAATTCAAAGTTTTCTTTCCAGTTTGAATATTCTAAAAATACACAATACATTTTAATTAAACAGTTATATAATGAAATCTATAAAAACAAATTCTATATGTGTAAAATATGTAATACCGTCTACTGAAGTAAAATTTAAATGGCGTATATCGAAATCAATTTGATGATCAAACTTCAAATGGCTAATAAAGAGCTGTTTATTATAAAATTTGCAAGTACATCCTTTTTCCATACATCGTAAATCGGTACATTTCCTGGATTTTTTCAGCTGTCCTGGTGTACTTTTAATTCCATTGTGCATAGAATCTATGTGATTTTTCAGACTTGTTTTATTGCGAAACAAGAATCCACAAAAAGCACATTCTATCGTAGAAAACCTAAAATAAATTTTGAAAACAATAAAATAAATATGTATATTTATTTAGCAAAAAGGAAATTTACTATAGGGTTATTAAATACAATAAGTGATAGGTAACTAGTAAATCAAACAATAAATAGAATGATTCAACTTTTTACTTTATAATTAAAATTGTCCAACTAAAGTAATTCTTTATTTTTATAATCTAAATGACAAAAAAGAAAACACCAAATAAATTTAATTTTTTTTTTTTTGTAGACATAGGTCTACAATATCGACACAACATCTTATTATCTAACAAATCAAATAGAAGCTTACATTATTTTAACCTTGTATACATACAATGTTTTTAAAATTAATAGACCTATATTAGTAATCAATCTATTTATCACACTATTAAGTTACTTCCATTGTTTAATACTGTAAATCAAATTGTCACTAGACATTATAACAATTTAAAGTACTGTACAGTTTGGCCATATGGTTAATGGTTTATTAAGAAGACGCCACACTTGCATCTACTAGGTCCAACTAGGTACCGAACAACATGTAAAAGCAATGCTTACACAGACTAACTAAAACAGACTAAAACTAACTTAATTTTGATTTTAGAGGATAGTACCTATTATAAAATGTATAGAGAAGAATATTTGGAGGAAACCTTATCAGGTTTTTATATTATTCTAAATATACAACTCAATATAAGTCACAAAACCCTTCTTTTATTTAGTTTTTAAATAACTAACATTTTTAAAGTTCATGGTACTAAAAACACCCACGACAATCCTAACAAAATATGGTTCTCTATAAATTTTATATTAGGTACTTTTACTTTAAAATCAAAATTAAGCTAGTTTTACTTAGCCTGCATAAGCATTGTTTTCGAATTTTGCCCGGTATTTGAATTGAGACAGTAGATGAAGGTGTGGTCTCCTTTTAAATACCACAACTCTTATCACCATAAAACCTGCAATTCCTATTTTGTGAAATTCAACAGTATTGGAGCTTACTGATATTAAATGTTAAGAAAAAAATGTGCATGGTTTTATTATAATTAAATTCTTTGATTTTTTCCATTCCTATATTGTCTTAAAATTGGAAATATTATTGTTATAAACTTCCAAATAATGCCAAGAAGCACAGATTGTGAACAATTTATTTTTAAATGAAAAATATTTAAATTATTAAAAACTAGATTTGTTTATAGTACAACGTAAGTATTTAAATATTATTATTTTTGTATCTAATAGGTTTTTTCAGTACCTATCATAACGACTTCACTCAAATATAATTTTTGATTAAAACAAAATAAACTATGAAATTAATCTATTACAAATTTTCACTAAAATTGAAGACTAACTGAAGATTTGAATGAAGTACTACACAGAATTACTTAACCCTAAAAATATTAATATAATTCAACTTTTAGTACTCTCTAATAATACAACACTAAAAGTTGATAGCTCATGGGTAAATAGTTTTTAGGTAGTTGTTGTTGATGGGGAGTTTAGAAAGTAAGAAATATAGAGTAAATAAGTTTGTACACTACAATAATAAATCATTGCAAGTAAAAAACAATTCTGAGGAAGATAATATAATTCGTGTTTTTAGCCACATAGACAAGGTAACTCAAAAATCAACATACTTAAATAATACAAATTTATAATCAACATATATTGTAAGTTTTTACATTTTATAGAAAAATAGTTGATAATCTAGATATTTTTTTCAAATAAACTACCTACTACTGGACATCTTTTAAAGTACCTAAAAACTAGTTAGCCAAAAGTTAGATAAATTAGTTAAACAAAAAGTATTTATCAAAAATACATGAAAGCCAATTTCTGGAATAAGTATTACCAATTTTAAACAAATGTCCAAATAAAAATACAATCAGTCGAAAAATTCGCACGTTTTAAACCATACAATTTAATAATTGGAATTTTTGACTACCAAATCGAAAAAAAATATTTTCCGAGAAAAACTAACAATTTATAGTAAAACTACCACCTTCTTCACTGTACTCCAAATCGAATGCACATATAACATATTTCTGACTAGCTATACCAGAGAACGTGTGCCTCTATGTTTGACTTTTGGTAATGACAATTTAAATGAACTGCTTATAATACCAAGTAGATACTGAAGTATTATTTTCTGTACTCACCTTTGAATATTTTCATAATCAACGTTCATTGTTACCGATACTTGGGGTATAGGTAAGGTAACTTTAATATACCATTAAGTTAACGCTCATTATATACACAACACGAATATTAAAATAAACGGCTGAACACCAGTAGACTTTAATCCATTATACCTATTTTATTAGAAGTAGAAGGTACAAACTAACTTGTTCTCGATATACAACTACACAAGTAAACAAAAGAATAACAACTTTGGTGACAGTGTTATCAACAAAATAAAACATAACCACTTGTACCGTAGACCATAAGTCCAAAACACCATGGTCACGGCTGCAAATGACCGCGGTTCACATGAAAGTGACGATATGGTTTGATAAGATCCTATTGAAACCACGGCTATAGGTACAAGAAGCCGTGATTAAAACGCTAACTCTGACCATATGGCTTTAATATTTTTCTGAGTTTATGACCCAGGAAAGGTAGATTTATAAGCAATTGATTTCTAAATTATTATTTGCTTGTATTGCATACACTGTTGTAGGTGGAAAGTTGGGAAGGTAGAATAAAGAAGGGAATTTAATGTAGGTATATCTGTATATTAACGATAAACCATTGCTAATGAAAAAACGATTCTGAGCGCAATTCAGTTGATAGATGCTATGTTTACAATATATATGTCATATTATGGTAAAATAAAATAAATAGGCAATATCTATTTTATTTAATAATATTTGTTTAATATTTTACCGATTTTCTTGTTTTCTCTACGTTTTTTCGAGAGTTTTACATTTTCTGAGAAAATCAAAAAATGATCTCTCTTAGTTACCTTCCCAGTCAGATTTCCTCTCAGAAAAGGTGCTATCATTGTAAATCAGAGCAAATTTGCTGGTAGAAAAGTTGTCCACAGAAAAAAAAAATCATAATATTTTACTATTATATTTCGTAAGTATTCCCACTTTTTCCTTTTTATCGGAAAACTACAGGGAAAATCGAAAAATGACCTCTCTAAATTACCACCCAAATAAAATTTTCTTTCAGAAAAAGATCTTCATCATATACATTGAAGTAATCTTTCTGGTAGAAAGTGTTTACATAAAAAAATAATAAACATCTCTGTAAAACAATACACTTCTTCGTTCCACTGAAAATTTAAAATGTAGATATGCGCCATTAATAAAACAAAATTAACATTTCGTAAAATAAGTATAATCAATGATAACCAAAAAACTGAAAAATATAATGAAAAAATAAATTAAAAAAGTTTGTCAGAAGTGGGATTCGAACCCACGCCCTCAGATGAGGACCAGAACGCTCAATCAACCTACAAAGTAGGCCAAGGATTACCTTGAGTCTGGCGCCTTAGACCGCTCGGCCATTCTGACGTTGACAATATAATGTAAAATTCTAAATAAATGTGTAACAAAATGACAAGTACCTTTTTATTTTCCCTCTTATACAATTTATTTATATATTACCATATATTATTATTTTAAATTTAATTTTTTTGAAGGGGAAGTTAGTCTATAAAAAAATTATCAGAGCACCATAAACCTTAGCCATATTTTTTTCTGGGAACTTCTCAGACCGTAAGATTCAAAAAACATTTTCATATAACTTTAGTTGACTATATTACAGAGTACAGACTTTAGTAAAATAATAAAACCTTTTATGTTACCTATTGAATGTTGTTAGAGTGTAAGAGACTCATTTTTTGATTTCCCATGTAGTTTTCTCAATAATTGAGCAAATCAGTGGAAAAAACGCAAACTTTACAGAAATAATGGTTTCGTTACATTCAAGTTCGTTGCAATTTTGTTCAAAATATTATTAGAAACTTGAAATATTGACAGAAAAATTATATTTAAATTTTAAATTGTATGATTTTTTTTCTAAATTTTAATACATGGTAAAATTATTGTAACATTATTTTTTTTTTATACTTGTAGACTATAGGTTTTTTTTCGTTTTAGCTTATAAATAGTAGAATCATGTACGAAAATTATATTATTTTAAAATTTTAAAACCTTAGAAATCGTACTAAATATTTTAAAATGTCTTTGATACGTGTTATTGTATTGACATAGGTACTCTGCAACCAAGGTCCCATAACATGGGTTGGTAGCGATGGTGGCTATCTCTGCCGTCTATAGACTTTAATGTGAAACGTACCTATAAAAGAAACCCAAAAAAAAGAGTTAATACTGTCGACGGGTGCCACTGTTGTAAATGGGAACTGTGGAAGATTGGATACCTACAAAAAGTTATTACATTTATTATAATTGTAAGCAACGATAAACCATTGTTAACTTTTAAGCGAAGTTCGTTTATATAATATAACTCATAAGGTTATATTTACGATTTTCTTCAAAATTTAATAATTACTACAGTACAATTTACATTTTTTTTTACCAATTGCAACTTATAATAAAGTATTAAATTTTCAAACAATTGTGTAAGCTGAAACAATATTTATATCCACATTAAATTAAATAACTTATAATATTCTACCTACCATTTACAACAGTGACGCACACATCAGTAGTATCAGCTCTTTCTTTTTTCCTGCGGGCAACAAATACTATTCGCCGATGCATCGACCAATGTCATGGGACCCTGGTAGTAGAGTACCTATCTACTGCAATGTAATGTATGAAAACGTATGCGTAAACGTATATGCGTATATATATATATATATATATATGTGTGTATAAGTAACTTTAGTTCAACTGAGTGTGTAATATAAATTTGTTTGGATGAACTAAATGGGTAAAACATTAGATTAGGTACCTACCAGAATCGAACGTCATTCTACTTTGAGAACTGACTGATAAATTATTTGTGAATGTCGCGTCAATATTAGATAATATTCATATTTTATCTGTATACAATTTATATAATATGACAATATTATTATGATTCGTATAATACGACTGTTTAAAAAATTCCAATGTGTAGAATTTTTAAATTTTTATCTATAAAAAAAAGAGTACGCGATAAGAACAAAATACACAATATTATAATGTCATCTATACCCAGTAAAATTTGATTGATATTATAATATACTATGAAAAAAAATATAAAGCTGGTTTCACACGGTGCGAATAATCGCGTGCGGTTGCGGTTAAAAATCGCTGCGGATAAACGCCTAAAATTAAACCACTAATTTTTTTTATAGGTATTTCCAACGTTTCTGTTTAGACAGCACGTTGAAATCGCTGCAATTACATTCAATCAACAATTTACCATTCACGTGTGTAAGCACAAAAATTAAATTGTATTTAATAACAATACTGAATACGTAATTTATATTGTTGACAAAGCAACACTATCAACCGAATTCCTCTCAGAATCGTTTTGTCGTTAGAATTGGTTAATCTTTGCTTACAGATGCTTACATTAAATTACCAATAACAGTGGCTGCTCTATCCTAGGACAGCTTTTTTGTTTCAATTTTCGTCTTCTATGTGATAAATTATACACTACACAAATCGCTTCAACATCGTCTACGCTTTACACTCTATGAGATTTCCATTTTATGAAACGATAGAAAATAATTTATTTAAAGACGTAAAGTACAACAGACACAGTCGCACGGAATTACCCAAACCAACGCCTCAATTTTTAACCGCAACCGCCGCGCCCGCGATTAAATCGCTTCGTGTGAAATCAACTTCACGGAAACAACAGCGATGCGACCATAGTAAGCTATAAATACGAGATAAGACGCACAGACTATTCATTTATTAGCATTGATGCTGTAGTTATTGGCCCCCCCTTTTTTTTCCCATCGTTTTCATCATTGGATAAATAAAAATATAATATGAGTTATTAATTTCGTAGCGTAATAATAAAATAAATCTATTGCCATATTATCAGACTAGTCGAAATCAATTGTGTAAAATAATTTTATTTTTAAAAGTGTTTGGAAGATTTATATTTTCTATTTGAGACGTCGACGGGACGACGGCAATAAAAAAATTATCCGGTAGGTACCTATTTGTACACTATTTGCGTTGCATAATCGATTATGATTCATTAATACGATCGATGTATGTTACGGAAGAATTGAATTTTAATTAGGATAAACAAAGCCTGAGGAAATTTCAACGAATAATAACATTGATGGTGTAGTGTACACGTACATCGCGATATTACATTTTAAAATAGATACCTATCAGTGTCGAAATTCAGTAATTTACCCACATTTAAAAGGGTTAGAACGAAAAAAAGTCGGTATCTATTATAGTTCCAAAATGACACTTATACATTGATAATGCCCTATTCGAATTAAATTACTAACAAAACGATAATGGTTTTAATTTATCGCAGATTTCCTTATTAGCTATCGCGATTATACGTATTGCCTAACACAGGGTCTAATAATTTACCTATACCTATATTATATTATAGTATTATTATATCATAAGTAGGTACTAAAAATTAAATAAAAAGCTAATTATTAAAATGTTTAAAGTTCTTTATTCGTTCTTTACTTTTTATTTGAAAAAATAAGAGCACTTATCTAAGTAAAACTTGCATTAAAATTCACAAACACGATGTTGACTAGCTGACCGCAATATAAATTGCCTGGTAGGTATTTGGTACTTCTACTTTATTCGTTTCGTTTTGCATATTAATATAATTAATTAAGTCANGACACTGGTACCCATATTAGTTTCTCAATGACGTTTACACGTTAATATTATCTACCTTAATCAAATTGCCTACCAATTTAAAATACCTATTCTTATTTATCGTCGATTTCCTCATAAACTAACGGGATTTCAATTGATTATATTATACTAATAAATCAAGAATGAAGATACACCTTAATACATCCTAGTTCGTGTAATAAATACTGTGCTGTATAGTAATTATGAATTTACCTTTAGGCTATGTTACCTATATTATATTATATGTAGGTACTAAAATTTAAACTAAAAGGAAATTATTAAAAAGTTTAAAGTTAAGTCAATCTTTAACTCATCGTTATTTTTTATTTAAAAAAATATGAGTACCCACACAAGTAAATCTTATATAAAAATTCACAAAATAATACGAATTTAAAAATGTAATTTGTTACCACGATTATGGTTAGGTTATCTAGAGACCGTGTATGTTCCATACGTGGTATTGCATTGATATAGGTACTTTGCGACCAGGGTCCCATGTCTTGGGTCGGCGACCGCGATTTCTGCCGGCCGTAGACTATAGTCGCAAGGAAAAAAATAAAAAGAGTTAATTCTGGCAATGGGTGTGCCACTGTTGTGAGTGGAAAATATAAAAGGTAGGATACATAAAGTTATTTCGTTTATAACTGTAAGCAACGATAAACCGAAAAACGGTTCCGAGGGAAGTTCGTTTATACAATATGATTTATCATGTCGTACATAGCTAATATCTATGATTTTCTTCAAAATTTGATCTTAAAATTATTATAAAAAAAAAATTACTACATTAAACTACATTTTTTTGTCACCAATATTTGCGACTTATAGTAGACTTCATGTAAATGTTGAAATGTTTCTGTACAATCAACAATAATTATATCCACATTGTACCTACCGAATAAAAACTACGAGCTGAACATTATACAAATGTGTTATAAACCGAATTTGTTTACCTGACAACTATCAGAAAATAAATATCTAGTTTGTATACATTAATCAGATTGTGAATATATTTCTATATCGTATGGATTACAAAAAACCTCACATAATATCAACCAAATATATTTTTAATTTCGTGTTTTACATCAAATTAATATCTTATTTAATCATCTCTCACACATCCATAAGACAGGTAACCATATTAAAATACTACTTATTAAGATATACCTACTTATTTTATCATTAATTTAACTTAATTCGTGACCTATACCTAATGCCTATATCTTTGTTATTTTTTTTTTTACAGTTTGGTTTTATATTTTATTTAAATACTAGGTGACCCGGTAATGCTTTGATAGTGTAAATGAATAAATAATAAATAAATAATAATATTAATGATATTAATTTATCTTCTTTGTTACACACGTGCTATTAGGTAGACATAGGTACTTTGCAACCAGGGTCCCAGGACATGGTATGATTTCACTAGTGCCTTGTATATTATTTTACTTTTTGTTTATAATAGATTTAATTTTTTTTGGTCTAATTTGGCATTGCAAATAGAACGTTACGTTAAACTTTGAAATGTTAGGCAAAGAGTTTCAGAGAGTTGAATTTAAGCACAAGATTTCATTTTTAATGTATTAAAGCCGCACTATCTCTTTTTGTGTGGCGTGGTGCCCAGCATAACTTACAATAAGATCAGTGAGAAACTTATAAAACTTACTCTATGGCCGTTTGAACATTTTAATAATCAAATAGTAAACATGAGCTTAATTTGCAATAAAACAATATTGTTGTCATTAATCGAGATGAAGACTATTCTATCATTTCTATCTTGGCTCATCAAAATCCAGTTGAGTAGTTTCAGAGTTCATCACACGTAAACTACTGTAAGTACCATTGTCTTTTATTTATATATATAAGAAAATAAGTATCAACATAACATCATAATAAAATTTATTTGTTCATACATATAAAAACTATATTTAAAACTAAATAAACTTGTATACTTAATTTAAATAATCTTATTATAATAATATAATTGGTGGTATCATTTATCAATATATTATGTGTATACAAAAAAGTACTTTTCAATATCATCTTACTATAAAGATAATAATAATGATTGAAATCAAACCTTTGAAGTAACATAATTTGTAATTGTTATATTTGTATAAACTTTAATACTTGAAATTGTTTGTATTATATCTTAATAATCATCTATATAAATTACTATTTTATATTTAATTATTATTATAGATATTACATACACAGGTGCCTTATTAGGCCAAACAACGGTTTTTATTCGACTCTTTATTGTTAAAAGGGAATACCTAAATACAATCACAAAATTATTTAATTAGTTTAAGTTTTTATAAAATGTCAAGACCACATATATTAAAAATTTGTTTACAACTTAGTAGGTATGAGTTGTAGCGTGTTGTTCAATTCTGCCTCTAGCACTAGTTATGTATTTAACAACATCCTAACCTAAAATAACCTAATGTTACCATAAATGTCTGCACAGCACAGGGCTCAAACTAAGTATCCATTATTATAACGCTAAAATTATGAAGACATAGTATACTGTAGTGTTGTTTGTTGTTACTGTACTAAAAAATACAAAGATTCAAAAATAACGTTTTATATGTTTTCACTTAGTTACAGCGCAAAGTTTTTTGAATTTTTTTGCATTCATGTTAATGTTACCAAGGTAGCCCATTCTATTTTAAGCTAATAATAGACTATGCTATAAGTTGATGAAAAAAAAATCAATATTGACAAAGTTATTAGTCATGAAATGCAAATGATAATATAATGTAGGTAAATCATCAGCTAGAACTACCCTTGAAAAAGTTTTTTATTTGTCGAAAATATTTCAATATAGTCTTAATTAAATTTATCAAAAATCGAATAATACATAATATACAAACAAAAAAAATATTAAAACTTGACAATAGAAAAAAAATACAGTATTTTTTATTTTTCATTAACCTAAATATCGAAAAGTTGTTATTTTATTATACATATATTCGCTTGCAGTATTTCCCCGCGTTGCATTTCTTTAATTTGCAGTAAATATTGTTTTTGTTCTTCTCGTTTAGTCAGAACAGGGTTGAAATCATTAATCAGTTTGACGACCCCATTCTGCCAAATCATTCACTACCATTCAAACTTCAACTTTTCCAAGAGCATTAATCGCAGTGTTTCAAAGTAGTTATCAAAGTGCAATGCATGATTCAAAAATTGCCATTCTTTTATGCTAGTACGCATCAATATCATTGCGTTTATTAAATGTCAGTTGAATAATTACCATGCACGTTATGATTACAAAGAATGCTAAATTTATCATTAATATTCTTGGGGGAAACAACTGAAAAAACAATAAAAATACTCACTCCAGGGGCCTACCATCGTGCTCGTTGGATGACAAAAATTATATATTATTTAAAACTATAGATCTTTTTTAGTACAGGTTAAAGATATATTAATTAATACTTTCAAAACATCTATAAATCTCAACTTCATGCATCATCATCAAATGCTAAACAAACCCACCTTGGAACAAACACTGACACTAAAGAAATTGAAAAGAGCTTGAATTTTTCAAAAAATAATTATATTTTTTGGAGAACATTTAGCTGCATCTGATATGACTAAATTCAAATTATAGGTACAACAGTGAACATAAAAAGCTGTAGGTGCTTTGTCTTTAATTCGTTTTTGTACCCTAAAATATACGCCACTCATGGCAGAAGCCCCATACCCATGTCCTCTGCATTTATTGATACAGTGGATGTCGCTTATAAAACTCACGGATATAAGGTTCAGTCGCTTATTAGACTCAAAATCAGTTGGTACAGTCCGGACTTATCCAAATACACTCTATCCTTTCTCCACTTAGATTATGCGGTTCATTCGGTTATAAGACTCACTTAATGCTAGTCCCAAAGTGAGTCTTATAAGTGGCATTCACTGTATCTATATTAAGTTTTAATAATATATTGGTAATCAATTCTTCATAATCTTGTGCTCCGTGTTTTTTAATGACAAAGAATCCCAATAATAATTCCTTAACCCTTATATTTAATTCATTATAATTTACTACCACATATCTTATCATTATATTCACTTGACCAAGTTTAGTAATATCTTGGGTCAAATCTATAATAATAGAGAAATATTGTGTATGACTTATTTTTTTGCATAGAAAGTTTTAAGTACTCGTAGCAAGAAGGTCAACCAACTCATTTTGAATCTTACATCTAGAATATTTTATTTTCTTCGTTCATATTTTTATATTTCATTCATAATCAGCCAAAAATCTTACTGAGAGCATAACGCTACCTGAAAAACATCAACATGTATTAATATTGTATAAGTAACTTGTAATGTACCTTCATAATCAAACTGTTCTGGATCATATTTGATTTTAAAAATTAAGAGGTTTGCCATCTTCCATTATTATTGGAAATACTGTATCTGGTTTACAAGGTTTATATGTTAAAATAAATTTTTTAATTTGATTGTTCTTGATATTTTCTTCAAAATAAATTCTGTCAGTTGGATATTCATTGTGTATATTAAAATCTGAATATATGAATATGACAAAACATTTAGACATTTAATATTTCTACTTGAATTGTATAAATACAACATACCTGACATTTAACATTGACTACACAATTATATTATTTTAAATAAACAATATTTTTTATTTGTGTATATTATCAATTTGAAGTTCAGGTGACAGGAATAATCCACCATGATCACTTGATTTAGATAAACTTAATTCTGAATCTTGACTTTCTTGAGATACATCTATATTATACATAGTAAATAGGTATATTTAATTGCAATAGGCGAACCGTACACTATGTTCAACAGATATTAACATTTTTTATTTTAAGTTCAGTAATAAAATTTAACACCTACCTAATTTATTTTAAATCTACAATTGACTAAAATAAAACTTTCAATTTAAATATCATTGATGATAGACTCCATAAGTTTAATTGTAGCGACATTGTTATTTATTTTGATTATAAATATTGGAATTGTATACATTTTGATTCGTTATTAAAAACATGAAATGTGATTATTAACAATATGCTTAAACGTATCATACTACAGACTACATTTAGGTGTTAAGCAATTTCTTTTTAGATATCATCAATATTGTATATAATTATTTTATTTCCAATTACCTATTCTAGAGATAGTAGCTGGGATTGTGATTGTTAAAAAACAAATTATCAGTTCTCAGCAGTTTTGACACCTGTTCTTGAATTTCTTTCCTTTTTTGAAACCCATTCACATATCTTTTATTACCAGCTATTTTATTGAGTATTGAGACTCTTCTACTAATCGTCAAAAAATGTACGAAAACAAAACACTTTCAATGATCTATTTTAGCTAAAATAACTATTATTAATTATCATTATTCTGTTCTATGGCTAAAATGTTATTACTATACTGTATTTTCTATTTTATTTTTAGTCAATACTGATACATGCCTAGTAAATACAATAACATAGTTGCTATGGACCTATTGGCCATAGTAATACATTGTGTGTCTGTACGCTATTTTATACCTATAGAATAATATTTCGATAACAAATAAGTCATCAAAACTGCCGATCCCAGATAGTAAATAAATAGATAATATACAATATACTAGTATATTTCTACATTATTATATGTCCATTATATTATATATTATTGTTACTAATGTTTTAGTACCTACTTAGTAGCCTTATTTAGTTATTAGACTAGGACCCCTGCAGTCTGTGGGCCCCAGTGATTGATAATCCCAACTCCCTCGGTAGTTGCGCCACTGTATCTTTTAATTTTGTAATGACTAAAAGGACAAACATATTATGAAAGTGTATGCTAAAACACATAAGTGTTATATATAGTGTTATTATAACTAATAAGTAAGGTGCAAGTTAGGAGCCACTCATAGTTGTAGCAATGGCAAAGTAGTAGTATTATTTTTTGTCACATAAATTGTATCTCAATCAAAAAAATTATTTGCATATAAGCAACATGTAAGACTTGATTATGAATATTTGTATAGGATTTTGTGTATAGATATTACAGGTAGTACGTTCATACGTTTTTGTACGTTACATTGCAGTAGATAGGTACTCTGCTACCAGGGTCCTATGATATCGGTTGTTGGCAACAACAGTGGCACATAGTATTTGCCACCCGCAGGATATAGTGATTAGTGACTACAAGGAAAAAAGAAAGAGCTACTGATGAATGCATCACTGTTGTAGATGATAGAAAGGATAAGTTATACATTTTTTAATTTATATCTGAAAGAAACGATAAGCAATTGTTAATTAAAAACGATTCTGAGGGTAGTTCATAAAAATTCTAAAATGATTTACTCATTCTGTATGGACTTTCTAACAGTATGTGTAACAAAATTTATGACACACTTATTTAAATGAAAAATAATAAAATAAATATACATCATAGACACATAAGTATTTCAATAATTTCTTGTTAGGTATCATAAATTTTACTCACTTCACATTTTAAATACATCAAGTACTTTATAATTGTTTTAAGATCTATAGCTGTGAAAATAAATGTTATATAACTGTGCTAATTTGAAGTATGTCAAAAACATAATGATACTTTTTTTGAAAATAAATTATTAATTACATGTTTTAACTCTAGGAGTAATTATCTAAGTTTATATAATTAAATATAAAAAAAATACATCAAATGTAAAATAATGTATCATATTTATAAAAATGATATTAAAAATTAAAAGATTAAAATTCTTACCATCATCTTCTTGAATGATTATTATCACATTCCTTGGTTTGAAATATATGAGGGGTGTCACCACCAACAGGAGCTAAAATAAATAAATATATATATTTGCAATTAAAATTCTTTAAATTTTAAATTTATTCAACAAATTTTTCTGTTTTTCTGCGGTTTTAATTATTTTGACTAATTTGATTATACTTAACTGTTAATAGTCATTATATATTATTATTACAAGTTTATAATCTATACAAATTAATTAACCTTTGTTTAAAAGATATTTAAATTAAATTAAATTGAAATAATATCTTCAATTCTATAGTGCCCTAGTAAAAGTATTAAAAATAGTCATTGCTGTAAGAAATAAACAACAACATTATCTTCAATATTTTTTAAGTTTTCATTAATGAATTCATCAATTTCAATTTTATTTGTTGAGTAAATTTTATCAAGTCAACTGAATCAACTAAGCCATTAACTACAAACGTGACGGATGCTAATTATCAAGAAATATTATAAAACTAAAAAAAAAAAAAAACAACTCACATTTGTTTATAAAAATAAATACAAATACTAAATATTTAGGTACTACACAATTACAGGCCTTGAATAACACATAATTATTTACTTACAAATATTTTGTGATAGAACTCTGTATTATTTTATAATATGTGAAATCAAACTTGTTGGATTTTGTACGATTATTTCTCATCTTTTTTGCCAAGTGATTATTATTTGGTTAGGTATTGTTTTATTTATTGAATCAGTAGTCTGGTACAGGCTCCACTGTGAACTGAGTCATTATTGAGAAATTAAATGACTTTCCGTACATGTATTTATGTAAAACTGATAAAGTGAAAAATAATAAATTGTATGCTAATAAATCACGAATGAAGATATACCTTAATATATCTTAATTCGTGTTATAAATACTTTACAGTAGTTATAAATTTACCTATAGGTTAGGTTACCTATATATATTATATTATCACGTTATTAAATTATATGTAGGTACTAAAAATTCAATTAAAAGGAAATTATTGAAATGTTTAAAGTAAATATAATCTTTAACGATCTTAATTTTTTTTTTAAAAAAATATGAGTGCCCACACAAGTAAATCTTATACAAAAATTCACAAATAATTCTTATAATCAATCAGTTCATAAATACTTAACTCTGAAAGTAGATTTATGTCCGAAAATAAAATGAATTGAAAAATTGAATTTGTTACCACAAATTGTGGTTAGGTTAACTAGAGACCGTGTGGTAACCGTGTATGTTCCATACGTGGTATTGCATTGATATAGGTACTTTGCGACCAGGGTCCCATGTCTTGGGTCGGCCACCGCGTTTCTGCCGGCCGTAGACTATAGTTATTGGCCCCCCCCCCTTTTTTTCCCATCGTTTTCATCATTGGATAAATAAAAATATAATATGAGTTATTAATTTCGTAGCGTAATAATAAAATAAATCTATTGCCATATTATCAGACTAGTCGAAATCAATTGTGTAAAATAATTTTATTTTTAAAAGTGTTTGGAAGTTCTATATTTTCTATTTGAGACGTCGACGGGACGACGGCAATAAAAAAATTATCCGGTAGGTACCTATTTGTACACTATTTGCGTTGCATAATCGATTATGATTCATTAATACGATCGATGTATGTTACGGAAGAATTGAATTTTAATTAGGATAAACAAAGCCTGAGGAAATTTCAACGAATAATAACATTGATGGTGTAGTGTACACGTACATCGCGATATTACATTTTAAAATAGATACCTATCAGTGTCGAAATTCAGTAATTTACCCACATTTAAAAGGGTTAGAACGAAAAAAAGTCGGTATCTATTATAGTTCCAAAATGACACTTATACATTGATAATGCCCTATTCGAATTAAATTACTAACAAAACGATAATGGTTTTAATTTATCGCAGATTTCCTTATTAGCTATCGCGATTATACGTATTGCCTAACACAGGGTCTAATAATTTACCTATACCTATATTATATTATAGTATTATTATATCATAAGTAGGTACTAAAAATTAAATAAAAAGCTAATTATTAAAATGTTTAAAGTTCTTTATTCGTTCTTTACTTTTTATTTGAAAAAATAAGAGCACTTATCTAAGTAAAACTTGCATTAAAATTCACAAACACGATGTTGACTAGCTGACCGCAATATAAATTGCCTGGTAGGTATTTGGTACTTCTACTTTATTCGTTTCGTTTTGCATATTAATATAATTAATTAAGTCAATATTCAATATGGAATGTTTAGATAAACATGAAAAAAAAAAAAACCGAAACATATTTCAACTCATAATAATATATTAAGTGTGTAAGTGTACTCGAGTATCGCAATAATGCATTTTGACACTGGTACCCATATTAGTTTCTCAATGACGTTTACACGTTAATATTATCTACCTTAATCAAATTGCCTACCAATTTAAAATACCTATTCTTATTTATCGTCGATTTCCTCATAAACTAACGGGATTTCAATTGATTATATTATACTAATAAATCAAGAATGAAGATACACCTTAATACATCCTAGTTCGTGTAATAAATACTGTGCTGTATAGTAATTATGAATTTACCTTTAGGCTATGTTACCTATATTATATTATATGTAGGTACTAAAATTTAAACTAAAAGGAAATTATTAAAAAGTTTAAAGTTAAGTCAATCTTTAACTCATCGTTATTTTTTATTTAAAAAAATATGAGTACCCACACAAGTAAATCTTATATAAAAATTCACAAAATAATACGAATTTAAAAATGTAATTTGTTACCACGATTATGGTTAGGTTATCTAGAGACCGTGTATGTTCCATACGTGGTATTGCATTGATATAGGTACTTTGCGACCAGGGTCCCATGTCTTGGGTCGGCGACCGCGATTTCTGCCGGCCGTAGACTATAGTCGCAAGGAAAAAAATAAAAAGAGTTAATTCTGGCAATGGGTGTGCCACTGTTGTGAGTGGAAAATATAAAAGGTAGGATACATAAAGTTATTTCGTTTATAACTGTAAGCAACGATAAACCGAAAAACGGTTCCGAGGGAAGTTCGTTTATACAATATGATTTATCATGTCGTACATAGCTAATATCTATGATTTTCTTCAAAATTTGATCTTAAAATTATTATAAAAAAAAAATTACTACATTAAACTACATTTTTTTGTCACCAATATTTGCGACTTATAGTAGACTTCATGTAAATGTTGAAATGTTTCTGTACAATCAACAATAATTATATCCACATTGTACCTACCGAATAAAAACTACGAGCTGAACATTATACAAATGTGTTATAAACCGAATTTGTTTACCTGACAACTATCAGAAAATAAATATCTAGTTTGTATACATTAATCAGATTGTGAATATATTTCTATATCGTATGGATTACAAAAAACCTCACATAATATCAACCAAATATACTTTTAATTTCGTGTTTTACATCAAATTAATATCTTATTTNGTTATTTTTTTTTTTACAGCTTGGTTTTATATTTTATTTAAATACTAGGTGACCCGGTAATGCTTTGATAGTGTAAATAAATAAATAATAATATTAATGATATTAATTTATCTTCTTTGTTACACCCGTGGTATTAGGTAGACATAGGTACTTTGTAACCAGGGTCCCAGGACATGGTATGATTTCATTAGTGCATTGTATATTATTTTACTTTAGTTTTCTTTTATAATTGATCTAATTCGTTTAAATGCATAAGATAGTTTCCTTTTTTTTTTTTTTGGTAGTCAGTTAATTTAATAAATTATGAAACATTTCCATTCCTATATATTTGACATTGAAATTAATTTTTAATATATTATTGTAGTAGGTTATCAATGGTTATCATTAGTTTATCAATCGGTTGAATGTTATAAAATGTGAGTAACATTTGGAAATTTTTTGTTTATTATTTAATGTGGTAAAATAAATGTTTTTTTCTATATTTGAATATAAAGTATTTTTTAAAAGCCACACTCGTATATATTTAATATTGATTTTGTGAAAAACTCTCAAGTTTCACCTTTTACGAGTAGGACCGTGACATCTGCATGGTAAACGATTTTTCTATTTAGCGTTAGTGATGTGATGTCGTTTTTATTATATTGTTTGTTTATTATATAGTGCAGTAACTTAAGAGTATCAATCTTCTCTAGTGCCAAATGTTTTATTCCGATTTTTATGAAAAGCTTTTAACAGATCTAAATATATTGGAGCCTAATTTTTATTTTGGTCTAGTGCTGTATAAATTGAAGCAGTTGAATTGATCTGGTAGTTTGGATATATTTAATAATTTTAATATTACGTGTACTATAGATGGTAATGTTGTGAGTTTTGTTGTCATTTAATGCATTACCTAATGCAGAATTAGAACCGTTCTTATTATATGCATAACATAATAATAATAATAATAATAATAATATAATAAATCACCAAATCAATCTGTCAAAATGACCTACTATTCCCATAATCCCATCACTTATACAAGTCACTGTAGGTTATAATATAGTGAACCAACAACAGGTTATAGGTGAATTAAGAGAATAATTAGAAGAAGAGAGTGGAAATGGATGTGATTAAGTTGGTCATCAGAGTGTAAACTCAAGAAAACGTTTGGTAAAGAAAAATATATTTCCAAACTTAAGAAATATTGGAAAATTCAACAGCAAAAAATGTTGTTGGCAAAAATGAAGAGGCGGTTTTATTTCATTAAGAGAAAATATGGAGTCTACTGAGAAGCTAAGTGAAAGTTTTTGGTATCATTGATTCTGGTTGTTCAGATCACTTGGTGATTTAAGAAAAATATTTCTCTCTTTCATTAAGCAACTGTAAACTCCACTCAACATTCCAAAAATGAGGAAAATTTGGTTGCGACTAAAATAGGTACAATAATTTCTTATAGTAGAGTTAATGGTGAAAAAATTCTGTGCGAATTTGAAGGTGTATATTATGTTCTAACTTGAGGTACAACAATCAGTTGGTAAGATCGAACAGTTGAATTTTAAAGTTTTGTTTGAAGATGGTTTTGCACAAATTATTCAATCTAGTGGAAATGTAGTTTATGTGGTTCACAGAATGAAAACTCTGTGTGGTGTTACTTTCTCTCTAAAACCAAATGTTTATGCCAATAATTGCATTGATACACAAATTTATAAGAGTTTGTAACATAAAAGGATGGGGCATCCAAAAAAAAAAAATGTTTGTGGATGTTAATAGACATGGTTACTGGACTGGGGCTTAACAAAAATGATATACTGGTCTTCTGTCAAACAGATGTAGAAAGTAAACACTTAAGAAAACTCTTTCAATCAAGGTCTCTTTAGATGCGTTGTCCACAGAAAATTTTGTACAGTGATGTGTGTGGACCAATATCACCAACTGTTTGGAATCGTAAGAAATACTATCTTACCTTCACTGATGATTATACCCGTTTTTCAGTTGTTTATTAGAAAAAAAAAGTCAAGTATTTCAATGTTTCATAAATTTTGAAGCACCTTTTAATGTACATTTTGATTTAAAAGTATCCATGTTGAGATGAGATAATGGAGTATATAAGTAATGAATTGAAACGTTTTTGTTCAGTTAAAGGAATTGTTAAATATACTGTTCCGTATTCACTTAAACAAAATGGCCTAGTAGAAAGATTAAATAGATCATTGGTAGAAAAACAAGATCATAGCTGTTATAATCAAACTTGTCTAAAGAAATGTGGAGAGAGGCACTCACAACTGCTTACATGAGAAACCAACACATGCAAATCTAAAGATGACTCCTGTTAAGCTTTGGACTGAATGTAAGCCTAACTTATCTAATATTTGAATCTTCGGATGTGTTGCTTTCACACATATACTAGACAAATTGAGGAGTAAGTTAAATTCAAAAAAATTTATATTTGTTGGTTATACGAAAAATGCAAAAATAAATCAAAAGAATCTACACCTCGTTCAGGTGGATATGACTACGCATTTTTTTAAATGATATTTTAGAGAAAGTGCTTTACATGAAACAACCTGATGATTTTGATCAAGGAAATGATTTGGTTTGTAGACTACATTAGTCTCTTTATGGTCTAAAACAATCTTCAAATTGTTGGAACAAATGTTTTAATAATTTCAAATGTCAATAAGGTTTAAAAAAAGCAAAAAGCAAATCTTCGTAAATGAAATTAAATGGTGACAGTAATTTGTATTTGTTGAGATATATATATATATATGGATGATGTGCTTTTGGCTAGCAATTCTACAAAGGAAGAATACAATATAAGAAAACTACTTAGGGATGAATTCAAGCTGATGAATAAAGAGGATGCAAGATGTTTTATAGGAATTAAAATTAAATGTCATAAGAATATTTTAAAATTAAGTCAAACAGAATATCTAAAAAATCTACTACATAAATTTGGTATAAATGAATGTAAACCAGTATCAACGCCACATAAAAGAAATTACAATTTGAAGAAAAAGGATCAACAAATAAATCATATTGTAAACTTATGGGACGTTTGATGTATGTGATGAATCAAATTATGATAGATCTTAGTATAGTAGTCAATTATTTTAGTCGTCATCAATCTAAAGCTACTGAACATCATTTTAATTACTTGAAGATAGTGTTGAGATATATAAAAAGCACTATTTTCTTAGAATGACTTACACTAAGAGTAATAACATATATTTACTACAAGATATTGTTGATGCTGATGATGTTAATGACTGAAAATCCACATTTGGATACCTTTATCAAGTTTTTAGTTCCACAGTCAGTTGGTTCACTAGAAAACAATCAATTGTAGCTCTATTATAAACAGAAGCAGAATATTTAGCTTTGGCATTTACAGTTGAAGAAGGAATGTAGCTGAAAAACTTCTGTATGGGACATTATCTCAGACAAAGACTTCATATTCTTACATACATGAAGAATATCAATTTTGTATCAAAATAGCGAATGAACAAAAAAAACATTAACGACTGAAACATTTTTATACCTACTAAATATAATTTTTTTGTTCATGAAGTGAACAAATCATATTAAATTAGTATATGTTCAAATAAATCACCAACTTGCAGATATCGTAACAAACCATACCGACCATTTCTTTTTCAAGATTAAGGAATGCAATAGGTTTAAACCCAGGTTACACTATCAAATATTTAGCGTACGTCCAACTTCAAATACTTTAGAAACATTTCAAAAATATTTTGCATGTTTGTCAAATTTTGGATTACTATATTGATAACAAATTGTTATCATCGTATATCATGATTATGAAATATAATTTACAATATTTACTATTTACATATTTTATACAAAGGCATTGTCATTTGTAGTCTAATTGTAATGTTTATTTATTACCTTTACAAAATTTTAGATAAAATCAAATTAATTTTCAATGACACCGAAAAGAATAAAAGTAAGTATTGCTAGACTGAACGCTGAACAGATCGGTAGGTACCACTCTAAAAACTAGTGGTCACTAATTATTTTTTACATTAATTACATTTATGAATTTAGATTCTTGGGAGAATAAATAATTATATTATATAATATTATGTGAACGATAAACACGTATTCAAAATTAATTATTAATTCAAAAAAGGAGATGTCTTTAATTGTAATACACACACGACACACATCATAGTAAAACCAATAGATCCCTTGCTACGCTCCGAATATAATACTTACTAATGCGTACCTACTAGTTACTACATAACAATTTAAAATAGATACTAAAGTACTAATATAATTTCCTTCTTTACTTATTTTCTAACCTTGAACATTTATTTTTGAATAATTTCCTTAGTTTCCATAATTTATATTGTTTTATTATTTTTTCACGATCGTACCTCATGTAAGAATATGTTAATGATTAATGAGTTAGTATCTACTATCCATAGACTAAGATATATCTTAGTCCGTGCTACTACCATTAATTATGAATCAATAATCAATACTATTATCTATGCTGAAGCATCATAAACATACTGTGTCCTATCTATACTAATTATTGTACAAATTAAATTTGCGCGGGTTATATTTGATCAACTACTATAGTGTTTTAGTTGAGGATGATTTAATCGTCCGAACCATTTTTTAAACAAATTTTCAAAGTTCGCGGTTCGCCAAATATTTGAT
This sequence comes from Cinara cedri, assembly GCA_902439185.1. Classification (NCBI taxonomy): domain Eukaryota; kingdom Metazoa; phylum Arthropoda; class Insecta; order Hemiptera; family Aphididae; genus Cinara; species Cinara cedri. The sequence goes on along the minus strand of CABPRJ010000487.1, from coordinate 613,105 downwards.
AAAATATTTTCGTGTGAACCGCTTTAGAATAATATTTAATAATCGTTTTTTTTTTTTTATTTTAAATACATTTGAGATTAAGAGAAAGTGTTATTGTATTGTCTACAATAAAATATAAAATATAGAAATTAGTTTTTTTTTTTTTTTAAATTATTAAAATGTAGTAAGTACCGCATGTGTATATTAATTAATGAAAAACTGAGGTGTTTTTATAGTCGACTCACAATGACGTCGAATTCGACACAATCGCAACGCTCGCCTAGCTGCAGTGTGTTGTCAAGCGACTACGTTGCACGTGACGGCGACTGCGTGCAGCGATCGGTTCGCAAACGCTCGGTGGTGCGCGTAATAGCACCGTCGTCCATCGATAAACAATCCAACGTGATGGCGTACCGGAAGTTCGTGTGTGATTCGCTGGGCATGGAGGCGCACATCTCAGACTCGATATTCCAGGAGGGCGCGGATCCGTTTTACGCGAACACCGACCGGTTCCGGGCGAACGACCTGATAGACGCGCTGACGGACGACAGCGCGGTGGTATGGTGCGCGCTCGGCGGTAAGGGAGCTTCCCGGCTGATACCCTATCTGGACGCGTTGCCGGCCGACCAGAAGCAGAAGATCACCGACGCCCGTGGGAAACTGTTTATTGGGTACAGCGACATCACGGCACTACACGTGTACCTGCACCTGGTGTACGGGTGGCAGACGATTCACGGGACCATGCTGAAGAACATCGTCGACGGCACCGTGGACCGGCGGTCCGTGGACGCGCTCGTCGCGCTGATGACCGGCCGGTCGGCCCGGGTCGAGTACGAGCTGCAGTCGATCGGCGGCGGCGCGGACCACGAGCGTGACGGAGAATCGGCTGCACCTCTGCCGTCGTCGCCAATACGGTCCAAAGTCGCGGGTGGTAACCTCACGCTGGTCGAGAACTCGATGGGTACGGCGCACAGTTTCAGCGGCGACGGAAAACTCGTTTTCTTGGAAGACATCGGCGTCCAGCCGTACTCTTTAGAACGGTCACTGGACCACTTGAAAGCGGCCGGCGTGTTCGTCGGCGCCGCGGCCAGCGTGTTCGGTTCGTTCAAAAACTCCGATCGCCCCGACTTGATCGCCCTGGTGCTTCGCAGGTTCGCAGCCACCGTGCCGTTCCCGGTATTCTGCGTCCGGGATATCGGGCACGGTTACGTCAACAATCCGTTACCGCTGAACACGAACGCCACCGTGTCGAGCCGAACAGCCGCCGACGGTCGAGTGTCGTACACGTTGACCGTCGACCACGTCTACACTTGATTGCTGGCTCGTCGATTTGTTAAGAGAGCGTCACAGTAACATTGGCTGTAGTATCTGTCTTATCGAACGGGCAATATCAGAGTTACTAGTGTTCAACCAAAGACGCTACTGTACAAGTGACTTTCTTATTTTATTTTGTAAAATATCAATTTTGATTATTTTTTTCACATATAATACCTACATTTTAGATTTTTAAAGGAAAAATTATGTATAAAATTTAAAACGCTATTATTTAGATACTTATTATTTCAAAATTTAATTCCGTTAGATTATTTTTAAAATCGTTATCGATTTACCAATTTTTAATTGTTTTCATTCTTATTCACTAATTATCTCAACGAGTTATTTTATACTGTGTTTAAACCGAACGAACTAATATAATATACTTACACATCTAGTTTGTGATTTTAATAATACCTACGTTTATGTTGATATAAGATACAATTACCTATTCAGCCTACCCAGCCAAGAAAAAAATAATCATCCAAAGATATACCTACATAATGTACCATAATTTCAGTTCAGTATTGTATAAACTCCTATATACCTACTTATAATAACAATTAGCTCTTGTATAGTTAGTGCATGTTTGTTGTAAATTTGCTCCTACAGGTGTTCTCCTTACAACTATTAATACTGCCGACATTAATTTCTTTTTTTGCAATCGGTTTTTGTGCAGAAGGATACACATGTAGCAAAAAATTAAATTTATATTTTCATCCCTTAATTATTGAAAAAAAAAAAATAATAATAATATCTTTATTTTATCATATTTCAAAATTTTCATATCGTAAAAAATATTATTCCAAAAATTTGAATCTTACATAATATTTATAACCGACCACTAGTTTCTAAGTATTAGCCGTTTTAATTTATACGAAATAGGCGTGAAAAACATTAATTTTTCAATAGAATAACACGTCACGCGATAAGGAATCACAATCAGCACGGTAATCCCTTATCTTTTATTGAATATTGACTGTTGCCCCGTGACAGCATAGTAAATGTTGTTGCCTTTAATTTGGTGAAACAATTTGTGTTAATACGGTTTATAAGATGAGTACTATATTGGAAGTACGAAAACACATTTTCCTATATGAAATACCAAAACACATTTGTCTATGTTTGTTGACATAGATATCATAGTATTATATTACTGGACACTATATTTGCGACGATTGTTACTCTACGATTGGGTTTAATACGTCGGTTACAATCAAAAGAAACACGCATTTATTCACGATAAAAATGAAAATATTCAAAAATATCATTCGGCCGAGGCATGAGTAAATACTCTTTTTAATAAAATGTACTATGATAGGTCTATTGCCATAAAACTCGAAAAGAATCCCAATACCGTTTAAGTGCGAAATGTATTTGTTGCTGTATTAGGGCGACCTCGTTTGCACGATAAATGACTAATCTTTAAAGGTTTTGTTTTTCAAAACAAACCCGAGGCCAATACCGCGCGTTGACATAAATCACGCACGATTATTTTTTATACAATTACCGGGAGAGGTATATTATTAGGAATAATAAACGTAATATTATGTTAAACCGATGTACTAACGTTCCTATATAATGTCGTTCAGTACGTTGTTCGGATCACAAATGTACGAAATCAGTGAGTGTGCTAGTCGTAATCGGACATAATAATATTATTGAAAATATTATTGTAATATCGTACAGAGAGAAAAACAAATGAACTCGGCCGGAGTCGTAGTGGTGGTCTTGGCGGCTGTTTTCTCGGCAAAGGTAAGCGCGACATTGTAAAATTCGAATGAGGGCTGTCGAAATAAAATTAACTCTTATCTGTCGTCTTGTTCGAGTTCCTACCAGTTTCGGGTGTTGGATATCAAATTGACAATGTTGCCCTTGTCAAATGATGCTCGAAATAAATCATTTGATGTTTTATTTACCAGTCACAGAGATTCTTTAGCCAAGATATTCGTCTTCTTCCCACACTTCTTTTTCCTTCGATTTTTCCTTGTAATATAAGCTGAAGCATTTTATACCGTTGATTATTCCGCATATGTCCTATGTATTCTAGCTTTCGATCTTTTATTTTTGTTAAAAGTTCCTTCTTTTCCATCCTTTCCAGTAGGTACACTCTGATTAGTAACCCGATCTGTCTATGAAATTTTCAGCATTCCCCTATATAACCACATCTCAAAAGCTTCAATTTTCTTAGAGGTTAACTCTGTTAGTGTTCAGGTTTGGACTCCATATAGTAATACAAAGAACACAACACCTTAATAGTCATTAAGTTAAGTTAGCTTATCGTTCTTTTCCGAAATCGTTTGGCGCTTTTCCCAAATACATTTGAGGTCGGTCATATTGGTTCAAAATCTTAACCCGACACGTTGCACTTCATCCCAGGAATCCTCGTAATATTATTCGCAATAAGTTCTCAATTGTATCTATTAATTTTTCCTATTATGCGGTATTCTTATTCGCTTCGTTCCGCGTTCGTTTACTAAACATTTATTCTTATAACCTCGAACTTCTCATTTTTGTTTTTATGATTTTGGTATGGGTAAATGCTCAATACGAATATAACGTAATTGTAAGTTGGCGCGTACTCGTTTACTACCGATTTTATACAAATACAGTTGAAAATATCGGGAAATATTGGTGGGTAAGTGGGTATTGAGTACAGATTATAGGTCATTTCTGGGTCATTTTAGTTTCGTTTCGCCCCTGCCGGCTTGCCTGTTATCAAATCTAATCTAACCGTACCTCCCCCCCCCCTCCCTTACAATCGCATTCTTTAATGTTCTATCATGGTAATTTTGGAAATCACTCCACGCATCCACCGACCGTCAAAACAATAATAATTATCCGCTTTTCTGTTAGTAAGGCGCTGCAGACGAAATTACACGGCCATCATAATGCGCTGCCGAAACCGCTGCCTAAACAGCCGCCGTACTCAAGTCACATCGCCACTACACGACCGGTCGACGCCTACAGCTCTCCGGCACAATTTCACACGTTCGCCGCGCTCCATAAGCCCAATTTCGCCGCCTGCCCTCTATTAGAACAGCTGTTTTCTTGTCCGCTCATCAGACTGCTGTACAACGTGAAATCTTCTTTCGTCCGCCCGCTGTTGAACTTTGCCGACCCGTTTGCGCCACTGATTTCCGATGCTACGCATTAGGTATAGTCATAGGCGTGGAGCGGAGTGGGTAACTGTCCCCTCCCCCTGCTGGCTGAATTTTTTTCGAAACAAACTAATATTACAACATTTGTTTTGGTAGTCATTATTCAGGTAAACATGTTCGAGAGTTCGTGACTGATATAAATATGATAACAATTTACCGCGAATTTATGATATGAACAAAGCGATCCAGTTCATTATTATTAATTATTGTTTTTATATTAACAACAATGAATTATTTTGTGATTAATGCCTTATGAGAATATCTAAGTTTAAAGCAAAGTGTGATATTATTATTATTATACGTATTCAATTCACCAAATTAACCTGTTTGGTTCCTTCTTCTCCTAGAAAATATTTCCGCAGTCACTGGTGATGTTGACAAAACAAAATGTTTGCCCCCCTGCCATTAAGGTTTGCGCTTGCCTATGGGCTTATAATACTACTATTATTATATAAACAATTCTTAATTTTATTTAAGTCAGGTTAAGCTGTACGTAAATGATATGTATGATGCGTGCACAACGTTAAACAAACAATAAAAAATCGTGACATTTTATAACGCTCAGCATTTTTTTTTATTTCTTATGCCGAAACTATTAAGCACAAGATGTCTGTTTGGTGTGACCCACTTGTAGGTGTAAATTTGAGTAAGTATAGTATATATAAAGCTATTTAATAATTGTCTATGGGCAACGATAAACCATTGCTAACGAAATACGATTCTGAGTGAAGTTCAGTTTGGAAAGTCAAAATTTGACTAAAACGATTATTAAAAAATAAACACTACTAGGTGCATCAATTTTTATTTTTATTTTTTTTTGACAATTTCATCTATATAAAATCTAAAAAAAAAAAAATCGAAGATGTAAAATGCTCATGATATTTACTAGATTGATTAACAGTTTGAAATTTATATAATAGGTAATTAAAAAAATAAAAACAACAAAAAACAACTGCCGAAATGTTTACTAATAGCCCCAATTTTAAGATACCGTACCTATATAAACCAGTAAGTAACATGCAAAATAATATAACCGCCACTGATCAAACGGACGAACGGTCTTGTTAAATATATTTTTGTTAGTAAGTTTTTGATATAAATTTTATTCCGCGGCGGATACAATTGGCTTGTTTTAACTTAGTGTATACTTGAATTCCGTATAGTTAGCGCGATTTTCACTTCAATAATCTTCTTAACCTTTTTCGCGATTCGTCGATGACATTATTTCTTTTTGTCACTTTAATACGTTTTATATTTCCCCCTTGGACAAATGGATTTTCTTCGTATTTTCGTATTGACGGTTGACCTATACGCAAAATGCAGTCGCTATTTGTGTCCGGCAACGGTATTTTTTTAGACGTTAAGTTGTCAAATAAAGTGTATCGACTATTACTGACATAACTAAAATAAAGGTATGCGTTTTCAATAACATTTTCTTCGTTCACACTTACATACCTATCTTTAGGCATAATGACATTAGCCATAAAACAGATCCAATCCATAAACGCATCGTATGAAAACCATTTTTTCCGCAATGCATCATCAATTTTTTTTATATACACTAGAATAACATCAATGAATAAGTTTAATTTAAACTTGAGTTCATTGGGCGGTATGAAATACCGTTCTGTTATCTTGCCAAATATGGAAACCAAATAACTTGATAAATATACTATATTGGATTTAGTATCATCAAATCTCATAAGAAGCATCTTAATTCGATTTTCGATTATTCTGAACTGAGTGGTTTCCAAAAACAGTTCAATATAAAATAGAAAATCATTTTTCAACAAATCTGAGGCAAATCCATTTATGGATTCTTGATTGAAATTTTCATTATTTGCAGTGTTTAAAATTTTACGGATTTGATTGTTTAACATCACCATCTTAATAGTTGATTTGAATAGTTTGGATGAGAAAAACGGAACTTGATCGTTATTTTTAAATACTCCTGGTGCGGCTTTCTCTAAATGGCGTCCATCCCCGTCACATAAATCCCGACTTTCAGTAGGACAATTAATATTACCTTCTATGACAGAACTACTACTGTCCGATGCGAGTTGTCCCGTAGAATCCATTTCTCAACAGCAGTGATAACGAACGATAACTATACGAGTATATACTTTACTAAATAAAATATTAATCAATAATACCTATAATATTCAGAAATCTGTGCGAAAGACGTGTTCAAAAAAACAGAATAGCAGATAATTTTATAATGATAGCAGTAAATGTTATTCAACCTATGACAAAAAAAAAAAAAAAAATCGAAATAAACAATGTTTCAATAGATTGCCCGTGACAACCAAATTAGAATAATTTGCAATAATTAATATTAATAATGGGTTTTTTGGCGTATTATAGATCATATTAAAAAATTGAAAACAATGAAATCGGTAACGTCGCGGCACGTTGTAAACATTTGTCCGTTTTTCTTATACGTTTTTTTTTCAAGAGTTTCCCGACTGTTACAAAAACCAAAATCGGAAATAAAAAAAATTACACCCACAATGCGCTAATAAAATGTGGCAAAATACGTAGCTTGTCATTTTTTGATTGGAGCAAAATTTCTGGTAGAAAAGTTGTTATCAAACACACCCACACACGACTAACACACATCATAGTAAACGAAATGACAAAATTTAATTTTTATGAAACCGACATTACCTTGTTTACCCGTTTTCAATTTTTATTTATTTTTGTTCGGATTAATTCCATCATATTATAAAAAAAAATTTAAACAGATTTTTCCAATCGACCAACAACATCCGAAGTGTTAACCAAAAACTCCCTATAGATTTACTCTATTGTAATATAAATAATATAATAATAATACGTTTAAAATACTCGTTTTGTATAGTTTTATCAAGGTACCGATTTCGTACCCTTGACTCAGTTATTTTATTGACATCTTTTATAAGAACTTTTCGTTTAAATCACCAGCTCCATAAACCATTTATTATATGACGACTACAGTTGCAGGGTGTCTTATTATATTATGTAAACGCTTTTTGATCGAATAGCAAAAAGTTTTTTTTTTATCTCCTGAAATTATAAAATTTGATTTACACCGTTTTTCTCGAACACCATCCATTCACATCCATTGATTTTGAGTCTCATTTGCCCACATCGCCCAACGAATACAACCGATGCTAGTTTAACGTATTTATTGTTGAACAAATTTTCCAAACTAAGATAAACGTATCAAAACAAAATAAACTAATATTAAACAATATTATAATATCGATATAACGATTATAACATCATTGAAATAAAAAAAGAAACAATATACGAAAATAGTAAAAGGTCTCAAAAACGATCGTAAATACGTGTTAAACCATATTCAATTTTAATAAACTATGTATACAGTAAAACAAGATTACATCAACAGGTATCGCTAATGTAATTTATTTACTAAAATTCTACAGTTCTACAGTTTCTTTAAATTATATATAAAAATAAAATAAAATAGTTGAATAATTTATACCGTTCAAAACATATTTTTTGGTTGTTTTGAAATAAAATATACGTTATACATTCTGCAGGTGTTTAATCGGACGTCTGTTGAAATCTAGGTAACGTCGATAAATATTGTATAAACGATGGATTTAAACTGCGTTTAATAGTCGGCGGTTGAGCGGTGGTCGTCAGACTGTCCGGAGCAGATAAACTGAGAAAGGAGTTTAACAGATTTATCGATGATTGTGAATTTAACAAAAGATTTAATAGCGGGTTTGTTACAGGTTGAGCCGGTGCGTTAGATGCAGTTGACTGTTTTGAAACCGTTGACGCGGGCGGTGTAGACGGACTGGATAAAAGAGGAGAAGGAGGAGAAGCAGTGTCTGACGGTTCATCTTCATCGTCATCGTCATCATCGTCATCATCGTCATCTGAACTCGGTGCGACGATCTGATTGGAATTTTCGTTTTTAATAGGTTCTTGTGACGGCGAGGTCGTTGACGGCTGTAAAGCTGCAGCAGATAAGAATTTCATCAATTCTCGGCCGAGGTCAGGCGATACATTCATCGGTTGTATTGGAAGTAGGGCCGGGGCGGAGGAGGTGGCAGGTGGCGGCGCAGGACCAATACGAATCGGCGGTGCCGGAAAAGATTCCGGTGGGTACGAATCTTTATCGTTGGGGGTTATCGACGGTTGGTCCGAAGTCGGGATGGACGATGACGGTATACTCGATGATTGTCTAGTGTTGGATGCATCAGTGGGCGCTTGGTAACCGTTCTGCGGTACACGAGGCGTTGGAATTTGCGCGTTTAACATAGTCGACAATTGACTTAATATCGAAGGCGGAATAAGAGACAGCGGGTTAGTCGGCGTGGTTCCTGGTAAACCGTTATTTCCCGAAGGAAGAGACGATGGTGGAGGCGGTGAAGATGGACTGGACTGAGAATTTTGTAACAAACTCAATAATCCGGGGCTAAGCGTCGAATGCGTGTGCGAAGCGGGTAAGATTAACGGTTTGATAAAAGTCGGAGGCGCCGCTCTCTTAAGGTTCCATATCGGTGAATTGTGGACCTGTAGATAAATCAAAAATGTTTACAGACTTAGTGATGAACACGTGTAATAGGCAGAGTTAAGCAGAAAGGATTTTGGTTTTGGATTTTGGACTTGGGTTTTTAAAATCCTTGTCAGAACAGTTTTAAAATTCATTGAAAATCCATTTGAAAACCGTATTGCGTTAGATATTGGTATTTGTGTAGATAGCGTAAGTTTAAATCTAATTTTTAGGATCCAATATTAGAAAAACTAGTTTTTCTTAAAACATTTTTGTCATAATTTTTGTTGGCGTATGAATTTGGGATATTGAATTTTGGATCTGGATTTTTAGGATTTTAAATCCTTTTTATAAAGATCTGGAATTTAGATTTTCAAAATCCATTACTCGAAGATTTGGACTTGGAATTTTAGAAGCCATTTTTAAAAAATTTTGCTCATCTTTGAATCTCTGATAACAAGTAGTAACTAATAAGTAATCGTAAACATTGTGACGGCAACGTGAACGGGTATCCTACATCATGAAACAACTGTAATATACTAATGTCTCTTTTAAACGTGTATTTATATACTTGTACAATAATGTTATTACAACATAAGGTGCAGGTACATACCGAACTTGAGACTGCGGCCAGCAGTACCAGGACAGTCAAAATCCTCGTTCTCGTCATAATATTATTATTATTCGTGCGACGGTTGCGACTTGCGATTCGAATTTATTTCGGCGCTCATAACGGTTTTATAGGCGCGTTGCTCGAGATCGTGTTGTTTATATACATAGTTAAATCGCGTACCGAACGGATTTATCGTTCATACATTTTTATTATCAACCGTTTTTTATTATTATTATTTACAAAAAACGTTTTGTGTGCACACACAATAAATAATAATAATAGGTACCTAAACGTATATCATATCTAATCTATCGATTGTAAAGCGATTTTTTTTTATCTCACTTCGTATACATCCTAATGTTATAACTTATAATGCCCTTGTAAGTATTTTCAATTGCAGGTTGTACAATAATATTGAGTACCTACCTGTGTTGTTCAATTATTATTAATATATCAGCACGTTTTGGCACTTGTATATAACATAATGTTCCGTACCTATTTTAAAAAACAACACACCGTTTTGCTACTCGATTTTTCCTCAAATCGTTCAATGAAATTCGCGCGTTGCCTAATGCTTGAAAAAAAAAAAATAAAAAAGCCTAAGAATGAAAGATAGCGTATTTGTTTGGCTGATGGTATCCTACTGTAAATCGGATGAACACTATAATCATAATTTATTGTATATTAGACATAGAAAACTTAAAATAAACATGCATTAGTGTATCAGTTTATAGAATGTGTTAACAGAGAAGATTGGAGGAGTTATAGCCTTGAACCATTCAAGCCAGTGGCGCGCCATAGCGTGGCGAGGACCGTTTTTGAATCCTATATTGGAATTTCGACCACTGAATAGACCCTGTCTATACGCCACTGATTCAAACGATCGACTGTTAGAAAAAAAATCTACCCATACTATTTTAGTACGTCGGATACATTTATTAAATTATCTATGCTTTTAAATACGAATATGAATACACGAATCCGGTATCTACTTGTTTATTATAAAAAGAAGGAAAAAAAGTAAATGAGATAAAGTTTTTATTATTTCGAATTACCTACTACGGAGAAATACGCAAAAACGACACTGAATGTAGCAAAGTATCTATACAGATTAGTAATCTGTATTTATATTCATTATTATCAGGTTAGAATATTATAATTTATAATATACCTAATATTTAGAATTCTGGTAAATTGAAGGATAAAAATGTTTGACTAAATACAACATGACGTGACAATTCGGGTAATATAGCCAATAGATAAAGAAATATCTGAAAATAAATATAGGTAAACCACGATTGTTAAAACGTTGTAATAGATAAATATGCGTAATAAATTATTAAACACGTTGAGTAAATAACAATAATAATAATCAAAAATATTGATAAAGCAAAGTATTCACTATTATTTTTTTTATTATTTAAAATGTATTTGTAATACGAAAACATGAATAATTGAGACTAAAATTTTGATTGAATCGTCTGTATTAACTCGCGTATATAATATTGCATGTACATTTCACTAGTATTTTAAATCCGATCTGGACAAAACGAGGCACGACGTATTGATTTTTCTATAATGTGATGCGTGTGATGTTTCTTTAAACAAATTTTTTTCGTAGGTACCTATCTGTAAACTTTTCGACCGGATGAAATTTTGCTCGAAAATTTGATACAAGTTCCATTATAATAATGTTGTACCTACTTGGTGGTAACAAAAAAAAAATAAAATACGCTTCGAATCACAAACTAAAAAGTTTATGCAGTGGCATAAGAGAGTGGCGCAGAGTTGGAAGTTAGAGGTTATATCCTCATTGGCTTGAAAAAAATAACAAAAAAAATATTAGTGATCTAATATCGAAATGTATTAATTTCAACCAAGTAATGAGCGATAACTTGACATATTGATTGAAAATTTGCTTTTTTTTGAAGATCTGCTTTTTAAATTACCAATTCCCATAGTCAAGTTGAGTGGAGAAGGCGATTTTACTCTTTATTCGCGGTTTTTATTTGTTACATCCACTCCCATTGAAAATTCCTGGGCGTGCCACTGGAACTATATAATGTCGTTATTATTATTAATTTTTTTGTATACACATGTTTAAAGTTAAATTTTGATGAACGTCGTTGCATAATATCTATTATATAACGTAATATTTTAGTATTTTGTTCATGGCCTAATATGTCATTGTCAGCCATTAATTGAACAATCACCCCTCTTCGATTTGTAGCCAGGTATACCTATTAAAATAATACTAGATTACTTGGTACCGGCCTTATAAGAAACGAAATAAATATCTGAAAACGAAATAATTAACGTACAATTATATCTATTCAAATTTGAGAAAACATTGTTGTTTTAAAAATGTAAAACAAGCTGAAGGCCCAACACGAATTTCACCACAGGCAATAATTAATATAGAACACGTTTATACCTGCTGTTATAGATATTATGTGTATACAAAGGTAACCTAATTGCATACGATTAAAAAATATTATTGTAATGTTTCGCATTGTATTTTCTTTGAAAAGGTAAATAAATCGAAATGTTTGTGCTGTTGACAAGGTCCAATCTAAATCTATAGCATTTATAGGTAATAATACATTACAGTTGTTTAAAACGAATTACCTACTCAGGGACGATCCTATAACAAAAAACAATGAGGGGGGCTGGTGTAAACAACAAAGTCACTGATTTAAAATTAACAATAATAGACGATTTTTACTATTCATTAAATTAAACTATATATAGGTGTACATTTATAATAAAATAATAAAGTAAAAACAAAATTATTAAAATGGTCAATACTCGTAAAGTCGTAAATAAATATATAAATAAAAATAAAAATAAAAAATGTACATATTTATTTACTATATTTCTATACATTTAGTTATTTTATCGTGTATTGAAAGAGGACGTTAGGCATACCCGAACGTGCTCCGCTTTACAACCGCATGACATGGAAAATTCTCGTTAAGCAGGGACAACTCTGTGCTGTTAACTTGAACATTACAGTGAAGAGACCTATTATCAAATTTAAAGATAAGAAACTCATCTGTATCGCGTCGTCGTCTATTTTTCGTAATTTTAATGTCTAGCGTGATCTATGCGTGGAAATATCACGGTTTAATAATGCTTACAACTCGCTTAAAAATTAAAATAACTACCCCACTCACATGCGGGTATAACGTCCTCTTAAATGATTAATTTAGTCAAATTTATATTAAAATATTTGAAGGCATTTGAGACGAATAATAAATGGGTGCGTAGGTATTCAAACAAAATTGTTTACAATGACTAAATCCAAACAAATAGGTATCTAAGAAATGACAATCAATTCTTACACACCTAACCGTGAAGACGGTTCGTCGATGAAGCTCATCGACGTAGAAGTTGATTTAAATTAGCTAAATGTAAAGGAATGATTTAACAAGATGATCAACCCACGCATCCCTCTAAGTATGTATTATTTTATATTCAATTAGTAGTATTATGTGAGCTTTTCCGCGTGAGAAAAACAGGATTTGTCAACATTGATTGCGATGGTAGCGGTGGGGAAGCATTGTGAAAACAGATCACACACTGTTGTCGGCTTAGACGAAAAAAAAACAAATGTTAGTTTTTCACAAATTAACAATGCTTAGGTGGCTAGATAATTTATTTTTGAATTGAATTATCCATTTTTGAATTCAGATAAGGTTTAATGAGCTTTAGTTCGTCCGTTCGTCGAACGCAGTTGTAACAGGAGTACCTGATTAATGAAACGACACAACCAGTTACGGATTCAGGGGCCTCGACCCCTCCAGACTATCAGCTACACCAAAGTTGTACTTCTACAAATAATTAATATTGTTTAACGCTGTAAGTTGTTTTAGGACGCCTGTCAAAATTTAACTCTAAATCTGCCACTGAACACAACCTATATATACACCTAACAATATTTAAACACTGGACACTCGATCTAATAAATAGTGTGAATTATTTACCATAATAAATTAGTGACGACATTAAATGTAATAATATGCACGAACAAATTTAATAATTATTTAAATAGGTTTCGCATGTATTTATAATAGGTATATTATATTTATACCTATATTGTGTACAGTTACGTTTATTCAATTGTTTAAATCGAATTGATTTATTGTGCCCATGTACCCATTTAATTAAAATTCATAAATTCGATTTTCAAGAACACTTCAATCTCAAAAACATATTTTTCTTTTATGCGGAGGTATAGTTAAACCTAGATATAGTTAGGTAGGTACCTCCAGGTGTGCAAGTACAAGACTAGGTGTAGGTACTATAAATAGGTACCTAAACCAGCTAAACCAACTGGCTACTTGTAATATGTATTGTTCAAAAGTTTTTCACATTTATTATTATTACGCCAAATATCAATAAATTTGGTACACACGATTTATTGTCCAGGTTGTTTTATAAAAATTTAAAAATAAGTATTTTTTCATTACATTGTAGCTTTTTTTTTATTAGGTAGGAAGGTACCTACGACCTACCTATATTGTACCAATCAAGTTGATTTATGTGCCTACCTACTTATGTAAAATCGCACTAAAATTGTATCGATCGTTATTTTTAACAGATTTACGAACGTTTATATGTATTCTCTGGACTCTAAAAGTTTAAATGTCTAATTATTCGGGAAATTCTATTATTACCTAGGTAGGTAGGTAGGTACTTATCTTTTACTTTCAAAATATTCAAATCTACAGATACATGTTGTGGGTTCCTACACGAAACGAAATATGAAAATAAAGTTTTTATGTAGGAAGGTTTACTAGGTTAACAATAGAAGGTACTGGACATTTGAATATTTTAATTAGGCCTCAAATAAACATATGTTAGGTAGGTACCTACCTACCAACTAACTGTTTATACCAAATGCGATAACAAATTCATGTGCCAATTAAAAGATTTTTACCTATGCAATAGTTATAAAATTGTTTCAATTATTAAAATAATGAAAAAAAAACCAAATTTTGGACATTTTGCACTATGGCCACTATGGGTCGGCCGCTGTAGTAGGTGTAAAGTTTAAAATGTGCCTCAAGGATATATTATGCCTAGGTAGTTTATTATCTAAAAATAAGTAAATATCTATTTATGATGTGTATGAAAATGAAGTAGGATGCTTTTGAATTTAAAAAGTTGATCCCCACTAAGTTTATTGTAATATACAAATACTTGAACACATTTTTTATACATAACATGTGGCATAACCAGGATTTTCCAATGGGTTGGGGAGAGAGGCAAACTACGAAAAAAAATGTTTTGAAAAATATATAATTATGTACTTAGTATAATAATTATATTGGTACAAGTTGATTAAGTAAGTAGATATTAGATAGTGTTAATGTGCAATGATTTTCAATTCTAAACACCTACCTAGTTGATTAGAAAATGATTTTACATTCTCATAGGTAATAAGGTATTTCAAAAAAATAAAATATTTAACATTTAAATAAGTATTTATAAACTTATTTTATTGACATTATCACACAAATATACAAATATATTATTTTTTAAATATCATAAAACACAAACTGATAAAGTATTCAATACTTAATTCAATGACTTAAATTTCACATTTTCACTTTAAGCCTAAACAATAAATTGTACATCTATAATATATCTTAATATTTTATGTAACTTATAATTAAAATGAATATAATAATATTTTGACTCTTATGGCAATGAAACACATAAGATCTGGAGGTGTTAGTTTACAAGGGTGATATATACCTGTAGGTACACAGTCATTTGATTTAGTTCAAATAGTATAGTATGCAATTCAATAGGTCTAAGTGAGTTAAAAATTGATAGATATAACAAATTAAACATTTAAAATCTCTTTAAATTTCATCTTTTGTGCATGATATTGGTCTTAATATTACATCATTATTTAACAAAAATCACAGATAAAAATAATTTTTCTCACTTTAAATATTTTCCAACAAGCATTATTATCTATGTTATTCCAAATATAATTAAATCCATTACAAACATTTTGAAAAAGATAAACAATATATACTTGTATAGAGATTAATATAAATATATTCGAAAACTATTTATTATTCAATAATATCTTTTACTACTACCTGTTACATGTTATTAGATTAAACCATCAAAGTAAATATTTTAATGTTTATAACGACTTGCTTTAAAAAAAACAAACATAATATTATATAACTGGTACATAAACAATGTAAAAAAAAAAAAAATAAATACAGAGTAATTTATAAATATTTAACACTTATTACCTATGTGCTACCTGTATACCTGGATTTTAAAATTTAAATGTGTTAAATCATATATTGTTTCTGAAATTTTGAATGTCTAACATGTAATAAAAAATAAATTAACATTATAATTAATATTAATTAACAATAATAGCATCTTTTTGTTTGAAAACCAGTACTTTATTTCAGTTTATAACTCTAAACCAAATATATATTTATAATTTGGTAAAGTTGTAAAGTTGTATTACTACATATTTTATAATTTATTCAACGTGATGTTTTGATTTATTCGTTAAAAACAATGATAACACTGCTCCGGTAAATGCAAAGATTGCAGATAACAAAAATCCAGAGTTATTGCCAAATGTATCCATTGTAAATCCACACACTATTGGAGCTATAAATCTTGATATTGCAGCCGCACTGGCTCCAGCGCCAGCGACAAGACCCTTATGATCAGATGATGACTGCTCATACATTATTTCATTGTTGAAGCCCCGTATTAGAGTACTGGACGCACTGATTGGAATCATGGCCGCCATAAATAAAACTAAATTTGGAGCCAAAGCTAAGCCAACAAAGCCTGCGCCTAATAATCCAAATGAATACGCACATTTGGTAAATGGATTTTTTGTGGGAATTATGTTTTCTATTTTTCCAGCTGCAAACCCGGTTATGCCACCAGTAAGTCCTTGTAAAGCACCTGTATAACCGGCTTCTGATGGAGACAAATTGAACTTTTCGTTCATTGCAAGACCTACAGTACTAAAGTAAGCAAACAGTGCTGCAGCACCTAACATTTTCAACGAGAACGCAGGCCAACATTCTTTCCAATTTACTTCTACTAAATCTCTAAATGGCGATGCATTTTTTCTTTCTTTTTTTGGTACCGTTGTGTTTGGAACTGTAAACCAAACCACTAAAGCATTGACTAAGAATATCATTGATGTGTAACACGCCAAACTATAAAATCCTTCACTTTTTTCCATGAGATGTCCACCGATAATTGGGCCGATAACAAATGACAGCGATGAAAATCCATTCATTCGGCCATAAACTGCAGTTTGTTGGTCAGTAGGTACTTGATCATTGACTAATGTTTTGCATAAAAGTTGTGAATGTTTCAGACATCCTTGAATAACACGGATTAACGCAATTAACGCGAAAGATTTAACACAGCCCAGAAGGAAATAGAATAAGGCACAAATAACGATTGTAACAAAAAGCACTACTTTTCGACCGTAGTGGTCACTAAGAGCACCAATAGGTGTGCCAGATAGGAATTGAAGAAATGAATACGTAGATCCCAGTAGGGCAATATTAAAGTGATTCGCTCCTAGAGAGCGTAAGTGAGTACCCCATACGGGTATGATGAGACTAATGCTGATCAAGTCCAGAAAAACAATTGCATAGATATATGTATATTTGAACATGATTAGTATTTTCCCTGAAAAAAGAAAAAAAAAATATATATAAATATAGGTAAAAATAATAAATGTTAAAGAAATCAATAATTATTAATATTACTAGATTATAATTAGAGTATGATAAAATTTATTAGAAGCAATGCCAATATTTACATATTTATTAAGAGACTATATTCGCATTTACTGCGAGTTACTTTCAGAGTAACTAATGGACAAAAGTAGCAAAATTAAGTTATTTAGATCATACAATATGGTGTTTGGGTAGAAATTAGAGTTTTCAACATAAATTAAACAGTTTAAAGAGGAGTAAATTTTTTTGAGGGTAGTATGTTGCTATTTTAAAAGTAAAAACAGAAACTAAAATCGCTATAACTTGCTTGACAATACTTAAGAAAAACAGCAAAACACTGCCAACAAAAAAAAAAAAAAAAGTACTTTTTTTAAAATTTTTGATTTGTATTTTAACTCTTATTTCAATAAAAATACAACTTAAGGTTTAAGTAGTGAAACAGTTGTTAGTTAGTAAGATTGAGACAGTATATAGCGTTCTCTTTATACAAACTAATTATTACAACTACCTAGTCATTTTGAAAGTAAATGTATAGAATATTTTTGTGTTTCATCCTTTATAGTTAATATTTTTTAATCGATAATTTATGTAGCTATGATAACTGATTGTCTGCAGAATTTTAATTTAATTCAATCATTTTGAAGTACCTATATTATCTATATTATTAACATTATTGTGATTAACAATGAAATTGTATACGTGTAGGAAAAAATGTTATATAATAAATTAATATTTTTAAATTTAATTTGTGCGAACAAAATGTGTTACTTACCTATTTTAATAATTGTTAATAAAGAGTTCAAGTCACGGGTAGGCGTTTAATGGAAATGATTTTAATATTTGAAACATACATCCTGAAAAGCATCACAGTAAAAACAATTTATAAACATTGATATAGTTTAAATAAATAATGTAGATAGTATGTATTTACCATGAATAATAATATAGTTTTTGTTATTTAATAAACGCATCCGATTATTTAACCATTATCAATGAACAGCCTATAAAAAGCACAATGAACATTAAATGTTAAAATGTTACAAATTATTACTGGTATACATTAGAAATATACGATAATAGTTTTACTATTTTTAGTTACGTACTCCGGGACGTCTGAGTGGGAAAAAATGAACACGGAGAACATTGACTAAAATAATTAGACGACTATTACCAGATATTACATAAGTCACAAGGTCAATATTATGATAATATTTTATTCGCAGATTTGTCGTTTTTTATTTGGATTATTTATTGTGTCTAACTTAATAATTATTGATACATTTAACCGGCAGTAGCTGCTCCTCCAAAACCATTGGTTGCGTATTATCACGTTTCATCGATTATATTGTTATATTGTTATATTGTAAATAAACTGATAAATTTCATGCTTGAACATAGTGTATACCATGATTTTGTTATAGGGTATACCAAGGTTCATCCACGACAGGTCAATCGATACGAGTTGAGATAATTGAAGAGATATCGGAAAAATATTTCGTTTTGTAACAGCTGACATACCTATTTGACTGATTTCGGGCACATTTTACGTGACTGCTTTTGATGATTTGATCGCGAATATCCATTAAATAGTGTATTATAATTTTTATGAAAAACAAATTGAACAGAATATTTTTTTTAGATATTTTTCTTTTAATTGGTTTTTTTAAAATAAAAACTTATTATCATTGATACCGAAGGTTGGTAACAGCGTTTACCTCGGAATAATAAGAAATAACTGATAACATTATCATAATATCACAATTTCACAACACTAAGCAATATTGATGAACGTCGGAAATAATTATTGTCTATTGACGATTTTTACACGGATATTAAAAAGGTACGTTTTGACCTCTTATATTTTGTTCATGTTATTTTATTCACTTTACTTTTGTTTTTAATGTAATTGTATTATATAGGTGATTCGCCGACAAAATGAACAGTTCGGCGTTAGTGAGGTCAAATTTGGTCCCTAAAGGTCATGGAGCTTTTGGTTTATCGAATTTGGCGTTTAAAAGCATATTACAAACTCGCCAAAACGCTACCGCAGCAACTCCACCGCCTACACCGGAATTAAAGGCGTCCTATGGTAATCTTTCCGATTCAGACAGGATTTTCACGAATCTATATGGACGCCACGATTGGCAACTTAAGGGAGCCCTGAAACGTGGTGATTGGTATAAGACAAAAGAAATTTTAATAAAAGGTACCGATTATATTATCAATGAAGTTAAGACTTCCGGTTTGAGAGGTCGTGGTGGTGCCGGTTTCCCGACCGGAATGAAATGGAGTTTCATGAACAAACCATCCGATGGTCGTCCGAAATATTTAGTCGTTAATGCTGACGAAGGAGAACCAGGCACATGCAAAGATCGGGAAATCATGAGGCACGATCCTCATAAATTAATCGAAGGATGTTTGATCGCAGGTCGTGCAATGGGAGCTTGTGCTGCTTACATTTACATTCGAGGAGAGTTTTACAATGAAGCATCAAATCTGCAACAAGCTATTTGCGAGGCATACCAAGCTGGTCTCATTGGAAAGAATGCTTGTGACTCTGGTTATGACTTTGATGTGTTTGTACATAGAGGAGCTGGTGCTTATATCTGTGGTGAAGAAACAGCACTCATTGAGTCCCTTGAAGGTAAACAGGGTAAACCGAGATTGAAGCCCCCTTTCCCAGCTGACGTCGGTGTTTTTGGTTGCCCCACTACAGTGTCCAATGTTGAAACAGTAGCTGTTGCACCTACTATTTGCCGTCGTGGTGGTTCTTGGTTCTTGGGACTTGGAAGACCCAGGAATTCTGGAACTAAACTGTTTAACATATCCGGCCATGTGAACACTCCATGTACTGTTGAGGAAGAAATGTCAATTCCATTAAAGGAATTGATTGAGCGACATGCGGGGGGTGTAATAGGTGGTTGGGATAATTTATTGGCTGTGATTCCTGGAGGTTCATCTACTCCACTCATACCGAAACATGTTTGTGATACAGCTATTATGGACTTTGATGGTTTGGTTGCAGCTCAGACCAGTTTAGGAACAGCGGCTCTAATTGTAATGAACAAACAAACCGATATTGTTAAAGCTATTGCTCGTTTGATTATGTTTTATAAACATGAGTCGTGTGGTCAGTGTACACCTTGTCGAGAGGGCATTAATTGGATGAACAAAATAATGTATCGGTTTGTCGATGGTCAGGCACAGTCTTCAGAAATCGATATGCTGTGGGAAATCAGTAAGCAAATTGAAGGGCATACAATTTGTGCTCTTGGAGACGGTGCTGCTTGGCCTGTACAAGGATTGATTCGGCATTTTAGACCCGAACTCGAAAGTAGAATGAAGAAGTTCCGAGAAGAAAGTGAGAAACAAGCCGTGTCAAACTAAATTGTTTTGTCCGATAGTATTTTACCTAACATCAATTCAAAAATATTCTTCTATGTGATTTTGTCTTATTTGTTTTGGCAAGTTGATGATTATTAGTTATCTATTTATATATATATACATATAAACATACAAATTATAATAAAATTGTGCATTATATGTAGACATGTATTTTTTTCTTTTTAAGTAAATTTTAAGTTAAAATGATGCTGCTTAGGTTAAATTCTAGAATAATTTGTTCCGTGGATTAAATTTATGACTAGATTTTACAATAATATACATTTTATTTTTATATCCAACTAGTTATAACAATTTCCATTAACTCAAACTGATTAATTACTTCATCATATATACTCATACTTTATATTGGCACTTTATAATATTATTATTTGATAATAATTACAATAGATAATAACTGATTTTTGTTTTATTTTATTCAAATTATTCGTACACATTTTTTGACTAACATGATAATATTAAGTATAATATTATCATTGTTTATTATTTAACATTTTGAAAAATATAATAAGAAGAATTCTAAAATGTAATTTTTAGCTTAAACTAGTTTAAAACACATTTTATCTGGTGTAAAATATGAATACTTCAAATACATTATTGGTTTAGGAATGTTTTTTACCATAACATTTTATTGTTTCATAATCTGATCAGTTATTAAAAACTACCAAAAATGTTGGGTATCTAGTACATTAATATTCAGTTAAAATATTAAAATTATTATTGTCGACCAGACTTAAATAAAAAAAACTCACCCATGTGTATTTTGTACATCAAAAAGTTACAGTATGTAGGATTTAAGTGAATATTTCATTAAACAGTAAGATCGTGAAATATACCTATTTATATTTTATAAAATTGGTCACTCATAGTGTTAGTCAGTAACATTGATTTTAAAATAATATACAAATATCCCATAGTATAGTTATGTGAACTTCCCGTGAGATAGCACAGTAATATTTGACAAATTATGAGGTACTTAAAATATACATTTTTTAGCGTATTGACTGATGTTGAATAATAATTTATAAAATGAATGGTAGTACCTAATAGAACATAGCAAAATTGAAACTAACATTTTATTAATTTGTAACTTGGTGGGGTCAAAATGATTGCATCCTTCAAATTGTTTTGCACTGGTGTATTTTTTGATTGTTAATACAAATTAAACAAAACATAATAACATATTTTACACAGTTTATAATTATTATTTTCAGAAATATAATTGTTCTTTTTATAAATACAGGCAAGTCTTATTCATATAATAACGTAAATAAATTAAAATTTATCTTAGGTTAAATTAAGTAATATTACTCTTAAGGGGTTTAAAAATTATTAAAAAAAGGTATACAAAATAAAAATTGTTAACAATAATTATATTATTATTCTAATATTTTCTATATTTTTTTATTATTGTCAACCAAGTTCATTTATATAAAAATAAATTCTTAACAATATTGTATCATGTATTACTTGACATCATAAATTCTAAAACAAAAATCCTCATCAACATTATATTTTAATAAATGCAATTATTTTAATTTTATTTGATCATATTAGTTTTGCAAATCACTCAATGTTATAAATGATTTTTTTTTTTATTATTTATGAATAATTAGTATCTTAAAATGTAACCCTGAATATATTAAATACTTTTAAAGCCAAATGTCAACACTTATGTTATAATAAAATTCGAACAAATTTAGATCTTATAATAATAAAAACAAATTCAAAAAATAATACCTGATAGTAATTTGTATAAAATTAAACTAATTACTAATACAAAAATTTTTAATGTTATAAACAGTATCACAAAGGTAACATATTTACTAAAATTCATTGTTTTTATAAAATGTATACAAATTGTATTCCTTTGTAGTTAATTAGTTGAAAAATAACAAAAAACTAAAATAAAATAGATTTCTTTTTAGTTCAAACTTATGATTTTTTAATTTTATTATCATAAAATTTAGCCAATGCTGCAGCAGAAACAGCAGCTAGGGACGCGAACAAATATGCTCCCCTAGTACCATACATATCCATAAATAATCCGATTACCATGGGAGTAATAGATCGAGCTACTGAAACGGAGCTAGTCATCGCACCACCCAATGTTCCTCTATTATGATCCTTAGAAGTTTCAGAAAGAATTTGATTTAAAAATACTTCTATTAGAGTACCAGCTGCACTGACAGGAACCATACACAACATGAAAAATATCCAGCTTGGAGCAAATGACAAGCATAAATATCCAAAACCAAGTAAAACAAAACTAAAGAAACATTTTTTGAACAGATTATATTTACGTAAAAACGGCTCTAATCTGGGCACTGCAAATCCAGTAGCGACACTGATTGAACTGTTGATCGATAGCGTGTAACCAACTTGGGAAGGTGTGAGTTTAAACTTTTCTATGAGTACAAACCCAAATGACACCATCATTGTTGATATAGTTGCAGTGTACATCATTCTCATAAACAATAATGGCCAATACTCCAACCAATCGACCTCTTTTAAATGATGAAACATGTTTTTTTTCACACTGGTTTGCTCAATATTTTTGTTTGGAACTCGAATCGCAATAATAATAGCATTTATAGCACAAAGGAAACTAGTCGAACATGTAAGGTAATAAAATCCATTTGTTACTTCCGATAAATAACCTCCATAAACTGGGGCTATCATAAATGACAACGAAATAAAACTATTCAACTTTCCATGTGCGCTCAATTGTTCGGCTTTAGGTACATTATCGCCGATTAATGATTTGCCTAACATTTGAGTGTGTTTGAAACAGCCCAACAACAACCGTATAATAGCAATCGACAGATAAGTATCACAGTAACCCATGGTGAAAAATGCGAAAACACTAAATAACATTGAAAATAAAAGTAAGGGTTTGCGACCGTAACGATCGCTGAACGTACCAACAATGGGTCCCGTGATTAACTGAAGGCCTGAGAACAGGGATTCTAGAAGGGTTATTTGGAAATGTGATGCACCATATTGTCTAAGGTGACGATTGAAAGAGGGCATGATCATGGCGAGGCTAGCTATATCTAAAAAGCCAATAATATATATATATGTAAAGTGATTCATTTTTTTTATGTATATATATATATAAACTATACAAATATTATTATGGAAATAAGTAAATTAAACTAATATAATACAACAATTATAGTTCCACTTTTTCAACGTTTCCTTCCACCTGAAAAATAAAAAATGAATTACAAATATAGTTGGTGATAATCTATTATTTCCAGAAATATTTAATGTTTTGACAAAACATGTAAGTGATCTTAAAGTGGATAATAAAATGTATAAAAGTGTTATTTATAGACAATTGTTTAAATGACTAATTTAACATTAATAATAAGATTAGAAGCTAATCTTAAGAAGTTAGGAACTTTTCAAGAGTATAACATAGAGTTTAAAACAGTAAATTACTGTAATACATAAATTATAAGATTAAATACAATAGTATGTTAAAATAAAATGCTTGTTCTGTGAAATATACAGTGATTTACTACGCGTGGTCACTCAATTTCAATTTTGTTATTTTTTTTTTTAAAACATCTTATTGTAATAACAATAAAAGTTGCAAGAATCAAACACTTAAAAATAATCGGGAAAAGGGCTTTTTGGTGTAAAAATAAAAATAAAACATGAACGGGATGGAGTGCGGTTGCGGTAGATACAATTTCAGTGCAGATAGCATACTACGCGAGTTTTCAAACATTGACAGGTCTGAAGAAGAAATATCTTCTATACTAAATAAACAGGTAAATAGACACGTGTATTATGAAAACTGTTGAAAAATTATACTTTCCATAATTCGAGATAATACTTGACGATTATTAAATTTCACAATAAATAAATTAAAATCTTTAGTAAAAAAAATTTAAAATTATAAAATAATATTCATTTAAATATGACTCATAAAAATAAAAATTATAATACTTTTTATGTAAGTCATACTATACATATTTAAAAAAAATACTTACAAATGGATTAGCTGGTCCCTTATATACTTGATTTTCAATTGTTACATCAACACAGTCTTCTTGTTGTATTATAAAATCTTTTGCTTCCCAAGCTTGTGAACCATCTTTGTACATGAATATAGCACGATTATTGTCAACCATAAATCTATACATAAAAAAAAATTCAATTAACACGTCATAATATTTAATTAGAATTACTAGATAATATTTGATTACAATTAGAACATTTATTATTTTGTAATCATGAGTTTATACTATACATACATAGAATATTACCAAATTTATTAAGCGTTTTCTAATATAACACTAGCACAGTAGCATACAAACTGATTAATACACAAGGTGCATACATATGCTAAACTGAAATCCATATACAAAATGCTAAACTCTGTCAAAGTTCATTCAGAGATAACAATAAAAGATAAGATGCATGAAGTAGTTTTCTATTTTTGTATTTACACACACAAATAGTAAAAGAATAATATTTACCAACCTAATAAATATTACCAGTACACAAAATAATTGGTATTTAGGCCACATGATAATATGAATTAAATTTTAATGAAACTAAATAATAATAATAGTTAATATCAGTAATTTGATTTTTTGGACAGTAATCAATTTATGCATACACTGTAAAATACATGCATTTTTTATGAAATAAATTTAATTTTATAAGCAAGAGAACACATTTATTCTAGATAATACCTGATCATTTTGGGCTGTTATAATAGATATTTAAATATATATGTATATTGTATGCAATAGATATACATTTTGACTGTGTTATAACTGTAAAGGTTATGTTATTGTTATAATAACTAGGTACTGAAATAAAAAAAAAAATCTATCTACCAAATTAGAACATTTTTGCTAAGGTATTATACAGAATAAATATTTAGAAAAATTAAAAAACAGCAGAGAGCAAAGAAACACTAGTTGTTTTACTTAATACAGTAAAAAATAAAAAAAAAAACAATACAAGCTTAGTGACATTACAGTAAGTATATAAATTATGTTATAGGTAGAGACCTAATTTATATGTTCTTAAAATCTAATTTTTGCTTTTTAAATGTTTGTTAATACTTTTAGAGATTTTTTGATGTTTTAAAGCTCCTTTTTGTGGATTATAAAAGAATATAAATCTGATCTCTAGTCATAACATATTAACCATTATAATATAACGTCTAACAATTAATTCATATCCTACATTCTTGACACATATCAGATAGCTGATGACAGTACCTACTAAACTATCTATTAAAATAAATTAAATTTGTCCAACCTTTCTGCTTGAATGTGGTTGTTCCATAAACTTGATTGCCAGAGTTTGGTTATTTTTTCAACTTCATCTTTTGAATATTTGGGCGATACTTTAACAAATGTCATTAAAGTTTTACCTTTTTTGGATAGTTTTAACAAGGCGTCAGGATCATTTCCTATCTAACAATCAAAAATTAGTTTATTAATTAGTTTGTTTTGTGTTTTATAAAAATAAATGTGTTGTTTGCCATCATAATAACTTTCAGTTTTAATTTATGATGAAAAAGTACTATTCAAACATGATATTGAACAGATGATACAAATTATTGAGTTATAATTACCAAAGTTGGATCAATTTGAACAGGTGGTCTCAAATGTTCGGGTAGTTCATCGGATGGTAAAGGTTCTTCGTCTTCCTACATTAGGAAAAACAGAAATAGTAAACATTTAAGTACATAGTAACATTATATACAGAAGCGTGGAATGCACAAAAAAAACAAGTTCAAGTGTGATGTAGTTTCAAGGTCAACAATGTATACTAAGTATTTTATATAATACCTCCCATTGGTCAAGCAACCTCTCCATGTCTGCTTCTGAATAAAAGCGAATATCTTTCTTCGCCCAAGAAGGTTTTTCGCCGGGCGCCGATTTCTTTGCGGTCACAGCCACTAGAACTAAAATCGTCAAAAATAACGACCGGATCATTTTTAAACGAAAATACAATTAAAATGAAAATCCACGATAGAACTGTGTATATTGTAAATGATCATGTAATACGTAATAAACAATAGTCGATCAGCAGACAGAGGCACATCAACGTATCGGTAAAAAATACTAAAAAAAACTGAAATGTCTTGGAATTAAAATTTCAAGGGAAATATTTTAGTACTTGGTTGAACATAATAATCCAGCATTCCAATTCACGTCAACGATTTATGAATCTATTATCACATAGAACGGTAAATTGATAACGGAACCGTTATAATTCATGGAAGAGACCGCGTTATCGGTCGTGAAACTCGTTTTGCGTTCCAGTGAAATAACGCAAAAATGAAAAAGACGTCCTAGGATAATGGTTACGGGTGCTACTGTTGTAGATAATTTAATGTACCCATACCTGTAAGCAACGATAAACTATTGCTTACAAAAAAACGATTCTGAGCGGAGTTTAGTTGATAGTGGTGCTTTGTCAACAATATATATGTCATTTTAAAGTAAAATAATTAAACAGGCTTTATGTATTTTCTTTAATAATATTTGTTTAACGTTGTACCGATTTTCCTAGTTTCCCTACGTTTTCCCCGGTTTTTCACATTTGCTGGTAAAACTCTTGGGAAAATCGAAAAACGAACTCTTAAAAGTACCTCCCTAGTGAAATTTCCATTTGGAAAAATTTGCTGTCGTTCAAAGTTGGAGCAAAATTGCTGGTAGAAAAATTGCCACAGAAAAATAAAAATAAAAAATAAACATCTTTGTAAAATCATAAGCTTTTTCACTCCACCCGGAATCTAATATGATAATTATTTTATGAAATAGATGTTGAAAATATTTAGCTCCCAAAAATTTTAAAACATAATTTATTTTTAAAAAGTAAAATGACCTTGGACATTGGTAATACACCTATACCTAATAAAAGTACCTAACATGATTATTTTTGATCATTTACGGAATTATTTAACTTATAATATTGTTTCATTACATATATTATATACTTTTTATGGATAATAAAATCACTAGCGTAAAATGCTGTTCCGGTTGTACTAGTTTTCCATTTTTTTAAGAATAGAAATATTTGAAGCTATAATATAAGTGTAGGTATATTTCTAGTATATTATATATGTATAAGGTACAGTTGTATTTTTATGATAACACCCTAAATCCGTGTTTAAGCAATATAAACGTATTAAAAACGTGTTTTTTTTTTTTTAATTTAGACACCCCCTTTAAATAATTCTGGTCGCGCCATTGTATATTATACATGCTAATAAAAAATAAAATTATTAATGTGGGTTCGTTTCTGAATATTATTTCCGACGAATTTATAAAAAGTTATAATTTATGCGAGATATTTTTGTTTACCTAATTTTCTCTATTTATAAAATAACGGAAGCTCTCGAATTGCCTCCCAAATTCAGGTAGGTGACCTTTTTTCATTCGAATCGCCTCCCATAGCACACCTAGATTATTAATTAATGTAACGATAGTTGACGTGTACTATCGATTATTTATATTGAATTCCGTAATGTTCAAAAATATTATTTTATTACGGATTATTATTTACCGACTGATTGATTCATCATCGTCTAGCCCAAACTACTGGACAGAACGGGCTGAAATTTGGCATACGGACAGCTATTATGACGCAAGTATCCGCTAAGAAAGGATTTTTGAAAATTCAATACCTAAGGGGGTAAAATATTTGTACTTAGGTACTTTTGGTACGAATATCTAATTGTTCATTTATTTATTTTTGTTTATTCGTAGGTTACCTGGGTGACATGTATAACAATTCAGTTGTTACGGAAAAGAAAACTGGGTTTTATTATTATTACTTTTATTTACATTATGATCTAGCGATAGCAAAGCGTTGCCAGGTAAGATAGTATACCTAATATATAACTAAATTGTATACTTTATTTTAAATGATTTTAACAAAAATAAAAATGAAAAGGTGAAATAAAATTTAAGTACCTACTATTTTCTTTTTTATTTCAAAGTGTTGACATTAGAAATTGTATATAAATGACATTTATTTTGTACTCGGTTCGAATTGAACATAATACACTCTATAAAGCGTGGATTTTCAAATGTCGTTTGCCCCGGGCCCCCAAAAGTTTAAATTCGGCTCTGTCACTGATCGATATATCTGCCTGAAAAAACCGTAGTTTTTTTTTTCGAATCGTTTCGGAGTCATGGAAACGTGATGGTGTAAACAAAAAGACCCGTTTGAATGCGGTGTGTTTTTTTTCTCTGGCAGTCGTTTGTAATCATAACCGTGAACGTAAACGCTAAAATTTCTATAACAGACAATTTAATCATAAATAGATAAAAGATTTAGTCGTGTAATCATAACGAAATTTAATCGCAAATAAGTATAACCAAGTTGATATAGTTCGGTGCGGCGTTCGGGTTTTGATTTTGTCGACGAGTTTGTTTAAATAATATCTACAAATCGTAAACCAGTACAAACCAGTGATTTTGTTGATTCCGAGTTCTTTTTTTTTCTTTATGCGATTTTAGAAACAATTGTTTTGATTTAAGTATATCCATTGAATGTAAGTACGTATGGATAATATTTTACGGTGAATGGTGTTCGATTT
Organism: Cinara cedri; assembly: GCA_902439185.1. NCBI lineage: Eukaryota > Metazoa > Arthropoda > Insecta > Hemiptera > Aphididae > Cinara > Cinara cedri. The sequence continues at coordinate 583,782 of CABPRJ010000487.1, read as the reverse complement.
ATTTTTCATTATCTATTTGAACAATATGAGCAAACAAAATGGACATTCCAGTAGATAGAAATTTATCATTTACTAATATTTATTTTTTTAACTAGGTCGGTACCTAATATATTATCTGCACGTTTGCGAAAAAACATAGTATAACATAGTATAATGTCTAGGATAACCTACGTTATAGATATCTATATTTATTTAAATCGCCTTTTATCGATTTCGGTATCTATAACTATCGTGAGTACTCCTATAACCGGGTATTTTTTTTCGCATCAAATTTAAACAATAAATTCAAATATTTGACACGCATCCCTGGCGATTTTACCTAAAAAAAAAAACCCTACCATTCAACTGCAGTGTCATATACAGAGTGTCCCACGAAGATATGGTCATTGCCGTAAAGTATTACCTAACACTCGTATTTTTTTTTGTTCGTAATTTAAGAAACAAATAGCTCTAAAACGTTACATTACCGTTATTTTTAGGGTGGAACCGATCACTAATTATTGATTTTCAAATGGCGACCTAAATTGAAAATTCAACAGAGGTTAAACACATTTTGGTATTTTCCAAAATTCCAACATCAAAATGTATTTGAACTAATAATCCGCCTATTTATGTATAGCGTATCAAATTTATAATATAAGTTGCCATTTGAAAATCAAAAGTAGGTATTCGGTTCATCCTCTCAAATATAAGGGTGACAAAAACTAACGAGAATGGAACATTTTAGAGCTACTTGTTTTTTTGAGTTGTGAAAAAAAATTCCTTAAAAAGTTGATACTTTCCGAGATACCACAATAATCATATTATCTTTGCGGAACACTCTGTACAGTCAGGCTTTGTGAGTCTGAACATTTTAAGTTTTCATTAACCGTTTCGAATGCGGTCGTGTTAGTTACCATAATATATTACGTACAATAATATTGTATGCCATTTCACGTATTTTTATATAGGCCGCGGAGTACAATAGATCGTATATTCCAATATTCGAATCTATAAACAAATAAAATATGATTTTGCGCCTTTTATACCTGGAGATATTTCGGGATCGTTCTCGACTTCGATATATAGCATCTGTGTGTGTGCGTGTGCGTGTATATAGCAATAGCGTTATGGCTATCTACAAAACATAATATCTAGATTTTTTTATTTAATTTATCTGGGACCTTGACAAAGATGGCTCTTTAACCATATTCCTTAGTTTGTGATTTTTTCTTTTTTAAATTTTGAGTATAACGAAGAATACATTGGTTTAACAAAGATGTTTATATTTTTGTTACACTGTGTATGGAAATTCTACCAGAAATCTTGCCCCGAAGTATCAAGTATAGCATCTTTTCTGAAAGGAAATTTTCCTGGGGTAGTATTTTAGGGATGCCATTTTTTTGATTTTATCAGGAGTTTTTCAATAAATGGGAAAAACAGTAAAAATCGGGGAAAAAAAGGGAAAATAGATACAATATTAAAAAAATCTTGTTAAAGAAAATATATAATGCATATGTAATTATTTTACCATAACGTGACAAAAACGGCGATATTTATATAATAACGGTTTCTGTTGGGCGTTTTAATGTTGATTTTAATTTTCTTTTGTTGTAATAATTCGGTTAGAACTATAAATATCCGTAGATGAGGCCTGAACTTTTCATCAAATACGGTAATATATCTATTACTCACTTATTTCTAGACGCGATACAATTAACAATATACTCTGGATTTTTTTTTTTTTAGTTTTTTATGATAAAATTCGTTAAAATCACGAACATCATTGTAAATTGTTTTGCCGTTACAAACAAATACAATTTTAAATTTGAATGCATTAAAACATGCTTTAGAGTTAAAAAAAAAGGACGAACATACTTCGCACGTGGGTACAACCACTGTTGTAGGTGGGAAATTGGGAATTAAATGTATATCTATAAGCAACGATAAACTATTGCTAACGAAATAGGATTCTGAGTGGAGTTCAGTTGATAGTGTTGTTTTGTCAACAATACATTATGTCATATTATGGTAAAATAATTGCAACAATGATTGTTTAAAAAATATTAAAATAATAAAAACTTAATAATAACAAAAAAATAAATAAAAACGGTTGCCAATGACAACCCTAATTTTAATCTTTTAATCTTTTTCAATTTAAAGAACCAGGTTTTCCTCATTATCTCGAATATTAATGACAATTCAAAAAATGATCACTTTAAAGTACCACACAGAGAACATTTTCTTTCAGATGAGGTGCTATACTTGATAACCGAAGTAAGTTTTCAGGTAGAAAACATTTTCACATATAAAAAAAATAAACATCTTCGTAAAATCAATACGTTCTTTGCTAAACTCAGAATACTCAGAATCTAAAAAAACTAATCTAAACGGGCTGCAGTTTTATAAAAGTAGTTCAAAATTCTTGAGCCAAACGTGTCATGGCCAGTTTTGTTTATAATATTTTAAATATGTATTGCAGATAATAAAAGATTCAAAATGAGCGACAGTTGGCGACAGACAATGATGAATATTACCGATCGTATATTTCCATCGCTTCCTCCGGAGGAGAAAGTCGGACCGGCCATTGGTATGTGATAAGTTTATTTTTGAAAAATATAAAAAAAAAAAAGTTTTATTGTACGATATTCACCTAAATTATAAACGGAACAGAAGAATTTCAAACTCAAAAGTTTATATATTTGGTTCAAGGCTTTAAATGTTCCAAAAAAAAAAAATAAAATAAATTGTCACATTAAAATTGACCTACTTCTATAATTAATTATGTAAATACTTTTTTTTAATTTGATAAAGGCAACGAAATTGTATCAAGTCTTCCGCTGCAAATGTCGCTGTACTTTAACATTGTGTACTTTCCGTTTTGGTTTTATACATTTCTATCGCTGATCGTATTTAAAGTAAGTCTTTTAAAAATAAATTGTTAATTTACCTAACGGTGGTGGTTTTGTCGATATTTTTTAACTTGACTAATTTTCAACCTATAGGTTTTAACCGTACAAAAAGTATAATAATTTTCAATTAAACAAAAGCGTATATTTTCCTTTTAGTTTCATTTAGGTCGATTGTTTTATAATGGATTCATAGAGATATTGTTTTAATTAAGTATAAAATCATTGCACGAAAAATGGAAAAGTTAAATTTCTTAAAAAAGTAAAAAAAAAATAATATTTTTAAACCTTCAATCAATGTTAAGAAACAGTCTTATTCTCTTTTAATCAATCAAAGTAAAGTATAAAAACGGTTTAGGCATTTTTATTTTATCGGAAGGGAACAAAAACGTAGAATAGAATCCTTAATCCTTATCGTCATAGACTCATAGTCACTTTTTTCGTTACTTATTGTATTCGTGAATTATAGTAAACGATTTAAATATTTTTTATTTATTGTACCTAATTAAGAGATTATTGATTTAATAATATAGAGACTGGCTGCAAAATTTTTTTTTGAGACAAAAATTTTAGATTACGATTATTTGGTACAGTAACCCGCTACAACACCTCGCATTGAGTTCCATTAATGCTGTATAATTTATATCGATTCATATCGATCGTCTGCTATAATCACTTTCTAGATGCGGTATAATTTTCAAAACGTTGTGGCGTTTTTTGCGTAGTTATTTAAAATGTTTGTGTTTTTTTAATTTCGCGAATTATAAAACTATTTTCTCCATAAAAATACCGAACAATTCGAGACAGTAAACCTCGGATGATATTGTACATTTCAATTGAAGTTTATCAGATCTTGATTAGACGAACTTCGCTCGGAATCGTTTTCCGTTATAATTTAATATTTTATCGTCGCGTACAGATATAAAATAAACTATACTTTTATGTTTTTTTTTTTTTTTTCTAGTTTGACTGTCTGAATATGTTGACGCAAACCATTGTTTCCGTGTCGTTATTTTTGATATTCCTGCTGGAATGCGTCAGACTGTACTTGGGTGTCCAAGGGAACATGAGAGAAAAAGTATGTGCAATATACCGGTATCTAACACGTAGTATAATATTGTATTATGTTTAAAAACGGCCGCAAGTTTGGATACTTTGTTTTACAACGCGTATGTATACGGTGTAGATTCCGGATTTGGCCGCATTTTGGATGTTCTCGTTGATACTCCAACTGCCTCTGCAACTGGTGTTCTTGTTGCTGAACAACGCGCCCGCCGAGAGGGCCGCGCACGGCGTAATGTGCGCGCTACTGCTGTCGCAACTGGTTTTCGGGTTTATCGTCGTCCGGGACATGGCCAGACATCACAAGATCCGTTTTCACATATCGCAGTTTTACAACGGGCAGCAGCACACCAAGACCGAATGAACGGCGAAAACGATGAAAACGCCGCCACCGCGTCGTTAATTATTACGCGCGGGTATCCGTAAACCGGCGAAAAATAATAAGTGTTTTTTTAATTTTTTTTTTGTCCGCGACGACACGGCCGCCAAAGGACAAACGCATTGCCGCGCGCGAACGCGGCTGGTAGGCGAAACCCCGGTAATCAGTTAAGGGCGGCAGAATAGTTAACGGCCGAAAGAGGTAAACGCGAGTCGGGAGAATAAGGACCGCCGGTCGGGCATATTCAAACACCAGATGGGAGAGACGATAACGGAGTATCGCGGCGGAAACGTCGCGCGCGCGCGAGTGTTTAACGTTATTGTGTTTTGCCGGCGTGTGCGCGCGTATTTCGCGTAACGCGTGTGCATGTGCGTCCCGTTCGCGCGTGTTTTTAGGGTTACGGGGCGCCGCCGCCATTGTCTGGGGACCGCGTACGCCCGGCGCGCCGTTTGTCTTACGCGGCCGCGGCCGGGTCCGTATCTCCGCGTGTTATTATTATTATTATTATTATTGTTGTTGTTGTTGTGCAGCGTGTACCGCGCGCGTTACGGATGTATAGTAATAACGTAATAATATCATAATGAAAGTTAATGAGGCCGAAATGCAGATTGCGCGGCAAGACGGTGCCGTTTTCGCTGATTAATGCGCGCCGTCCCGCCGTCCCGCCGTCCGCCGCCCCCGCCCGGTACTCGTACTGCGTATCACATCCCCCCGGGCGTCGGCCACGGAAACAACGCGCGATAATAACTTTATTACGCCGGACGGACGGGGCCGCGCGCGCGTTCCGCGGGAAATCCCCGTGCACCGTGCTGGCCTGCTTAATATAGCGTGCGTTATCTGCGGACGGTACGCGCGTTACGCGCGTGCTGTACCGACGCCGCGGTCTCCCGAGATTGTCGCGTAACGCGTGATCGCGCGCGCGCGCGCGCGTTCCGTCCGATTGCGACCGAGGAACGTTCGATTTCGGCGTTGCGGCGCACCGACGGCAGCCAGTAGCTGCCCGCCGTGCGATTTTTTTTTTCCTCCCTCTTCAAATTCAATTCAATACGCATCACAGTAATCCAATATTAAATATTCAATTCGATATAAATAATAATGTGGGCCGCGCGAGCCTTTCGCCGGTACACGGACGAATCCTCCGCGCCGGTCATAATATTCGCATCTTGTTCTTGACGACGGTTCGGCCGACAGCCGTTTTCCCACGAAACCGCATCCCCCAACATTATCGTTATTTGCTATCACTAGCCGACCCGGCCACGCAATCGCTATCGCTAGATAATAGTGTAAATAATAGTGATAACAATCATAGTTTTCTCATCCGTGACGGCCGAATCAACATCCGGGGTAACCGTCGTATGAATAAAAAAGACGTCCTAGAATTAATGGGCTCGGGCGCAGTCACCGGTATTTAATATACACCTGTAAGCAACGATAAACCGTTGTTAACGAAAAAACGATTCTGAGCGGAGTTCAGTTAGTAGTGCTGCTTCGTCAACAATATATATATGTCATATTATGGTAAAATTCCAATTATTTAATGAACAGGTGCTACACATAAGAAGTTTGTCCATAGAACGAAAAAAAAAAAATAATAAATAAACATCTCTGTAAGATCATAAGCTTCTTCGCTCCACTCAGAATATAAAATTAACACTTGCGCCGAACCGTGTTTTGGGAAGGTGAACAGGTAAAAAGTTGTACCACCTTCGTTTACAAAACAAACTCCCATACAACACTCTTAACTAATATTTCATACATACCAATTCGATAAAACTATGGTTCAGGTACCCATCAAGCATCACCCTCGACTGGCGACTACTGGTTTCGGTGCCACTGAAAATAAATACATAACAAATTAGATATTCGTACCGAAAATACCTAAAAACCTCTATTTTAATCTCTTAGTGATTGAATTACGGATGCCTACGTCATAATAACTATATGTGTGCCGAATTTCAGCCCGATCCGTTCAGCGTGATTTGGGATCTGTGATCATGAATTAGTCACGACAGTCAGTCAGGACATGTTATTTTATAGGTACATATATGTTTTGTATTTCTGGGCACAAGTCTGTAATGCATATAACAAAAAAAAAAAAAAAAAATAAAAGAAGAAGAATAACTAATAGAAATTAATCCTAATCTTAACTAATGTAATGAATGTGAAAGTAAATCTGTCTGTTACGTTTTCATGCCTAAACCGCTGAACCAATCTTGATGTGTTTTGGTACAGAGAAAATAGAACTTAAAGGAGATAAAAGGTTTTTAGATATTCTTGGCACGAAAATTAAATTAATTTTGTTCAATTATGGCCTACCTTAGTAACATAGACGAAATGAAAATTAGAAATAAAAATTCCATAATAACTATAACAACTTAAAATAACGAGTCTATCTAACTGCCTGTCGGTCTACTATTGGTTTGAAATAGGATGGGCTGCTTTGGTTTCATGAACGAAAAAAATACTATGCGCTGGGCCGGGTGAGTGAGTGAAAAGTGAAAACACGTAAAAAGTCATATTTGAAAATTGTATTCATTGGTACACGTGACGTATAGTAACAACACTACAGTAGTATTATGTTCTTATAATTTCAGAGTTATTATATTGTGGATATCTATGCGGGCATCTGTGTTAACACGAATGAAAAACCGTATGACACACTAGAAAACTTTTTGTCCGCTGACTTTAGGCTATTCACTTTCCAAATATTTGTTCGCTTAGTATACTGATACGGGCAAAGCAAAACGGGAATAAAGTTAAAAATAATAACAATTTGGCACGGACAACGCCAAGCTCGGGACAGCTAGTAATGTATAAATCTTGATACCCTTTTTTTCCACCTAAGCTAAGATATTATAGTTATTATATCATGTTGTAAATAATATTAAAACTATGTTTAGTTTCATGTTAAATTAGCTTCTAAGCATTATAGTTGTTCAGTCTGTATAATATACTTCCTGTATACAATTAATAAATTATAAATTAATATTTGTGTGATTGTTGTGATATCGTACAATGTTTTATTATTGTTTTAATGATTAGGAATGATAAGTTATATGAGATAAAATATGCATAATATACACAAAAAAATTGTTTATGTAAGAGGACGCTACCAGTTGTGTGCCCAGGAGGGGGAGGTAAGAGGTTAAACCCCCCCCCCCTCCATTGGTTTTAAAATACAAACAAATATGAGTAATCTAATATCAAAATGCATACATTTCAGCCAAGTTACGAGAAAAGCTTGATGTTTTGACTAGAAATTTGGCTTTTTTTAGGATCCAGCTTCCTTACCAATCCCCATAGTCGAGTTGGGTAGAAGACGATTTATTCTTTATTCACGATTTGTATGTATTACATCTCCTCTTATTGAAAATTCCTGGGCACGCCACTAGATGTTACACCGGTATCTACTGTGTCCATCTTACAAAATGTACGAATGAAACAGTACGTGCGGATGTGGTGTACTCTTATTATTCAATTATAAATTGATAGTACTACATATTATATGATAAATATACATTTAAAATTTTAGGACTGAATGCTATATCATGGAAACTACAGGTTTTGGGTTCAAATAATGTTATATGAAATAAATTGTATTAAAATTGTTTATTAAAATGCATTTATAAGCATACAAGTTCATTAATATGCAATTATTAAAAAATTAGCAAAATATGCAAATAGAAAACTCCAAATATAGATTTACTATAGGTTACGGTACAGAATTTTAGCTCACTTAGCTTGTAATGATAGAATACACAGATAAAAATATTCAATGTTCATAATTTATCATCCCTAGTAATGACGATAAAAAATGTACTTAATAAACAAAGTTAAACAAATTATAATACTTTTTTATTTCAAATTATTATAACACTCAAAATCATTTCATATAATTTGCTAGTTTTTTGGCGACCGTTAAAAATAAAAATAATTGAAATATCGCTTTAGTCTTTATTAAGAGTTATAAAGTGAAAATACGTCTATCAATAATATTGAAACATTATAAACTATAAAGTATAGTAAACTGAAGTATATTTAGAATGATCAGTGGACACAGTCGAATCATAATTATACTTCTGTGTATCTCGATTTATTTTATTTGTATCCTTTTATACTTTACTGTACCACTTCTTTCCATAGGTTCGCAACACTTCGATAAACGAGTGTCACACAAGAGGGTATATACGGAGGGACGGACGTTATATAATGAATCGCACTTGCAGAGAACAGGTGGCCTTTTACAAGGGGTGGTTGGTTGTTGTAACGAAGGGTCGTATACCCGTATCACCCTTCGGGCAATCCCGCAGCCTTGGCAGGTCAATTTAATAGTCATTCGTATTTTGTTAGAGTATGTTTAAAAAAAAAAAGGCTACATCCCCGAACTAAATGGTTTTTAGCCCAATCGGGATGACGGGCGCGCCAAGATTAGAACATTTGTAGTTGGTAATTCGTTTACGAATGCGCATTTTTTTTTTTGTACGTGACAGTCTAAAATAATAGATTATACCTACCTTAACGGATTAATACTATCGGAAGAGTGAACGTTTCGAATGCCGAAGTCACGGATTGGCTGAGAAAATGACGTTTGCAAAAAATTAGTTGAAAAACGATTATTTATTGGTTATTTATTCACCGCGGTCCAAGACATTTGAATAAATTAAAACTGTACGACTAACTATCATATGTTAGGTTTGTTGAGCTTCTGTTTTTACGGCGTTAAGGTACAAGTCGGTATTTAAATTAGGTACTACCTACCTACCTACCGTTTTAAATCGGAATTCAAAGACACGTCGTCTGTATGTCAGCTACGAGTTCCCATCGATAAACGTTTGTGCTTTTTTGCCGGGTCGGAAGAAATACTAAACAATGCCCGCTAAACACTACGCGCTATTTCCAAAGTTCTATTTGACGTATCCGATCAGACATCCGTCTTTACTATGATTTCGAAGTGCCGTCCATCACCGGAAAGCCGAAATTTCATTGAAAACCTAACTTTAGTCCAGTGTAAACATTTTCGAATCGACTTTATCCCGAGCAATCCGAAAAACAGAAAAAAAAAAAAGACAATTGCGTGACGGTGACCTGCTATAAGGGTTCGTCATTCTGTGGTATCTGTCGTTTATTACGTTCTATCAATATTGTTCTTATTGTTCGGCGCGTGAACACATTTACACCTTATGTTTGGTTTTTATCGCTATTATTATTTTTTTAACATTCGAATCGGTCACAAATTGACAATATCGCACCGCTCCCGCCCTCCCGGTATCGTTTTCGACTCGGCGGCGGTGTCGTTTCCGACATTTCGGGCGACCCGAACGGCCGCGGACCATCTGGTTTTCACGACGGGAACGTCGCGTCGCGCGCGCGCCGCTTATTCGGACGGCGGATTAACCGCTTATATCGGCCACGGTAACAACAATACGCACCGCCGCCGCCGCAAGTGTATCGGTCCGGATCCGGGGCGCGCACACCTACGTCCGGGGCGCGTATGCGATATTATTATGCGCGCGCGCGCTTTTCGCCCCGCGGTCTCGCACCCGTGTATGCATATCGACGGCGTCCCGCCCCGGACCGTTTATAACGAGCATCGTGTTGGGCAGCTAACATGTGTTGCGGCAGATGCACGCGGACCTTTTGTGCGGATCGCGAGCGCCCCCCACCCTCGTCCAGAGAGAGCCCGCTCCCCCTCGTCCCCCCACCCCCCGCACTTCACGCCGCGGGACCGTGGCTGCGGCACTCGACGGGGCGTGCGGGCGGGCGGGCGCGTTAATCAACCTTTTCCGCACAACATATGGAACGTTTTTCGATGCGCATATGCCGCGGCGTACATTCGAACCACCGCGGCAAGATATCCGCGGGCCCGCGGGTGGGCAACGAGGGTCGCGGGTGAGTCATACGGCCGGACGATTGGCCGGGTCGGGCGACGCGGTGTACGTAATCCACTTTCGGAGGACTCGCGAGATTCGACTCCGGCGCGATACGCAATGGATATACACGCCGCCGTAATCGCTAATTGTTCGCTATACTATTATTATGCCCCGTGCCATATGTTTCTGCGAGACGGCCGTTTGCGCGCGCGCGTAACGTTACATTTACGGTTTCGCCACTGAGGGACGGGCAACGTTCCTCTCTCCCGCCCCATCCAACCCCGTACACCTGACGAATGCAACAAGGCCCCGGAAACGGAACGCGGCCACGAAATGTACTTCGGTATTGCTCCGGCCGCTTAGCGAGCACGCGTCGTGCGTCTCCGGAACCCGAAACGGAAATCACCTGACCGTCGACACGTCGCGATACGCGGAATCGCGTCCGCCGGGTGCGGGCCGCATCGTACACGCACGGCCGTTCCGGCGACCGCTCTGACCCGGGACGTTAGACCCGGGGCCTGGTTTAGGATGGTTTGGGGGCGCGAGGCTAAAGACAAATAAGCAGAAAAACAAGTTCATCAATAAAAACACACATTGTGTGGCCCCCTTTGCGACTCTGGTAGAACGCGAAACAGAAGGCTGTAATATATTATTAAGCATTCGTAGATTTTCCCATTTTTTTTTTTTTTTTACCGGGTTTTCGAGTTTATTGAGAAAATCGAAAAATGATAAGTACCTCCCTGAGAAAATTTCCTTTCACATAAGAATCTACATCGTATACATCGGAGTAAGCTTTCTTGTAAAAAGTGTTCAAATAAAAAAAAAAAAAAAAAAAAAAAAAAAAAATAAACATCTTTGTAAAACCAATACATTCTTCGCTACACTCAGAATCTAAAATTATAATAACGATATTAATTAAATCAGTATCTAATAATCATCAATATTTTTAATAATATTAATCAACTATAATAATAATCAGCATACTTATCACAAACAGCAATAATAATAATAATAATAATCAAAAAATACCCTTATTAAATTTATAATTATGATTATTGTTGGTTATTTTATTAAAATACTGTATATGATATTTGTTGATGATCATTTTTATTCCTGAATGTTGTTATAAGTACCTATGCTTATTATTATTATAGTTGATTAATTTTATTAAAAGTATTGATGATTATTAATTATTATGATACTGATTTAATTATTATTATCAAAACGCTCATTATTATTATTATTATTATTTAAGTGATCATTATATTTACTATTACCTATTACGCTTCTTACTAAAATTTTGATTATGAATATGATTTTTAAATTGCTTATTATTATTAATATCGTCTTCACTTTAGATTCTTAGTGGAGCAAAGACGCTTATGGCTTTACAAAGATGTTTTTTTTACCTGTGCGCAACTTTTCTACCAGAAATTTTGTTCCGATTTTTTATTATAGAACCATTTTTGAAAGAAATCAGGCTGGGGAGGTGCTTCGAGCAGGTTATTTTTCGATTTTTCCAGTAGTTTCTCAAAATATGTGAAAAACGTTGTTCACAAGAAAAAAAAAAGCTCGTAATATTTCACTTTGCATTCGTACATTTTCCCGTTTTTCATCTGTTTTTTCCAATTATCGGGAAAACTTCTGGGAACATCAAAAAATGACCTCCTTAAAGTACCTGCCTAGTTAAATCGGGTAAAAATGTGTGGTAGACAAATTGTCCACAAGAAAAAAAGGCCGTAATATACTAATATATTACTATAATACAGTTATCGTATTGTTTTTTTGTACTTATTATTTTATTTTATTACCATTGTAAAATTTAACTGTTGAGCTACCATAGTTATATAACTATATACTAGTGACCAATAAAAAAATAAATAAAAACGGTTGTCAATTACAACCTTATTTTTAATCTTTCAGTTTTGTTCAATCTAAAGAACCAGGTTTTCCTTATTATCTCGAATATTTAATGTACCAACCAGAGAACATTTTCTCTCAGAAAAGTTGCTATACGTGATAATCGGAGTAAGCTTTCTGGTGAAAAAAGTGTTCACATTAAAAAAAAAAACATCATTGTAAAACCAATACATTCCTCGCTCGGTTCAGAATCTAATATTCATCACGACCCCGTAATTTTGGTCATTTGGCGTTGGATATTTTCGTTTTAAATACATAATATAGCTCTTCAAAATCCGGACATTATTTTGTGGGCATTCCGTGTATATTGTATTTGTATTTCTTAACATGCGTGCATGAGAAGGACGATTGATACTGACGCGTTTTTGAAAACGTCCAGACGATTCGCGGTCCGAAATACCTTATATCATCATCGACGACACCGGTCGTCTTTTTTTCTGTTCATAAACCAATTTTCCGGGTCTTTAAGGTGCACGTCTTTGTGTCGAGAAACTTTTTTGGCCACCGTCCACGTAATAATATCACTACATTATTGTTACGCGGCGGCTTTGCGTTCCGTCTCTTCGTCGTCGTCATTCGATTCGGTCAAGATTAAATAACACACACACACACACACACACACACACACACATAAATTCGTTCAAAAGTTCACTCGTCGCGCGACTTCGAAAATAATGGCTTTGGAAAGTCATCGTCTTTTTTTCGCCGTATACTCGTGTATGTGTATAGGTAACGTAACCGGGTGTCACGAAAAACTCTCCGGCGTCGGCGGTGGAAGTATATATCCGTTTCGGTTCGTTACGCCCGACCAAATTCGATCAGTTTCCCGGCCGATTGAAAAGCGATTGATTGATCGGGCGCCGTGTAATTGGTATTTTGCCACCTGGGGAATCGTCGTCGTCGTAATCATAGTAGGTACGTCTAGATAGTAAGTAAAACAGTATATATATTATTACGTCCTGGAGCCACAATTATTGATGATTGCTCCCGTCGAAACTGTGGCGCGAAACTACCCCTGGGAACAGTCTCGCCTCGTCCCGCGCGTACTGCCCGTCCGCGTGTATCGCTGTCGCAATAAGTCGGAAACGCGCGACATCCTAGAAAAAAAAAAATCTTTTCCGCCCTCCCCTCTTCCCATCTCTTCTTTCTCCGCGGTCGACGACGGCCGTGTAATCCGTTCGCCGCGTTGAAATCGAATCGAAAACTACGTTATTATTTCCTCGCGCGAGTTATTCCGCAGACGATCCGCAGTTATGTTCGATTTTCCCCGACGGCGAAAAACGGTTTTGATAACGCGACCCGACAGGACCCGCAGTGCGTACTGCAAATACTGTTGAAGTGATATCAAAAAAAAAAAAAAAAAAAAAAAACGAACAGAAACACGGTGAATCGGCGAAATTCGTCGCCGCATCAGCGAACCGGTCGCGGACCGAAATCCAAGCCGTACATTACGATATCCCGGGTATGTCCGCCGATGATTCGGCGTTATTTTTCGCCCGCGTTTTTAATCGAATTTAACAGATCAGGCCGTCATTATTTATAAATATTCTTCGCGATCCGACGCGTCGCGATAATTCAAATATAATATTGAATAATATTCGTTGGCTTTTTGTTGAATTTTCAAAAAAAAAAAAAAAACAAAAAATGGAGATTATTGCGCGATATTGCCTTGTATATTATATTTATACCCCCTCACAAATGAAGTAAGAGGATGAAATTGCGCGTTCGCACGGTGTAAGAAAATGCTGAGAAACAGCTATCCTAAGATAATCGGGACTGGTGTAGCCACTACCACAAAGAAGTAGAGGGGACATTTAATGTATATCTGTACGCAACGATTAACCATTGCTAACGAAAAAACGATTCTGAGCGGAGTTCGGTTGATAATGTTGCTTTGTCATCAATATATATATATGGTCATATTATGGTAAAATAATTTCATATGCATTAAATATTTTCTTTAAAAATATTGGTTTAACATTGGACATATTTTCCCGTTTTTCCTATATTTTTTTTACGGTTTTTCTCATTTATTGGGAAAACTGGGAAAATCAAAAAATGACCTTTCTAGTCCCTAAAGTACCTCCTTAGTCAGATTTCCTTGTATGAAAAGTCCTATTATTGTAAATCTTGTCGGTTCGTGAATCAATATTTTCGAATTCTAATAATAATTAATAGTAGTATCGTTCGTTTTTTTTTTTCTATTTGTCGATTCCGCAGACTGTCGTTCAGGTAGAGTTCGGGAAGCAACGCGCGCACTTATTTCTAACCCCCTATCTATTTTCGCCCCTAGCCCGGAACGAAAATCGGGGAGGTGTATAATAATAATATTATTATACACGACCGCTGTAGCAGATTCACGCCGGGAGAGCATTTATAATATTTGTATACGGCGGCCATAAAAACGGCTGGCGCGCACACAAATCGCTACGGAAAAATTATCATCAATCCAGTCAGCTAGCTATTCTATACAAGCAGATATACTAGAATATTGAAAAAAAAAAAAAAACCCCTCCTGAAATCGTCATTCGGGTTCTCGCAGCGGGTGACTGTGCACAGTCGTATGTACATATATGTAAGCATAATAATAATATATACGGCGAAATCCGACTAATAGAATCGTAATCAACAGTCGCCCTCCCTACGTAAGCCGAATGCGTTTATTACCGTTCGTTCGCCACTTTTTTTTTTCCGTCGGGTTATTATCACGCCGCGGACGGATAGCATTGTTAGCGTCGTCGTCGGGCAGAGAATATAGGGTTCGGAATATGAATAATATATTATTGTAAGAGCTGTACGCAGAGTTCATCGTGTTGGTTTTTTTTTTTTTTTTTTTTTAAACGCCCGAACAAATAACAATAAGCATTTTTGTGTTCGCGGCGAACGAATACATTATTTTTATATACGTTTGTCTCTGCAGTATCGTTTGTTGTCATTTTTTTTTTTTTTTATCGTCCGTGACGTCACGGTTTTTTGCCTCCGCGATACGAATCGCGAAATCGTTCGTGATGACGAACGATTAGTGTACAAGTTTATTATATATAGGTATCTATTCAGTGTTACAGATAGGTGATGCCTATTGTTGTGTTGTTCCGTCCACTCGGGGCGCGCCGTTCCCTCTTTCAAACGCACATTTTGTTTCACGTATTTATGTTTTATCGTAAACGCGCTTGACCGTACCGGGGGTGACTGGGGGAGACGTGAGGTTTAGATGTTATACACCCCTCATCCTTGAAGTTTGAGACTTTTTTACGAATTTCGCGCAACGCTGTTATAAGTTTAATATAATCGCGCATCCAATTAGACGTGTGCACAGGGCGTGCCAGGTGTGTCGCGTGGCACACCCCGTGCCCTCGGGTTGAATTGGAAATTGACTTATTCCGGATTTTATTTAATTAAATGCTGTTAAATTATGTGAACAATATAATTTTTAACGAATTGATATTTTGTATTCGCCATCTTTTTTGTTTAGGGCTGGATATGACGCCCACTTAAGGAGTAATAACGGCCCGTTTTCTTAATGACACACTATAATCTTGCTCACGCCTTTTATGCAATTACACAAGCATTTATTTTGAATTTTGAATGAATACGTGTATCCTGTGATGCACGTTCCTACATGTTGTAATTTATTATACCGAAAACCTGTTCAGGAATTTGTATGAAATTTAAAACCTCCTTGCACCGAAAATGAATCCTGTTCACGCCACTAATCTGTATTTCCCGCAAAACTTCGTTTTTTTAAGTTTTATTTTTGGATTCTAAGTAAAACTAGGAATGTATTGATTTTACTATGATAGTAAAATATCATGACACCGACAGAGCAGTACACTTTAAGGTAATTTTATCCGATTTTCAAATGTTGAATTTTTTCTAGTTGTTGAATTGGGGAAGTAATTTTTTTGATTTTATTTATAATTAGGAAAATTG
This sequence comes from Cinara cedri, assembly GCA_902439185.1. NCBI lineage: Eukaryota > Metazoa > Arthropoda > Insecta > Hemiptera > Aphididae > Cinara > Cinara cedri. The sequence goes on along the minus strand of CABPRJ010000487.1, from coordinate 567,733 downwards.
AATTCATTCATTCTTCATTCGGAAATTTATTTTTTTTAAATTGATAAATAAAATCATGATAAAATCGTGATTTACAGATGACGTTTAACTCCGAATTTAGATTTGATACCGAATGATGACGTAGAAAAAAAAATAAGGTTAAAAATTGACCTTCTCAAAGACGTATTATAAATATTGAAAAACGGAGTACAATGTGGTTTGTAAAAAGCCTTCATATTTCTAACAGAAAAAAAAAAACAATCATCGAAATCGGACCACTTAACGAGGTACGCTAGTTTTTCCCGTAAGGTATGGTTTTGAGCCAAAAACGCGCTGGCATCAAGCCCCAAGTACCTAGGTAATATTTTTTGTTGTTTTAAATTTTGAACGGACCAAGATAGCTATTAAACCGTATTTGCATAGTTGGTATCACAATATAGTTCACTAAATGGATTTCGGTATTGTTAGTAATATTGCTAAGTTATTATGTTGATGTATTCAACGTATGATGTTTTTTTTTTTTTTTTTGTTTTCTTCAGTTGACAATTCCGCCGAAACAGAAAATATTCGTCAAACTTTCAATATATTATCTATTAAGAAAATGATGAAAGGGGCCAAACATTCGTTAGAATTTTTTTTAGGATAATTAGTAGATAATAATCACAATAAATAACTGATAATTTGTATCTAAATATATCGTTATTTTGTTATCAATTTATCAAATTATATAACTCATCAGCGTTTATACCGCAGGCAATTGTATTTAAAATATTTTATCAGTCTTAATAAATGTTTGACGAAAATTATTATTTAACTATACATTTTAGTTTTATTATTTGTACATACATGTTTGTTATTAATACCTATTATGTAATTTATAACTATACATATTTGTTAGAAAATCGATCATCAAAAGGAAAATATATTCTTAGCATAGATCTTTACCAAAAAAGTTTAGGCACCCTTGATTTATTCTAAATGTAAACAAGAAAATATTATAATATTTAACTTTTAGAGAGGCACCTATTTTTTCTTTTATAATATTTAAAACCGTAACAAATAATCGACGAACAAGCGTTTTAATTTGATTTTAAAACGTAACAATTATTGTCGAATCGTTATTAAAATAATATTATTTATACATTTTACAGAACCTGCAATATTCGAGATTCAAACGTCGTTTCGGTCATTTTGTCACAATCGTTTAGACCGTTTGAATTATTATTATGATTATATATATATATATATATATATATTTGTTTTTATAATGTAAAATTAATTACTATAAAAACGTAAAATAATGAATACACCACAAATTGGCCGGAATTAGAAGGAAAAAAAAAATATTAAGATCCCAAGAGAGAGGGCCGTTTTATTTATAATTATCATTATTATCGTTTAATTTTTGTTTTGTTTTTAAGGAAATGCTTCAGGCCTCGTCAACTTCGCGTAGTAAGTCCCTTGTGAAATACAATTCGCGCGCGTATTCCGTGTCCTTTTTTCCGGTGTCTCCCCTTAGGCGTGACAAAAGAGGAATTAAGCGCCCGGGAAAGCGTTTAGCAGAAATTTGTTAGTGCGGTTTTGTGTACGTGCGGCGAATACAGCATCAATTACACATTTTTATAGCCTCTCTCGTCTTTTCCTCCCGTGATTGTTTTCGTATTCAAGACGAGCATCCCGCGTGCGCCGGGAAATCCGGTCGAATAAGTTCGGGACGGCTCGGACTTATCGGACAGCTAGGCCACCTTCTATATAGGATACTTATATAGGATTTACTTTAACTGAAGTGAGTTTATAGCCTTCAGAATAAATTAACTCTAATCTGTGTACCTATAATATTGTCGCATTTACTGCACCCAAACATTGAAACATGTTTAAAATAATCAAAATCAATATTCTATAGTGGTTCGTAAAGCAAAAACCTAACAGAACTATAGTATTTTTTTTTTTTTTTTTCATAACTGTTACATCTGTATACTATATCTAACAATATTGAATAATATAGTATTAAAGATTTTTAAACATTATAGAAAAAGTATTTAAAATACAGAAATTTAGTGTTCAACAAAAATTGTTCATTAACTACACTAATATTGATTAAAGGCATTGAAAAAAGTATAAAATTCAAAATTAACTATCAAAAAAAAAAAATGACATTACTTAGCTTTATTGTATCCGAAGAGAGGTAAATAGAATACTTTTAATAATTCAGATTTGAAACAATGCAACAGTTTAGGTGTTTGAAATCGATTAAATTTAGGTATAAGATCCTATGTAAAAACATTTTGATTTAAAATAAAAATTACGCATGCAAATGTGTATACAAGAAAAAGCACCACATAAATCTATCGAAATCATATTATAGTAAGACGTATGCAGTATAATATAAATATTGTAAGTCTTAAAATATTAAGTATAAATGTATAGAAAAGAAAAGAAAAGTTTAATTTGTAAATACTTTATTAATGAAAAGCTCTTTCTGGAGGGCTTCAGGAATCCGGAACGCGTAGAAATTGGTTTTAAAATAGAAGGTATTTAGTAGCGCTAGAAAATAAGCCCAATGAAGTTGATAGAAAAAAAAAACATGTTGGAGTTCGCTAAATTTGTCTGCCCATCTACGTTTGTGGTACAAAGAATTTCGTATAAATGTCATATAAAAAGGGCTTCGGATAGTTTTTTTTTTTTACCTAGGGTGCCAAAATCCTAAATACATCACTGCATAAACCGCACACTAGACTTTAAAAAAATCAAAACGTATACAATACCATCATAAATGACGCTACGAGATTAAAATCATTTAAAAGCTTATCTATATTTATATATGCGTGTTATTTTTTTCAAATCGAAATTACTTTTTCAGATTTAGATGACAGATAGACGATCGCATTTAAATGTAAAAATTGCGCTGTGTGGCTTTCATACGTCACCCATACGATTTATGCTCATTTTTATTTTATTTTTTTTTTACAACAAGGGTGTGAGAGGGTGTCCAGCTTTGAGCAATTATTGAAGATTAGTTTTTTTACTCCGGGGTCGGCACTGATAACCGCAAACAAAAAAAAAAATAAAATAAAATAAATCTGTAAACCGATTTAGAAACGGACAATCCCTCTGCGGTGCGTGATGCGTGCATCATAAATAATCATTTTGTACATCCTTCTATATTATAATATTATAATTTTTGAGGATTTTTTTTTGTCGATTGCTCGTAATATATATGTGTGTATACGATTCGACGTGCGATAGATCCGAATATAATAAATATATTTGAGCAGCGGGGGGCGGAAAAAAAATATACATTCAGCATCCAAATAGAAATTGCGTATTTCAATATAACGAGACTCGTCTGTTTAAACTTTATTTATTCCGCCTATCTCGAAATTTTATCGTAAAACTCAGTATTTAAAAAAAAAAAAAAAAAAATGTCAGCAATATATAATGATATATATTCTCGCGTGTGAAATCATTTCGTTTGATCTCCAAGTCGTTTAATTTCACCGTTTTGTACTCGTGTGGCCCGTGAGTGTCCCTTTAATTTTTTTCATAGATTTCAGCGAACCCCTTAATATTAAATTCACTCACAGGAACACTACCATTTAGGAAGCGTAGTCTACTGTCTATTTGTATAAGGTTTTTTTTCACATTTGAAACTAAATAATTTGCAGGTACAATAAATTGATAGAAAAAAAAAAATCCATATACTTACCCAACACATCTGGGTAAACAGAAAATTGGTTATAATAAATGAAAAATACTGATACGTTCCTTAACAATCAATATTTCCCAAAGGGAGGACGGCAAACTCTTAAAAAAGTAGGTAATCTCCTATATTGACATAGTGTTAACTTCTACAAAAGATAACGCTCATTCCTGCAAAAGATAATGTAAATTCCTAGTTGACAGTTGTACGGTAGTACAAATATTTAATACTAAATAGTAAATAAAGTAAGGTATTTTAAAATACTTATAAATCAGTCATAAATTACAAAAAGGTCATAAAATCATAAATAAACATTTATTTTTACGTTTATTTTTATAACACACATTTTTAATAAAATTGTACCCTGATATTTTTCATTCTTCGTATTTTCTTTTTTGCACATTTATGTACTCATATTTTGAAATTATTTTTATCCACTTAAGTCCTAGTACGTCACTGCTTATAATTTTTACATAAGTTTTCGTCTGTATATTTAATAAAACAATAAAAAAAAAATGTAAATTAGGATGGTGATGATAAAAATTACTGTGAGATTTGGAATGAAACGATTCACATGCATTTGTTGTTTCATTATTAGACCATAATTTTGGAGGAAAAACTGAATTGAAAACATGTAATTTTCATCTAAATAGTCGAAATACTGTTCAATCTTTTCGTCAGATGGTTTATTTTCTAAGAAATCGAATGTAAAACAATTTTTAATATCATTGGCATCTAAGAACGGTGAACCAAAGGTATGTACTAAACATTTTCCAATTTTATATTCATTATTTTCGTATTGTTTTGTTAGGCCTAATTGTTGGATTTTTTTGAACTAATATTGGCACAAATGAAAATTACACACACTAGTTTCCGCTGTTGGTCAAAACAAATATTTCTAATTGCATTATAAATGGAAACTTCAAAGTCAGACACAACTGTAGATGGTTATTTTACAAATAAATTTAATTTATTTTTGAAGATAATAAACCTTATGTTTAACTATGTTTTTCAGGAAGTAAAGCAAAAACTAATGGTACATAATTTTGATTTTTTAAACCATGAATGGTAAATAATTAAACAAAATATTTGGTACAATAATTGAAAGTACCGTCTACTAATATTTTTTCGACAGAACAGAGAAATTTTAAATTGGTTAAGCAAGAAAATACTATAATATATCTTTATCATTTAATAAAACGAATTATTTAAAGCGATTTGTTTTTATGTTTATTAAATTTATAGTATCAAAAACTTCGTCAATACTCGTAGGCAAAGGTGGCAAAATAGGTTTACATGTACTATGTATGTTTCTTCTTATATTATTAAAATCAATTATATTTAAACTATTTTCTTCATTACAATTTTTTAATTCGATTGAAATAAAATTCGAAGGTTTGTTAGTTATGTTGTTTACACTAACCTTTCTTTTCAGTAAATTATTTATTTCTTGGCGATTCAGTGATGCATTTTCTTCGTGATTGTGATTTAGAACTGCATTTTTTTTAGTTATCTCGTCCTCTGTATTATTTGTGTAAATTTTACTTTTACAACTATTGTTAATGCAACGCCACGTTTTTGGCCACTTTTTGCAGTGTTATGCAAAACAAATTGTTTAATATTAAACGATTTTTACCATTTTGGCTGTACATAAATTCCATTGTAATGAATTATAATATTAACCAAAGAACACATGCTCAAAGTGAGAGAACAAACAACTCTGTTAGGAATAATACAGTGAATAACTATTCAATTATATTGTTCTGCTATTACCGGTATGCATGCTATAAGCCTTTTATCTTCGAGTGGCGAAAAAGAGAGGAAGATTTTAAGATGTTGTAGGAGGAGGAAGATGTTTTTTTCCAATTTACGGAAATAATGTAGCCGTTATTGAAATGTTCGAAAATTTCATTTGTAATTTTATTTTTGTATCTGGCAAAATTGCATTATCATTGATTTGGAGTTATTATAAATAATAAATAAATAAATAAATTTGGGCAGAATGTTATTTTTAAAACGTATGTAAAATATCTCTATTTATGTTTAATATCTATGCAACACACATTGTTTGCAAAAAAAAAAAAAAAAAAAAAAAATAGCGCCAGTAATAAAAACCAACAAAAACAAAATATTCAAAAAGTATTTAAATACATTTTAAAATATTCTAACATATAATTCGAGTACAGAATAAAAGAACTATTTTCAAGACTGCTTAATGGGTATAAATAAACGAAATATTAATGTTTATAATACTCGATTGAAAACCGTATGTTCAGATGTGTACGTTTTTTAAAAAACTATCAAATTGTATTTCTGGCATTGCCACGCAACTATTCAGAGAAGTGAAATAATTTACTGAAACAACTTCGCCCGATTGTACTGCAGTAAGTACAGTAGTTAGTTGCCACTTTGGTACTTTATTTGCAGCATAAAATATACAAAATAATTCATCGTGACATTTATCATGCGTGTATTGTTTTAACATAATATTTACAACAAACTTTGAAATAAATAGCTGTATGTACGAGTAACGCAGTAAAACTAAATTATAATATATTCTAAGCTCTGGCAACAGTAGCGTTTTTGTTAAATTATTTCACATGTCCGTCAAAAATATAATAGTATAAAAAATCGTAAATTTCATTTTATTTTTACGACAGTGAAATTAATTTTCAAGACTATTTGTATTTTTAATTCCCGTAAAATGTTATTCGCGTATAAAATATTATGCTGTAGAGTATAGATACTATTATTTAATAGTCGAAACTCAGATTTCGTATACGTAGGTATAAATTCTGTACGCATTTTTTTTTAAGTTCCGACTTTAACTCGTGTAAACGACGCAAACCCTTATGAGTTTTAAATATTATCAACAATTTTTTTCGTCCGCAGTATAAGTATATTATGTACGTGGTATTCAAACGATAATATTGCACTCGTATAAATATTATTTTCATGTAGGTAGTTTTATTAGTAGAAAAAAAAAAAAAATTCAAGTTCATGGTTAAACTACTATCGGTATACTTAAACACATAATTACATACATTCAAGGCCTTTTCTGTATCATAATTACACGTGAAAATTGTATTCACAATTTCGTGGTATAGACAAAATAAATTACTGGACGTCGAACGGTTTAGAAGTACTATAAATACGCGCAAGTCGTCGGTATAATAAATAACATGTTATTAAGAGTTGTGCCGAAAACTAGTTACATCGATGACATTTACAATCGCGTGAATTGTACAGTAAATTACAGTAATCAAGTAGCGAATAATAATAATACTGAAATTACCCTTGAATATTGCTCGTTAAAACTGTTACACGTATACAATAAAAATGAGGTATTTTTCAAGAGGTATTTTTGAAATCGGTAGCTCACACGGACGAAAATTAGCTATAATCCTTAATGTGTGTAATATCATGTTTTATTATTATATCGTTCCGACGGTATTGATATTCGATTTTTTTTCTTTATCGGTCCAATTATATGACGCCACGTCAACTGAAAATTATTTTTATATTACGTAATAGGATTGAAGGCTATTGGGTTTACTATAGCGAAGTGTGCTTTTTTTTTCTTACCGCCTCGATTTCGATCAGAAGACTTGCTCCAGAAATCGTCAACACCAGAGACGGTGTCTGATGATTCCAGCAGTATTTAGCCCGAACCCTTTTGCCTGAATATTATTTTTTCCGATCGGTATATTTCTCGAATGTTATATTTCCGGAATACGAGGAAAACGGAAAAATACATTTTTATTTTTTTTAAAACCATGTTTATTAAACGAATTAAAAAGAAAATAATAACGAACAATTTTAACTATTTATAGTAGAGGATATGCAAACAAGTCTTATGAGGTATTTAAATTTTTTTCCAATAACCATATTATAGTGTGAAATATATTTTTCCACTCACTTTCAAAACGTAAAATCTTATTGTTGACTATTATTGTCATCGAGCATATTTGAAGTCGACCGTCAAAACATGGGCGCAATAAAAAAATTCTGTATACAAATAAACTTAACTTAAACACCTTAATATTTTAGATTCCGAGTATAACGAAAAACGTATACCTATCTACCTCAAAATATTCGAAATTGCCACTCGTAACTTAGTAATTTATTTGAAAAATGATTTTTTATTTTATGATATTTTTGTTGATGTATTTTTATTACCTCGACAACAGCGGAAAAATACGATTTATATACTACTTATAGTTCAGAATTGTTTTTCATTTGCAATGATTTATCGTTGTATATACAGTACACAATTAAAGTACTCTTTATAGTTTATACCTCATCCATCTCAACAACTCACTCAGAACAGTGTATGCCTATCCGTGAGCAGCGTCAACTTTTTTTGAAATTCAATTTTTCTATTGTTTAAAAATAAGGGTACTAAGCTCTACGCTATATTTTTAATAGAGATGCCTATCGCAATAGACTATCGTGGTGGGGGAAGAAAAAACGTTTCAATATGTTTAACGACGAAAAATCTACACAATATTTAGATTTTTGTCTAACCGTAAATGTATTATAAGTATACTTTATGTGTCTCTCCCCGCGTTTGAAGCTGAAACGACGAAGGCACTGGAATACGAAAGTATTTTTTAATATTAGTCGCTCCACTGAGTCGACTTTCCGCAAATTTGTTCGGCTTTATCCCGATACGCTTGCATTTAAGTCCGGAATATTTTTTTTATTTGGCCTCGTCCGACCGCATATCGTAATAATAATATAAAATTATTTAAATCGAACGCGGAGTTTGTGGAGACGTTTTGCGTACGTTAGGGGCCGGGCACACAATGCGAGAGAGATGGTTTATGCGCGCGTATAATATAATATATATGTATATTTTTTTTTTTTTGTAATATATCCAAAGAATAAAAACACAAATAATAAAATACGAGTTAAAAAAAATAAAATAAAATAATAATAAGAAATTGTGTATGTTTAAAAAAAAAAAACAAAAAAAACCATTCTCTTGGAGACGTCGGAACAATAAAAATCAGAATTTCGAGACGACAAAACCTTGCGGTTCGCCGTGGCGGCGGCTGCGGCGCGGGGCCAGGGACGGGAAAATTATCATTTTTTACTGTTAAACAGCCATATTTATGGCTGAATATATATTATTTGAATATAAAAGGCGAAGGATATGAAAAATCGCCGAGGGGGTCATATTGCCGCGATGGCTTTCCGTCCCCCTGTGCATACATATATATATTTATTATTATATATATACCGTAACGCCGAACCGGAGAACATTATTCTTTAACGACTTCCACAAGGCATTTATCTTTTCGCAGGTCCTCGAACACTTTTTTTTTTCACCGCTAACCCTCCCCTCCTCCACCCCCTCTCCCCCCCCGTCCCACGCCCGTCCCTCTCTGAACGTTCGTTCTCTTTTATATTGTGTAGAGAAAAAGAAACGCAGTAGTCGTATACTATTTATACATATTATATATATTTATTTTTATCTCTTGTTGTATATTGCACTTATATATAATATAATAATATTCTTTCTGTGGCAGAAATGACGGAAACCCGGCAGCATGACATTAACCCGAATAATATAATAACGACATTAAAAAATTTGACTAAAGCGTGTTCGTTTTTTTTCCCTTCGAGTCTTTATAATAATATGTATTTTTTTTTTTTTTTTGTTATTCGTACTCGAATATATACACGCGAGTATACAAAACAAAAGTTATTTTATGCGTTTCATCCGGCTCGCCGAGCGCGTTTTCGTCCGTCCGATATGGTTGTTATTAGTGCAGATATTTATAATATATGTTTTTGCATATTTTTATTGGTCGATAAAAATAAAAAAAAATTAGCTAGTTTATACCGATACGGCGTCTTATGATTTTTATGATTCCATACATAATTTTACTGTGGATATTTTAGCGTTTTTAGATTTTTCGATCATACTTTGCACGTGTGTGCAGCGACTGTTGTAGGTGGAAGGTATGATACAGAAGGAAATTTAATGAACATTGCGATAAACCATTGCTGTCGAAAAAACGATTATGAGTGGAGTTTAGTTGTTAGTGTTGCTTTGTCAACTACGACTACGACTATATGCGTTTCCACGACAACAATGATTGTTTAAAAAAAAAAAAATTAAAATTATAACAAAAAATTTACAAAAAAAGCTGCTAATGACAATCGTTTTTTAATTTTTTAATCTTTTTTAACTTAAAGAACCAGGTTTTCCTCATTATCTCGAATATTAATGAGACTCTCTAAAGAATCACCCAGATAACATTTTTTTTTCAAAAAAGATGTTGTACTTGATTAAGTTCGAGTAAGATTTCTGATAGAAAAAGTGTTCATTTAAAAATAATAATAATCAAAACAAAAAATAAACATCATTGTAAAACAAATATAGAATCCGCTCAAAATCTAAAATTATTCGTTTACTTTTAAATAATTTTAAATATGATTTTGAAAAAATTGTTTTATATTTAAATGTTTTGATATTTTTAACGTATACCTGCATGCTATATATCTAAAGGTTTTAGAGCATATATATATTTTCTCTAGTTATTATATTCCATCGACCCGGCCCGGCGGAGACGAATAAGTCAAAAAAAAAAAAAAAATAAATAAAATACGACATTTAGCTTATGAATTATGACGTTCATCGGTGTCATATAAAGATAAATGTTCAAATATCTAGATAAAGATAAGATAAATAATTCTTTGAATAATTATCCAGATGAAGATAAAATATGTCTCATACTTAAAAAAGTAATTATCTAGATGAAGCTACATAATCTGCAACATTTTATCTAGATAATTTTGTTCATTACTTATCGTTCAACTAAATATTAAAATTGGTAATACCGAACCAGATATGGTACACATCTAGACATAAAAAAAGTCGCGTAGTCGATGTAACTTGATAATATTAATTCATTTTAACCATATTTATATTTTGCCTATATTATTTTTAATAAAAATATATGAACTACGATTAACAATCATTTATCTAGATAATAATTCAATCAATTATCTCAGATAACTGCTCAGATACCTTATTTCGCATTTATTAGGATATGAAACACAAAACTGGATTCGTAACGGATATTTTTTTTTTTTAAAAGTGCCCAGTACTATCGAAAGGAAACAAATGATTTTTTTTTTTATAAATTATCGTATCCACAGCATCGTCACGCCTAAGTGTGGACCACAAAAAAATATTTATTCGCAGTGATATTAAAATCATGATTATTCGCTACTGGGGTACAGTGTGCATGCACACACTCACTCGGAGCTTTAAATTATTTTAATTATATTCAGTTTAAATTCGTGTCGTTTTCCGTGTTTGCGACAATAATAATCGAAATGCCTACCTATCGGTATTATTATTATAATAATGGTTGTTTTCCATAGTATAATATTCTATAATCTCGTGTTAATCAAAACGCAATAATGGATTTGCGGTTTGTGTAGGCACGTAAAATATGGTACTATAAAATATAATACGCGCAAAGTATTAAGGTGTAAAGTAGAATGAATTACGTTTATCGGTAACAGACAAGCGAATGTTATAACAATCCATTTTAAAACTGGACAGGAGACTAATATATTGTTATTGATTTGAACATTTTTATTTTCAGTTTAAACTTGTTCCGATGTATTTTTTCGCGTGTCCATAAATATAACGTGTCGTACAAAGTACGTAGAAGTACTAGGTAAGTAGTAATATAATATATTATCGATTATTTTGATTCTACCGAGAAAATAAATTATGTTCTTTTTTTTTAGAACATTACTTATTTACTTAACATTTGGAAATATTTCTAAACAATTTTTATAATCCAAAGTTAATGAAAAAAAAAAAAAAATATGTTTGATTATTGGTTAGCAATGAATAATGATATGGATGCTACTATTGTAGGTGAATAGTTGGAAATGTACAATGTACAACAAAGTAATTCAATTTATATCTGTACACAATGATAAACTATCGCAAAACAGATTTTGAACAAGGTTCGGTTAAAAATGTTTTGAAACGTCGTGATTTTTACAATATTCGTCAAGATTTCAATCTAAACTACTTGTATAAAAAAAAATTTAAATATTACGGATTTTCGGTATTTTTTAATGCTAAAGAACAACTTAATATGTATTCAATTTTCAAGTTTATTCGAGAAAGCTAAACAATTTTTATTCAAATAAAAAATAAAAAACTTCGAAAAATTGAAATGGTTATAAAACGCTTAAAAGTCGATTATTTGTTTTGGAAGTTGTAACATACAAAAAAAATGTTAATATAAGTATTCAATGAAAATGTCAAGTCTTAGAGAAGAACAAAAATCGTTATCTCGTAAATATTCCCGTTTTTGTCCCATTATTATTAACCTAAACTACAATACTCAAACTAGTGCTTTTGCTATTGCTTTTGATTGAAGTAAAATTTCTGGTGGAAAAGTTGTAAACAGACACACACACACACAAAATACATCATGTAATAAAACCAATACATCCCTCACTATGATTAGAATCTAAAAAAACACACCTACGAGCAATAGAACTTCTGCCCTAGAGTAGAATTTGTTTCCAGTTGACATCAATGTTAAAATATTTGATTTTTTTTTTTTTAATAGTTGGTCATAAATAGTTTGTTTTATCAAAACAGGTTAAGCAGTTTTCGAAATTTTTGCCGATGTAAAATAGACCGCGGGGGTTAGAAGTTGAAAACTTCTAAAGCACGTCCGTTACAATACTGATATTTATAAATACAAATTTAAATTCTGTAACTTTGTATTTTCCGTTAAGTTTATGCATGGGAATGGTTGGGGAGGAAGTTAAAACTACCAAAAGGTAAATCTTTGATATTTGCACCATGCATATAGACAATTTTATCCCCCAGGCTTTATTCGTGGGGCGTAAAAAGCTAAAAGCCGCTTTCCTCCCATAACAAAATGGTAAAATTCATAATAATATTCAAACAATAATTGATTACTTTAATTCACTTATAAAACTACTCCGATTCAATTTGAGGTCATGTATCATTATCTAGTCTAAAAGTAAATTTAAAACTCAAATGGATGCTGTAACGGCGACTAATTACGATTATGCGTGAACGTCTAGAAGAAAAGCACCTTCTCGAAAAACACTGTCGGTTACTAAAAAATGTTTCTAATCATTCGCACTGTACCTTAAAAAATGATAGTTTTTGACCCGAGTATTATTAAAATAAAACAAATTTCCAGATTCCCAACAGTTTTTCTCTGAAATTAAAAAAATAAAACTGTTCGTAATAATTGTCGATACATCGATTTTATTTTCGTTAGTTTCTGGCCGGTTTTACCTTAGCCGTACAATGGAAAAAATTAAGACCGACACGCTTAACTGCCTTCAGAACCGTATTGTTGGATCGCAAAGATTTACCCTAAGGACACCGTAAGAAAACTTAAATTTTCCAAAAAGCGTGAGTCAAAAATGTGCGGCAATCACTGCGGATAACGGATAATCAGTTTGTACTTTTTCGAAAAATCGAAAAACGATGGAACCATAATATCATATACTGTAAGCAGTGGCGTGCCCGGGAATTTTCCTACGTGAGGGAATGTAAGAAATAAGAACTGTATAAAACCGTTGCTCTTCTGTACCCGACCGTGTTAATCGGTTGATTGTGGTAATCGGTAATTTAAATGCCGGTTTCTAAAAAAATAAAAAAAAAGCCAATACTAATCGCGAGCTTTTATTTTCCCTCGTAACAAAGCTGGAATATATATGAATTTCTACATAAAATCACCAACGTTTTTTCGTATTTTTAAGCAGAAAACGGGGTAGGGGGAAATAACCCCTAAACTCCCGCTCCGTTACTACTGCTGCTGACCGTAAGCATATTTTCTACCGTGCGCGAAACATAATATAATATCGTTCTCGCGTCGGATCGTCGTCGCGCGTCCTGTATACGTCGTGTATATAGTAACGAGTGCCGCGACATTTGCGAGAAACACTCGAGTCCGCGCGGGGTTCGAGCACTTGTCGCGATAATAATAATAATATAATGAAAACCCGAACCCACACAATACGTATATTTCATAACGTGTACGTTCGATCTAAGGGGGTTCGCGGCGCGTAAAACGTACACCATAAGGCCACTCGACTTTCAGACCGCATGCACGTCGCGTTCTGGTCCGTATTTTTTTTTTTTTTTATTGTTTTTTAATTTATTTCCTCCCTTTCTGCCGGCCGCCGTACACCGGCATATTATTATCGTCCTCCCACCACACCCCCGTGCGGGCAGTGCCCGGCAGCCCGCGCCGTACTCGCGGTCAGGGCCGCCGCGGGGGAAATAAAAACCGTACGCGCACACACCGTATAAAAACCGTACGCGTATAAATATACTATGCACGCCGCGCCGCGCTTACCGCGTATTATAACGTCGCTGAACGCGCGCGGCACGGAAAATATTATTGTTGAAAACGACCGCCGCGGCGCACGGCGCGAACCGGCGGCGGCGACGGCGTATACGCGCGGAAAGGGATCGCGGGGCGTCGGCGGCACGGGGCATATGCGCCGGGACGGCCCCCGGTGCGCGGGGATTGGTCTGCGGCGGCACCGCCCCCCGAATACACGGGATCCGGGCGCTTGTCGCGGACAGCACGTGCCGCAGGGACGGGAGTGTATCCTCGGCGCTGGAAACGGACGCAAGCACCGCAACCTGCAGCCCGTCTGCGCGCATATACTGATACAATATTACAGTGTACTATCGTCGCCGCGAAGACGCGCGAAGCCGTGCCGTGCGGCCTACATTTCCGCGGAACCGGACCACTCAGTTCGTGGATGAATACAGGTAAGGACGTTCACTATATTATGCACCTATTACACGCGTTGCGTAGCGATTGGCGTTAGTGTTGTCGTTGGTAATAATAGCGACGAGTTGTCGGCGCGGGCCGATACCGAGAGGATATCGGAACATCGCCGGGGCGGCGGCGCGCTCAGGAATTATCGCCGTCGGGTCGCGGGACGTATCGCAGAAAATAATGATCGCGAACGAATCTCCGTCGCCTTCTCCGTCCCCCTTCTTCTCGCGACCGCGAACGAATTCGAATCGCCGATTTTTAAATCGACGAATCGAAATTTTCCTTTTGGCCGAAATCTATACATTTCAAGATTGAATGTTACTAAACGAATACCCGTAGTTTTTTTAAAAATATTTCCGAGCCAGTGTGGGAGATTTAACCCTTAACATCCCTCTTGCGTACGTCACTTGCGATCGTCGGTCTAATTCGTGCTAGTCAGCTGTTTTCATAGAATAATAATTGCGAAAATGGTCTTAATCGACGGGTTAATTGTTCTCTATCCATTAATAATGTAATAATTTTAAATATCGCATTTTGGAGTTACGAAAGTCACGAGTTATCGTCGGTTTAACTCGCAATAAAATCGGGATGTCGGATTTTTGTTTCAAATTAATATTTAACCCGATAATTTCGATAAAAAAAAAAAAAATTCTGGAATATGAATAAAAGCGTTTAAAAAATCGGGTTTATCGATTGATTTCTATATCGACTCGTGATTTTCGATTTAAAATATTGGATTGGGACGGTTTAATATCTGTAGTAAACATCAGAATATCGAATATCGGAAAATAATATCAATTTATCATTAGCATTATAAGTTTGAAATTTATTTTTAAAATTCGTTAAATTTCGCACCATGGGTCAGCCACGGTTGTACGTATTGGGTACTAGGGGGAAATTCAGAAAATGTGTTTATCTTAGTATGGTTGTATACGAAAGCGATAATAAACTATTGCGATCGAAAAACGATTCTGAGTGGAGCTCGGTAAACTGGTTAAAATATAATAGGTAGGTACAAGTCATGTTTTTTCTTCGCAGTATCTGCGGTCGCCCGAAAACCGATTGACGTATAGCGTTGCTATTGTTATCAGTTTTATTATTATTACGATTATTTTGTCTGTACTGTCGGGAATCTGTACAATAAATACAAGTACACTGTCAGGCGGACAATCCGTATCTTTTAAAGGTATGACGTGGAAAAAGCAGAGCATTTTTACTAATCGGAAATGTATTTTCCGAGAAAAAACCTTTCGATTTCCGCAGTAAAATCAATACTCAATTCGATAAACTCAACAGATTCTTATACTCGATGCGTGGACGTTAAAACGTAGAGTAAATTTTTACGTCTTCATATTAAAATTTTTTTTCAATTATCGGTTAAGTTAGGTTAGGGAATCTGTGATGGTAATCGTATCGATCTTATGAAAAACGCTATTTGACTATATTAAATCGATAATTATCGTCGGTGAGATGTATTTTCCGGCGTCAGTTCAATTGAAACGTTATTTATGTCAACTTTATTTTAACGTGTTCATTTTTTTCCATATGCAAAAAAAATGTATTCTAGGTGATTACAATAATTTCGTAAAGCTCTATAAAGCATAATTAATTTCCATATCCATTTATTTGCCCCTTATTTGAATTTTTCCTGCGATCGAGTAATTCACTCTAGACCAGCGTTTTTTAACCAGGAATGCGTGAAACCCTAGGGGTTCGCGAAAAAGTATTAGGGGATTCGAGGGAATAAAAGCCTAATAGTTGAAAAAAAGAAATTTTTCTTAAATATCTTATGTGAAAATATATGAAAAGTTGATATTTAGGAGTTACTTAAGTAGTAGTGAGAGGTTAAGAGGTAGGCGAATGAAAAAAGAATCAAATCAATATTTATTCCGTTCAACAGAAATACCTAACGGCTAACGTTTTCAATAGGTATCAAAATATTCGACGAATTTATTATAATACTTATACTTTTTGCAGATCATTGAATATACTTAAGACGAACTTGCATGTAAAATCAACAAAAATGTGTTGTACTCTCTTCGCTCTCGATAAATAATACGAACTAATCGTTGTATGAAAAAGTTACATTATTTTTTTCGCGCTCTCATGAGTAATATCAACAAAGGCCTATGAAATTATAAAAGACCAACTTTTGCGCTGGTACATTGGAGTATACGAGAAGAAAGACTAAAACGCCAAAGAGCTTAACTATATTACGCAGTTTCTGTGTATGAGTAAGCAACTAAAATAAACGTTGGTACAGTATTTTCATTTTATTTTATGAATACTCGATAAAAACAAAAAAAAAATATCGAAAAAATAAAAGAACATAAAAAAAAAATTTAACTTTGTGCATTTAAATAAGTTGTTTGTATTTACTATTACAGGTCTCGATTTAAAAAATTAACATTAGGTAAATGCGAGTACAACGAATAAGGGGAAACAAGTAAAAGGGGATGCTTTGTTCTCATATTTTGTCGTTATGTTTGATGTTATATATATATATATAAAAAAAACTCTTACACTAGAATTAAACGAATAAAATACGATATATTATGTATACGAGTATCAAAATGAATACAATAATCAATGCGTTAAATGAAAAACAAAAAAAAAATTTCTCGAAATTAAAACTAAAATTACTATGATGGTATTATAAACGAATTAGTTATATGTGTATAACGTGTAAAAAAAAAAAATGTATAACTGTGATGGGATTAATACAAACGATATTAACCATCCACCTCACCAAATAATAAAAAAAAAAAATAGTAAAAAAAGTTTAAACATTTTATCAAATTGGTGTCTCGTGACGATTGTATGTATCATAATATTATCGAAGACTTATCGGTGTTAAGGGTGTTTTCTTAGATTTTAATTTTGGCTAAATGTTGTCGGTCCACCGACTCGAATGTGCCGTAAAAGAGAATCGAGGGCGTCATCTGAGGTATTATGCGGTATTATATGTATATCATGAGCCTTCGAACAATACACCCGTCATTACAAATAATATAGAAAATGTCTCATTTATTTTTTTTATAAAATAAATGTATTTACTGATTCGCGCATAAAGAATTCTATATATATAATGAACGGCCGAAATTCCAATAAAAAGAATCAAATCTTCTTGGTTATTATATTTATTATTAAAATTTTACGCCTAGAAAATACCGATACATGTATAAGGTGTAAACATTCCAGGGTTTCTATAGTTGTTTTTCACCGAATAGAATCAAAAATAACGAAATCGTCATTGCCGTAAACTTTCCCGTTTTCGTACCTATTTTTCCGGCGTTTCCCAAACTGCAAAGAAAATAATGGCCTCTTTAATACACTAACTATATAAATACGATTTTCTTTTATAAAGTAATGTTGCACTCGAAAATCGGAGCATCACTTCAGATTTAAAAGTTGTTTGCAGACAAAAAAACACCCACATTTCATAGCAAAACCAACACATTCCTAGCTTTTTGCGTTCGCCCTTGAACATATTGTTTTAAGATACATAGTTTCGGAAATAATAGGTACTATAATTTCATAATAGTTACTAGGGTCGGGAAACCACTAAACTTTTTTATTGTGTATATCGGTTGTACTTAAATTGGTTTGTTCCTAAATTAAATTGGCATCTCATCATAAATCGCGGTGTCATACCTAAATAAAATATATAGATGCTTGTTACGGTATTGAAGACCATTTGCGATAAAAAGTGCACGGTATATTCAATTGTCTTTGTTCGCATAAATTCGAGTAAAGCGTATTCCGCCCGGGCACTCTCGTACTATGTCAATGTAGGAAAAAATCGGTGTACTAAAGATTATCATTTTTACAAAAATAACAAAAAAAAAATGCTCAAAATATTCGGTCGATTTCCTTCTATGATTGTAGCATATTTACATAATATACATTATATATTACATTACTACATTATTATTTACATAATACACGCTGTGTAAATGTACACGTATGGGTAGTATTCATCGGATAATGTATACATTATCGGTTTTTTGTAAATATAAATTATTTTTATTAACAATTATTATTTACTGACACACTAAATAGGCATCAAAAAATGACTTGTTTCATTCGACGTCCATCCGATTAACATTATCGCACTTTCGCGCTTTGAAATTTTCCCCTCCAACGGGGATATCATTAATGACCTCGCAAATTTTCGATTGATTCCCGTAATAAAACTACCCGTACTAGTAGACGTATATTGAACTCAAACAGTCAGTTCTCGGTTTACATCATGCATACTAGCACACTAAACCGGTCAATGGGGTCAAATTCCCACTGTACACAATTGGATAAATAACAAAATTACGAAAAGTTGAAATCTCTGATGAACGTTGGACAAGGGAGTCAATATCTACAACAAAAATCGTAACCGAGAGATACATTCGCGTTTAAATTCAGTCCAAACGACGAAAAGTGAGTGCTAGTATTTCTAGTGGTAGAAGGTCTGATGATAAACAACCATAGACAGGACAGACGCTAAAACCGCTTCAGATTTTGTACAGAGGAATTCAGCTGAGAAACTGAAGGAAGGAATAACTGAGGAAGTTAGGGAGGTAGGATACAGATGGGAATTTAATGTTTATCTGTAAGTAATGATAAACCGTTGCTAACGAAAAAACGATTTTGAGGAGAGTTCAGTTGATAGTGTTACTTTGTCAACAATATCATATATGCTATATTATGGTAAATTAATAACATAGGTATTCTTTAATAATATTTATTTAATATTATACCTATTTTATCGTTTATCTCGGGTTTTCCAATTTATTGGGTGAAACTCCAGGGAAAAATCAAAAAATTACATTAAAAAACATTAAACCCTTTTAAAACCCTATAAGTCATATTAACCTTATACAACTTATTACATACAACAAGGGCCTACCCATCGTGTGAATGCATGTCTGTATTTTTTGTCATTATTTTAGACTCTGAGCGAAGCGAAGGATATATTAGTTTAAAATGATGTTTACTTTAAACATTTTTTTTTTATGTAAACACTTTCTACCAGAAAGCTTACTCTGGTTATCAAGTATAGCATTTTTCCTGAAAGTAAATGTTCCCTGAGTGGTACTTTAAAAAAATTAAGTTTTGGCATCCCCATTTATATTCGAGATAATGAGGAAAACCTGGTTCTTTAAGTTAAAAATTATTAAAACATTAAAAAACGGTTTTCATTGGCAACTGTTTTTATTAATTTTTTTTATTATTATTAAGTTTTTATTATTTTTATCTTTTTTAAACAATCGTTGTCGCGGAAACGCACATTTTTGTAATTATTTTACTATAATATGACACCTATTCAGAATAGTTTTCTTATTAGAAATAATTTATTATTGCATTAAATTCCTACATGCATCCTTCCTTCCCAAGTTCCCACCTAGAAAAGTTATGTATTATTTATAAATAATAATAATAAATATGAGAAGTAATGGACATTTTAATAATATTTACAATCAATAATAATAATCGTCACACTAATAACAACCATAAATAATAATAATATAAGCCATTAATATATATCATAATCAGCATTTTAATAAGTATAATAGGTAATAATAAGCCTAATGATCAATTGAATAATAATAATAATGAGCATTTAAATAATGATAACCGAATCAGCATAGTTATAACAACTATCAATCATAATAATAACCATGAACAAATATTATAATCATAATTTTGATAAGGGGAATACGCATACAAATAATAACAATCATGACCACTTTATATATCATATTTATAATCATCAATAATAATAATCAGCATATTATAAATTATAAGCAAACTGATACTAATAATGATCATTTTAATAATAATAATCAAATCAGCATCGTAATAATGATAAAAACTTTTAACAATATTAATCATCAATAATAATAATCAGTATTTTAAAAAAGCTGTACCAGGATAATAGGGGCGGGTGCAGTCATTGTTGTAGGTGATAATTTAGGAAGGTGGGATATAGAAGATAATTGAATGTATATCTGTAAGCAACGATACACCATTGCTAAAGTAAAAATGATTCTAAGCGTAGTTCAGTTGATAGTGATGCTTTGTCAACAATATAAATGTGCCATTTTATGGTAAAGTAATTAAATATGTATTATAGATTTGCTTTAATTATATTTGTTTTTTATTGTATCTATTTTCCCGTTTTTCCCGGTTTTTCATATTTGTTTGGAAAATTTTTAGGAAATCCGAAAAATAACTTCCTTAAAGTATCTTCCCAGGAAGATTTCCTTTCAGAAAAAATTCTATAATTGTAAATCATACTAATATTACTGGTAGAAAAGTTGTTCACAGATAAAAAAAAAAAAAAATGTATAACACCTTTGGAAAACTATAATTCACCGCTCTACTCAGAATCTAAAATAATTAAATTTAATTAAGGTAAATTTTTAATTATGTAATTTCAATATAAATTTTCTCCGATTGTAAAATATGAGCATATATTAATACATACATAAATATAATATAAATATAATTATATGTACAAAGATAAATTTAATTGAAGATCTCGCAGATCGTAACGAGGAATGTATTGGTTCATCTACTAATATGTGTGATCTTTTTTTTAGATTCTGAGTGGAGCAAGTATTCGTATTAACATGATTTTTATTTTATTATTTTTTTGAATTGTTTGTAGCTTTTTGAAATTTTCACTGGGATGTGATTACAATGGCCATTAGAAATGTTAGGCATAGAATTTTTGGACGAAAGAAAAAAACGTTAAATTAAAAAAAGAAATTATAATAGTTTAAGTAATCACAATGTTTTCAAATAAATGAGTGCAAAATAAAATAATTTATAATAATTATTAGTCGTTGACTATACATTTTGTCATATCACATTTACGCAATTAAAACTTAAATAATACACAATAAGCACTGAAAATTATTCCACTCTCAGCAGAGAAAAATATTCATCTCAATTCTTATTTTAATTTATACATTAAAAAAAAAAAAAAACCATAATATGCGATCACAGAATTGTGTGTTAAAATCATAAACGGTTTTATTCCTGTTTACGGTTTCATATCGAACGTTTTGTTGTCGTGTCCGGTTTTTTCTTCGGTTTTGATTTCGGCCCAAGGTTGTCGTTTTCCCGAAGCGAATATACCGTAGAATACCGAGCCGAGCAAATAGATACCGCTGGAAATTAAAAACACCCACTGCCATTCTTCTGCGCTCTATAATCGAAAGAGTTTTTAAAGTTTTCAATTTTGAAATGATAATATTTTTTTATCTGCAGTAATCGTTTTAATCACGGCGGACACTCACTTTATGTTTTACGATAACACCGGCCAACATGGGACTTATAATTCCGGGTATTGTCGCAAACGTGTTGGAAATTCCTAACAAAATGCTGGCATATTGGGGCGCAATGTCCAAAGGGTTAATACTGGTGAAAATAAATAAATACCAGTTAGACATTTTCGAACTCATTATTTTTTTTGCAAACTGCCGTATAATGATTTTTCACCTGAATCCGGCCCAAGCGAATGCTCCGAGTCCTACGGCCAGCGTCAAACAAACTATGGATTGTGTTGGGGTCGTGGAATTGGCCGCCGAGTACATGAACACGGTCTGGCTAACGAAAGCGCCGCATGTGCAAAGTTTTCTGACCTATAACATTGTAAAGTAAATTTGAAAGAATCCGAATTTGCACAAAGCACTTTAGATATCCATGGGTAGGTTAAATCCACGAGTAGGTGTAATCCACACCTTTGTAGTAGAGAGTATTTCGTTTTTTCTAATCCAGTCGACGAAGAAACCGGTGACCTGGAGAATAATTGACATGACCAAGTACGGCAGAGCCGACAATAAACTTCCTTTTCCTATGTCGAACTTTAACACGTCTAATAATGGAAATGCGAACGATATCATAAACAGCGATCATAAAAACTCCATATTTACTGTTTTACCATTCATGTAGCTCGGTAATTGTGTAAGTAACGTGTAGAATCCCCAGTTCTCGCAAAAATGAGCGCACGTTATCGACCATACGGGCATTGACGTGAATATATCTTTCCATGGATAGTTGGAAAAACTGACTGCGCCAAATAAACAAAAAATTATAAAATAAATAAATCTCTTTAGTTTTTTCATAAATCCCTGATCACTACGTTATAACGACACTTGAGAAAACATTAGTATTTGGGCAATTCGAGGTGAGCTTATAAATTTCATCTTTTAAAATAAGTAAAGATCAAAATCACTGAAAGTAAACGCGTTAATATACTACTCATATATCGATAAAGTTATGTTTTTTTTTCTTAAAAAGTTAACGATTTTTGGTTTTGCCAAAGTTCTTTTTGGCAATCAAAATGCCCCCCGAGTGTCGGGTTTATACGAACTAATACCGAATAACCGCATTACTATACTTTGTCGCTCGTCAATGGGTCCAATCGAGTTGACAATGTACTCGAGCTCTTCTTTGGTAATGTGTTTGTCTTCGGTCGGTGATTCGGTAATGGAAAGCAACCAAACGGTGCACCATATTATCGCGACAAATCCTGAAAGAGAATAACACAAAATCAAGATAAGGTGCAAGACAGTGTATGTTGTGAAGTTTTTTGATTTTCGACAAACGAATATTATATTATTGTATAGTTATCTGGAACGCGTCTCTTGGCCCCTCAACGACCATTGGTAAATGCTCAATTTTTCTTATCTCATCAATATCTCTATATTCTCCAATTATTCGGCTTATGTGCACCATCAACCTCAATCCCTCATTCTCATTTTGCCACTAACAAAATTTTTTATTCTTTTTTTTTCATAAATTATGGGTTAATTACTACCTACTTTACCTACTAGCATAAAACACACTTGTTCATCATTATTTGTACTTTATATTGTTTGGGCTTTGGCTTGTATTGTTGATAAATAAATAAACAATTCACGCACCTGGTACGTAAAACGTGGAAGGCCAACCGTAATTTTCGGCCAACCAACCGCACATCGGATATCCGATCACCGTGCCCACAAAACTGCCCGAGAAAGCGAACCCCCCCAGACGGGTACGTTCTGTGGGCGGAGCCCATCTTGACCATACGGCATGTATGCCCGGATAAACGACTCCCTAAGTAGAGAACAAAAACTGTAAGACATTATTTTTATTATAAAATTAAATATTAGAGCATCATAAATAATATGCGAACCTCGAATACGCCTTCGATTACTCTGAGGAAAATTACCAGATAAACCGAATATCTGGCGGCAGCAGGTGTAAGGATGGTCAGTATTGCGGTACACAAAACGCCGTAACCGATCAGTTTCACGCCTCCAATTTTGGAGCCCAACAGACCGCCGATCAGTTGTGTGGATATGTATCCGTAAAAGAACGAACTCAAGATAGCGCCTCGGAGTTCTGGTCCCCAGTCGAATTCGCTCGCCTGTTTTGGGAAAAAGAACTCGTTACGAAATATTTGTAGAAAACAATTCTCTTCAAAGATAATAACTGACACCGTTTTAATATCGAATAGTTACGGATGTTTTAAACAAACAGTTTGGGAAGGAGATGGACAATTTGCTAGTTACTGGTGAAACTAATAATAATCCACAATGTTCGATAACTTAATGAATATAAATTCGATTAATTGATAACAAATTAAGAAGTAAACACGTTAAAAGTTAATTTGAAAATGTAATTGATTATAAAGTTAGTTTAATTTTTTTGTAAAATTATTAAAATCATAAGGCATGCTATGGCAAATTACGTTATTGGCTTTACTATGATGTGTTTTTTTTTTTGTTAGTTGACAACATTTATTCCAGAATAATTAATATTGTCTCAAGTGTAGTATTTTTTCGATAACAATTTGTATTTAGTTAGTTTATCGGAGAGGCAATTTTTCTGATTATTTTCTTAATAATCGGGAAATACGTAGAAGAAACAGGAAAATTTATGGCAATTACCTTTTTGTCATTTTCGATTTTTTGTTTGTTATAATTTCGTTAAATATCATCACCCTAAAAGTCCTACGGGATACTTATATTAGCATTATATAGACGCGGTCAAATTTTCAAAATAATTTGGCGATTTGTGAGCTATTTATAGCTATTTATATTTATTTATTTGAAACTGTTAAGGTTTTTAAATTTTTTTAAATTCGGTTTTATACGGATACAATTGTGTTGGCTAAGTTGAAATCCTTGAAAATGTTATACGATGTTTATCAGAAGACGTGCTTAGAAGTAAAAAGAAAGTTAAGTGTGATGTAGCAGTGTTTTGTTTATAAGCTTTTAAGTTCAAATTTAGACGAAAGTCGTGAAAATCACGGAATTTCAAAATTTTTTAGCCGAATTTCGCTCAGAATCGTTTTTTGTTTGCAACAATTTGTTGCGTACAGATATTAATTAATTAACTGTGTGCATTGTACCTTCTCAACTCTCCACTTACCACAGTGGCACACTCGTCAGCAATATTAACCATTTTTTATTTTAGTTAAAATTAAAACGGTTATTATTAAGAAACTATTGATCGGATATGAATGCACGATACATTTAAATGTTTCGAATAATATTTTCTAAAAAATGGTTATTTTGAAAATTTTAAAAAGTGGAAAAAAAAAGTAATTTTTTTCAGTGATTGAGAGATGAAAATAAAAATGAATATTGTGAGAGGTATTGGCGTTCGGATAACAGTTTAGGACACCTTGTATTCGTGTCAGGCAGGCATGTCAAACACGCGGCCCACGGCTACCAATATTAACGGGCAGAATGAAAAAAATTATTAAAATATATAAATTTCGTGTCACGACATCTTAGAGAACGGTATATTTTTCGTATACATTATTATAGTGTGTTATCTTCTAATACATTTTAACCGAAAAAGTATTATATTTATAGACTAATAATTAACTGATGATATCATCGGTACGTGACACACCATGCCTTTTCCATTGTCAACGTCTAATCTCCGTGTGGTTATTTAACAATAAATATTATTAAAAATATTTCCAAATAATTAAATTGTACTTGTGTCCGTAAAGAATAAAATTGAAAAATTCGTATAAAATGTATTTTTTCGGTAAATATTTACGTGCTGCTCGCATACCGTAAACTATTTAACATGTTATTTGGCTCGCTTGATACTTTGAGACTGATATGCCTGGTGTAAGGAGTAGGGGTGAAAATTCGGAAACACCGTTGAAACAAAGTCCAAACGTTTACATACACAGGTAATGATTGAAAATCCGGAAATCGAATTCGCTTAAAACCTTTCCGAGATGATTAGCGATAAATTAAGTATTATTAAACTTTGACTTATACTAACGAAATGAATAATTTTATCTAAAGAATTTGTTTTTTTATTTTATGTATGGTAGCAATACGACTCGTCGAAAAATAATAAAGTACAAACATAATTATTAAAGTGGTTAACACTCGTAAATAAATATATAAATAAAAAATGTATATATAAAAATAAAAGAAATAAATTAATGAATGTGTTGCCTGAAGTATTATGATAAGTGTAATATACTACCGGGTTCGAATAAAAATTCATCATCAGGTATATCACAGTCAAAATGTAAAACGCGACTCGACGTGAGTTGATTGATCAATTTACCCGATGATGGATTTTCAATTCGAAACCGGTCGTACAATACACTTGTCATAATACTCCAGACGACGCATTCATTCATCTATATATTTTATTTGAAAAATAATAATTTTTACATTTTATGAAAAAAAAAAAAAAAAAATGTTATTCGGTGTGTACAACGAATTTACATACCTACACTCGGTAAATGGAAACGTCGTACTATGACGATTACGTTATCCATCGTAAACTGTAAATTATTTTTTAAATATTTATCGAGTTCGAACATTTATAACGCAATCGCCGCGTGTCGATTTCCAAACGTTCTTGTCGACTTTCGTTTTTGTACACGCTTACAGGCGAAGACAGAATATAAAACAAATTATTATAATTTGTATAAATATTATATTAAGCGGGTTCGTATTTTTATTTTTATTTTTTTCCCCCGGTAGCAGCAGACCGGTAATCGTATCGGTACACGATTGGGTATTGAAAGTATACAATAATTATTGTCGTTCATTAATGTCGCGTACAATTAGCGGTGCGCTGCATAATGCATAATATCATACGCGCGCAGCGTGCAGTGTTTTTTGGTGCACGAGTTTTCTGAACACACTGACCTCATAAAAATGTATAATAACAACACATAGAATCGCATTCCATTATTTTACTTTCATTTCTCGAGGCGCTGCGCTCGCGGTGTGCGTTACAAACGGTCTTTTTCACGTTTCGTTACTTTGAAACGTTTTCCTTTATCCGCCCGAATCAAAAACAGCGGCCCGGTCGACGTTCGGTTGCCGTACCCCCGGTCCGATAAAACGATTCGCGCGTTTTCGAACGTGTTTGATTTGCAATACGGAAAAAAAAAAAAAAACAAAACACCCGTAAACCGTTTCCGGGCGTACGAGGTTATACGAGAGGCGAAAAATATGACAATACCGCAAATATAATTGGATCGGACTTACTCTGGTTTCCGTGGACGAAGTCATGGCTACGATTCCGACGCTCAGATTCACCCGGAGCGAGTAAACGTTGAAAAAACCCAAAAACGCCAACAACCCGACTAGGTTCCGGCGCTGTTTCCAGAACGGCGGTTGCCCGCCGCTGTCGACAACAAAATAACAACATCGTTATCAATGCGAATAAAATAAAAATATTTATAATACAAGCAACTGCAATATTACCTCGTCGGGTTCTCGCCGTTTTCGGGTGGCCGGTCCATGGCGAACTGAACGCGTCGGTCCTGGCTGATCGAGAGCGGCGTGCACGCGAACGACCGGTTCACCGTGTAGTATAGAGAACGTATCTACAGAGTGATCACAACATCACGTGTAATACATCCGGTAATTGTTGACTTTTCCGCGTCGGGAAATTTACAAAAACAAACGATGTTTCTGAAATGTCACGTCGCCCTTAATTTTTCGTCTCTCATATTTCCGAGGGGCCGTGAAATCGCCATCGTTTCGATTTTCGAACGACAACCTATACATTAAAAATTCCATTAACGGTTCGGACTTTTAAATAGAAATTTCGGTGTCGAAATCGTACAGTTTTCTTCGAGCCAGCCGCTGACGAGATATCATACGCTTTTATATTGTGCTTGTCGCGGAGCGATACATTTAAACGCCGCGTTCCGCACAAATGACACACTCCGTATACTTATTCACTTCTCATGACGGTAAACGACACAATATCGGTTATTTTATCTGGCGTCCGATATTCGAAAATAAAGAGTTATAGAGTCGTACCGCATCGGCATTACGTGTTAATAATATCGTTATCTACGCGGCTACACGTGTGAAAATCAGATTTTGTATACGATTTTTTGATTTATTTATTTTTTTTTTTCATCACCTATCCCCGCCCGATTATTATCGGCGTAGAGCTTTCGGTAATCGACGGTTCTCGTCATAATACTGGCACAGCTATTAAAATCTTTGAAGTCTGTTTGTCGCCACGTCGCGTCGTCACTAGCGTCACTTTATTGCTACCGCGCTATAATCCTCCGTCATGGCCGCCGTTCGAATCAACATGTGGTCAGTTCGTCGAGTCGATATCACGTTCGACGTACACCGTAGAACGGAGACATTGTTTTTGTACTGGCAATGTCGTTGAAGACTGTTATTATTACTATTATTATTGGACCGATTAACCACAAATTATCTTTAGGAAAAGTTTTTTTTTATTATTATATTTACAGCGTATCCGTAGACGTTTTTTAAATTCTATATCCAAGTGTACGGGGGGGGAGGCAGTTATTTTAAATCTTTTATAGGTACCTTCGAAAGCACAATAGTTATTACGTGTAACCGAATATTAAAAAAAAAAAAAATAAATAATCTAACCTAACCGCCGCCCGTAACGCACTTGTCTTACGATTTTTATTCGAAATCAAATAATATTGTTATACTTTATTACTTTACAATTATTCGAATACTTGTTGAAAATCCGTTCGAATAAAACCGCAGATTAAAACGACAACGGTTTAGCGACGTTGGCAACGGGCCTATAGTTTTAGCGTGGGTATACAGAGTGTGACGGAGTCACTCGCCTTTCATATTATAGGCGTTTGCGGACGATAAAATACGATTTGATCGATCTGCTATCAGATTTTTCGGACAAACAATATTATTAAGTACTTACTTTTGTAATATAACATTGTAATTTGTTTGTGGCTTTCAAACATTTGGTAGATTTTGAGTATACGGACAGAACAAATATAGCAGAACAAATTATAACAAATTTCCGTTGCGAAGGGATGACGTGTGCAGGAAATTAAACAACGATAGTTTCCCTAAGAACGTATTATTACGTGAGGTGGAAACTGAGTGTCATTGTTCCCAAAATACACATTTGAACATTTCGATGTAGAACATTAGAATTACAAACTATTATACTTATAATTCATAATATTTTTCGGATCATAAATCATTAATTACAATTACTTGTTGATGTAAATAAATAAACCAGGACTTATCAGTCAAAAATAAAATCGGTATTATGTTTTTAGGTCTACCATAAGATTTTAATATGTGTTTTTCCAAAATATGGACATTTTTTTTTTGTCCCACTTTAATTTCCGTTATCGTTCTTACTGCTTCCGATTCCCATTTCCTTGTAACATACTCAAATAGTCTCGGTTTATTTTCTCTCATTTTGCTTAAGCACAAATTGCTTATGGAAATGTGTTTTAAATATTTCAAAATACCAAATAGCGAGATTAAAATATGATAGAAAATATTTAGAATCTTGAGATAAACTTAAAAAATGTGATTTGTTTAGAATAGACAAAAAGAGAAAATATGTAAATAAATAATAAAATAAAAACAAAATGATTAAATGATAATACTTGTAAATAAATATATAAATAAATAAATAATTAAAAAAATTAATGCTTCGTCTAGAGTGTTACGATTTGTATATTATACGACCGGTTTCGAATTAAAAACTCATTGTCAGGTAAAATCACTAAGTCAAAAAGTAAAATGCGACTGAATATGAAGAAACAAATGAAGGGATACACAGAGAGAAAATAAAAAAATTATAAAATTAATCGTTTTACATAGAAATAATTTATTTTAATAGGAAAGATTATTTAAAATGAATTGTTATTAGACATAAATATAAAATAATTGGTTATTATTTATTATCTAAAATGTATTGATATTAGATATCATTTTTAAAATCAGTTTGTTCATTTAAAATATTATCACAATTATTTTTCTTTATTTCATTGTGTATGTGTATTTCTTCTAAAACTGAATTAATGTAAACGCTATTTTTGGTATTTAATATTTCTAAGCCTATATTAATATCAAAACTCAATTTATAGTTATTTTCTAAAACATATTTAGCGAAATTTGAATTAGGGGTAGTCGTTTTTAATTTTATATCAGAAATGTGTTCTTTTTATCTTATTTTAAAATTTCTATTTGTCTTACCTATATAAAATCTATTACAGTTACATTTAAGTTTATAAATATCCAAAATAACATTTACATTGATTCAGTTTTAGAAGAATTATGCATACGCAATGAAATAAAGAAAAATAATTGTGATAATATTTTAAATGAACAAACTGATTTTAAAAATGATATCTAATATCAATACATTTTAGATAATAAATAATAACCAAATAGTTTATATTTATGTCTAATAACAACTCATTTTAAATAATCTCTCCTATTAAAATAAATTATTTCTATGTAAAACGACTAATTTTATAATTTTTTTCGTTATGTATTCCTTCGTTTATTTCCTCATATTCAGTCGCGATTTTACTTTTTGATATTGGAATTTTACCCGACGATGAATTTTTTATTCTAAACCGGTCACACATCACGGTACACATCATAATACTCTAGGTGACGAATTCATTTATTTATATATTTAAAAAATATGTATTTTAGTTGGTTTTGTGTAGGAAATGATAATAATTGATAATTTAATAAATATTTGTATAAAAACACTTTTATACTTTTAATCTTAATATTATTGCGTAATGACCCGAACAAATAGCGGTTTAATATTAATCCGTTTAATTTACGAGAAAATCGAATATCCATGCAGGGACGGATTCAAGGGGGGTCTAGGGACCAAGCTCCTCCAGATATATTATTTCTCCGATTTTTTTTTTAATTCTATAGATCCTTATATTACTATATTCCAATCACTGATACGTATGAGAAAATAATATATATTATATTGTATTTTAATTGTATTTATGTTGCAAAAAAATTGTTGGCTCACCCCCACATCTTTGTTCAGGATCCGTGCATGGATCCTAGTGTGACGAATAATGTTACTAGAAAAAAAAAATCACCTAAACCAAAAAGACAACGCACAATATCGTTACTCTATCGTTAATAGCATCATTATTTTTATTATTATCAGTATCGCGATCGTCCAATATCATAGGTATGTACGTTATGTTTCGCATACGAGCACCTGATATTATAACGGTACACAAAATACAATCCTCCTGACACCTGTGGCGCGCCTTAAACTATAAAAGTGTAATGTAACCGTTGTCCTCGATACACGACACAGTTCGTTTCGACTGCAGTAACATTATAACGTCCGAAGTTCTACACTGTGCAGGCACTCAAAGTTCAAAATACCTATAATACCTGTAGTCGAGGCTGGACACTAAAGAGTCACACGAGTTACATTCGATTCGTCTTTTAGCAAGTCAACTGCCGTAGTTATTTAATAGGTCTAATACAGTATCGACAATGAAACTCAGTGACAAAGATTATACAAAAAATAAAATAAAATGGTCCTTCGAAGCCAAATCAGCCTAACGCTATGTGTACCAGTATTGGTACTCAAAGCATATGAAATGAACGAGTTAAAAATATTTATACTTATTATGCTTAGGGTACTGACCGTGAGTACCAGATGTGGTAGGTACTCAAGGCGCAGTAAACTTATTAAACTTTTAAATTTTACTTTTGATATATTACAAGCCGTCGAAAATTCGAGTTAACAAAAACAAAATTTAAAGGTTTAATAAGTTCCAATTTGTATTTTAAATAAACGGTTTAAAAAGGTAGTTAAAAAAAGTGAAGAGTTGCTATTTTTAAAAGACGTATAAAAATGTTTGAGACGAAAATATTGAAAACGGAGTTCTCAGCGCGATCTGTGGGAAATTTTTCACTTTCCAACAAAAAAATAATCATCGATGTCCACAGACACGAAAGTTTTTCCCATAAGGCACGATTTCGCGTCAAAAACAGTATAAATCCCATAACACAACATTACATTTACAATTTATATACCCTTTCAACAGTTTAATTTTTCGTTTTTTACTCACTAATGTATGGAGTTCCGGGTTCAAACTAAGTATGATTTGATATTTCCTGTAGAATAAACACGAGGGGGGGGAGGGCGGTTGATTATTCTTATTAAGTATACCCGAAGAACCTTAGGTTTAAGGTCTGATCATGTTTCACTGTGATAATAACAAGGAAAATCAAGTAATTCAAGTCAATAATACGACGTTAAACATTTTTTAGTGAAATTACTATCGATAATATCGCCGACGTTTATTATCTCATTTCGAAATCCGAAGAGCGACATTATATTTTTTAGTGTGCTGCGTTGTGAACAAATAAACTTCGCGAGCGACGAAGTTCGTTAAATCGTCCGAATCGTTACGGGAGTACGTAAATATTGTTTGTTCCTGTGGGTCGCCTCCCCGCGCGCAATTACTGTTATTATTGCACCGAGGGGTCGCCTCGGGTAATTGAATACACCACGACGATAATATAAGCGACTTGGCGGTGAATTCGTTTGGTTTTTTTTATTATTATTTTTTATTTATTGGCCCGACAGATTTTCGAACGTCTAAAATCACAAAAAAAAACGGTAGGGTAGCCAAGAGAGGCTGACAATTATTTTTCTACCTTAATTTTCAATATTACGTATACGTATCGAATTCTTTTCGTGCTCCACGCAAATCACGTTTGTTTCGAAAACGGTCTTGCCTTTTGTGTTGTATTATTTTGAAAATATCCACAATTTCGAACTCTGTGGTGATTGGTCGATTTTAAAAGCCGATTAAAACCTCACGAGTTTTAAATTACCCAAGCGTAAAACCAAAGCCAAACCTAACATAAACTAGCCGAACCTAACCGAACGAATTATAAACGCGGTACATTATACTCGAGTGTCGTTATGATTTCAGATTACAACCGGTTCGGCAGAATGACAATGGACGTCCACCATCACCGGAACGTGACGGCCGCGTCGTCGTCACCGCCCGCGCGGTATTCGTCGCCGCCCGCGCGGTACTCGCCGCCGGCGGCGGTTACGGACATGGCGGATCAGGTGACGTCTTTGCCGGCCGTCGCGCTACACCACCAGCGGCCGCAAAAGCGCAGTTTCGACGTGGCGTTCCTGATGGCGCCGGACGATCTGAGCAAGCGGAGACCGCGGCCTCAGCAACCCATACTGCAACCCACACTGCAGTCGGTCGCGCGGTCGGCATTCACGAAAGTGTCGCCGGACCCGCCGGCCCTGTCACCGTCATCGTCGCCGGCCACGCCGCCGCCTATCGAGTTTAGCGCTTATCTTCAGCATCAGCAACAGCAGCACCATCAACAGCATCAGCATCACCTGCAGCACCAACAGGAGTGCAGTCTCAGCCCGCCCCTGCCGGCGGCCGCGACACATTTTATGTCGCCGTTCCCGTTGGGTTTCCGGTCACCGTTCGCTATGATGATGCCGTCCCGGCCACAGCTGATTGCCGCGGCCGGTTGCAAAGAGTACCCGTCACCGTCACTGCAGTCACACCAACAACATCATCCCTATCCTCATCACCCCCAACACCAACAACAGCAACAGCAGCAACAACAGCAGCAGCAGCAGCAACAACAACAGCAACCGCCGCCACCACCGCTACCGTCGCCGTCACCACTTCAGTTTGGTCCGGCGGCCGCAGCGGCCGCTGCTGTAGCCGCGTTGCCCGCCATGCTGTTGCCCGCCTCCATCGCCGCGGCCGCTCTTACATTGCCGTCGCAGAACGTGTGCGCCAAGTGCAACGTCAGCTTTCGTATGACCTCCGACTTGGTGTATCACATGCGGTCGCACCACAAGGGTGACAGTAGCAGTGCCGGCGGCGGCGGCGGTGCGGGAGGTACGGGCGGCGGTCTGGACGCCAAGAAGCGCAGAGATATGGACAAGCTACGGTGTCCGGTATGCGACGAGAGCTTTCGGGAACGGCACCACCTGACGCGGCACATGACGGCGCACCAAGACAAGGAGGGCGACCGACTGGACGACGAAGACGACGTGCCATTGCAGCAGCACCAGCACCAGCAGCAACAGGGCGCCAAATGACGTAAGGCGGCCGCGGGCAGCAGGAGGCGCAACGCCTCGTACTCGCGGCTAGCGGACGATCATCGCATCATATAAACGTCCGTTTGAACTGTATATTCCTCATTTTCTCATCCTTAACTTCGAGTAGAGACATTGTATCACTAGTATAAGTTTTTTAATTACCTATTAAACATATTGAGCAATAATTAAAAGTATTGCGAAGTTTAGTTCTCTAAACTCCGAATAACTCCGTTCGAAGTTTTCTGTCACTGCGCCCGGTAAAATATCACCGCCGGTGGCCGTATAAATCAATGGATTCTAGCAAGTGAATAATCATTTTTTAGGTCTTCACACAAAGATCTCTAAACGCCGACAAAACCCTTAGAGTTTAGACTTAACGACCACCGTTTGTATACTCGGCTATTAATTTTTCCAGACTTATTTACCTCATACGTTTCCCGTGAATAAAAAAAAAAATTATTCTTTCAACTGTATAATTATAATTATATAAATATATATTTGTATGCATAAGTAATTAAGTGAGTAATCAAGTAAGTAATTAAGTAAGTAAGTAGGTAATGGAAGCAATGTTTTATTATAAATATGTTTATAATAAAATATGTATTTAACGCAAAAAGAAAAAAACACAATCTATTAATATATTAACAGTCGGTATTGCGAGAGCAAATAGCGTTTATAAAATGGATGGTTTTACATTTTTTATAAAAATCAAAAAAAAAAAAAAAAATGAATGAACTTATACATTCTCAACGATTACGTCTTCAGATGTTCGGTGGATTACAATTAGTTTTCGGGGAAGCATAGTCCGCCAGTTTGCCGCTATTTGCTGTTATGGCCGGGATACGAGTGTAAATTTCGATTTGTATGAAATTTTAGAAATTATCATCAACGTGCTAATTTAATATTATATATGTATATTATTGTAAAATTTTCTTTCGTGTGTTTTTAAATATGTAGATAATATCGATTCAAGTCGAACACGTGGCGTATTTATATTAAAATAAAAAAAAAAAAAAAAAATTAAAACAAAAAAATAGGTATAGCATTAACGCGGTAGTGATATTCAATAACTTTAAACGAGCAATTTATAATATTATTATTCCGTAATATAAATTTTTTTTTTTGTGTTTGTTTTAAACTCGAATTCGATTTGTAGAACGAGTTTCTTGTTGGTTATTTTTTTTTTTTTTTTTTGTTTGCAGTGCACGCCGCACACTTTACCCTCTAATGCGAAAACAAGGGTGGTGACCATTAGGGTCGACAAAAATGACAAATGTCCGTACAAATCATAGCCGAATACTATACATGTGTAGGCGTGCGAGTATAAGTAATAATTAACCGTGTCCATTGACGGGTCGGGGCGGGGGGTGGAATTTAATTTTGTAATGGGGTCCGATAAATAGATTAAAATACCCCCCCCTCAAATGGCCGTTTGGCCTTAATAAATATTGTCACGTGATCGCCGCCGCCGCCGCCGCAGCCGCTTTGTATAATTTTAATATTAAAATTAAATGGACCGAAATCAAACGATAACGGTTTTAAAACACAACTGTACATAGGGTAACCGATATTAGACGATAATGCGCACAGCTATACCGCGGCGTGAAGAACTGTTTTCGTGTGAATGTTATAGGTTAGGTTGTATCGTCGTGATCGTCGCGTTACCGATCGCTGTCCAATATAATTTCGCGGTAAACGCCCTTAAATGATATATAAAAATATTTAAAAAAAAAAAAAAAAAAAACCCGTTCTAAACTCTACAATTGTATTTTACATATTTAGAGTTCCGTGCACCTGCACATAATGTCTATAACATTAATATTCCGTTGATCAATTATTAATTATCGGAAATATTTATTTTATGATTAGCTAAAACTAACGAAATATTTTTTGGATTATTTATAAGGAATGAAAGTAAAATTTTGATTTTAATCTCGTGTGTCAATATTATCTAGTCGTTTTTAATCGTATATACCTCCAAACTATATTATCTTATTAATTTTTTGTTCGTGTACAAAATCGTATATTTTAATCCCATTATTATTATTATTAATATTATTACTATTATTTTTTGTATTATTGTTACCGCAATCAACCGTTGTTTTAGCGTTATTTTACGATTTCTCATTTCGTTTATATTATAATTATTATGTTAAATTTATTATTATGTATTATAATGACATTATTATTTATATTTAATGTATTTATTATTATTATTATCACAATATTATCTTTTTGCTAAACATTTTAACATTATCATAACATTATATAGAAAGATAAGACCTGTCTAAATTGTTATAATTTATTTGCTATTGACGATTGTTAGTGTATAATATTATACTCATTATTATTATAGATAAACTGCTGATTACATTATTATTTAGAACCATTGAATGAAAATGAATAATAAAAGTATTACAAGTCGTAAAGTCATTACCTCGAATTAGTACATTTGTATACGCATAATTGTAGGACGCACACATTTAGTTGAAAGGTATATTTCTGGTGTGTGAAATACTATAGCAATATTCAACAATTCTTATATCTCACTTAAATATTGAATGATGAAAATCACTTGACACAGGAATACAGATAATGTTTTTGTTTTTATATTTGATTAGGTCAATTCACTCTAATATTAAAACTAACGACACAAAGTGTGTCTTAACGAACGCAAATTTGCTATGTCGCGTATGTGTTAGACAGGAAAACTACAAACGAATGTGCTCGTATAATATCATCCTATTAAACAATTTTCCTTATTCCTACCTCAAATCGGCGCCAGTGTAACGGACAAATCGTATCCCTGGATTATCATACCCCCAGTATCAAAATCAGTTGACGTTTTAATATTGTATTAATATTAGGTCTATTTTAAGTATAATTTATATGCAAATGAATATACTGGCCTTCATTTTGCATGCAAATTTATGCTTACATTATCCATTACTCTGGTTGAATACGAACGTACATTTTACAAACTAAACCTTGACAAAAATGGTTTGAGAAATACTTTATGTCAAAGTCCATTACCCATAGAGCTTATTGATAATGGTCGTCGACAGTGATTTTCATAGCGATATTCAAGAAATAATTAACATATTATATAAAGGTCAAAAGGAAATTATTGCGAGATGATAAGTATATAAGTATATTATTAAATTAAAATATTGATTAAATGATTGATTTTTTAAAAAAAACGATGTTTCGCAAATCGATATTATGTTTACATACTTAATATAAATATGGTATATTGAATACGAAATTTAAGTACAAGGGCAGAAACGCAGTGAGCAGCTTTTTTCCTTCATAAATCTCGAGGAAGCTTTTTAAAATGTTAGGTCGAACATATCCTCGAAAGAAAGTTGTTTACAGAGGGTATTTAAAAAAAAAAAAACACCCAGTAAAATAGATACATTTCCCCTGTACGCCAAGTGTCGGAAAAATGGTCAAATATTTTTGATATGGAATTTCCGATATTTTTTTTTTGTTGGTTTTCGATACGTACCGTAAGCGAACACGGCTATGCTATGACTGGTTCGAACTGCTCGGTACGATTGCGTTTAAGTTTCGCTATACGTTTTTCAGAGAACGGTGTTTTTTACGATCGTACAATACGTACATAATTGCGGCGATAAGTCATTATTTAACATGACAATTAGCACAAATAACTATTAATTATATCGCGTTTAAACCTTTGTCATGTTTTGAATTTTACGCCACGAAAAGCTTGTCCAAACTGATAGTTGTTAGTAAAAATTCGATAAAATGTACGTGAATATTGTATCTGGATTTAGATATTGTAGCAGACTGGAAAATGTGATTAACATAATTTTAGATTCCGAGCGTAGCGAGGGAGCTATTGGTTTTACAATGCTGTTTATTTCTTTCTTTTTTTCTTTTGTTCTAGTATGTGGACACGTTTTTTTCTGGGAGACTTGTTCCGATTTTTATGTGTAGCGACTTTTCTGAAATCTCAGGTTGTCTAGATGGTACATTAAACGATTCATTTTTTAAATAAAAGCACTTAAGAGGGAATAAAACGTAGGAAAATGTACAATTCACGATTTCATTATTTTATAAAAACACGAACGACAATTTTTTACCAGAATAAATGTTTTCATTGAAAAATCACAAGACACCTTTTTGATTTACTTTCCCATCGGTATCATCACAAAAACTTTAATGCCACTTTTGAGCTTTTAAGGAATTTTAATTGTTGAGAGATTTTTTTCTGTAATTCGGTTATAAATACACGTAGGGACTTAAAACTTAGTAATAATACATATATTGGGCTTACCAAAGTTTCTAAAATTATCGGACGACTTTATTTTTTTTTCA
The DNA here is from genome assembly GCA_902439185.1 of Cinara cedri. Lineage (NCBI taxonomy): Eukaryota > Metazoa > Arthropoda > Insecta > Hemiptera > Aphididae > Cinara > Cinara cedri. Next base: position 529,474 of record CABPRJ010000487.1, on the reverse strand, counting down.
ATAAGCGTTTTGAAATAAAATTTAAATGAAAATCAGAAAAAAAATTACGGTACTTCAAATTATGTATTACCGAACTGCGCTCGGAATCGTCTTCGTCAAGCAATGGTTTATCGTTTCTTACAGATATAAATGAAATAATCTTATGTATCCTACCTTCCCAACATCTCACCTACAAAAGTGGCCACTCCCATCCTCAATATAAGCTCTTTTTTTAGTAATGAAATGTGTAAATAAGGTAAAATATAGTGCACTGGTTAAACATTTTTCGTGTTGATACTATTTTTATTACATTTTGTTTGATTAAATCTTAAAAATTTATGAAAATTAAAATGTGACCAACATAATGTATATATATATATTATGTATTAATATTATTTGATAACTTTTGAATACATACTGCAGTGCCGCATTGCCATGACACGATGCGTTTGACCGCAAACGGTTTGATAAAACTCGTTGAATGTATAAATATACTTTTCTTTTCTTTTTTAACTATTTAAACGAAAATCCGTAGGTAATAAAAATCACGTTCGGTTTACAATACGAACTTCGCAGACGATAGTACAACGGCGTAATGCAAAAAATAAAACGCTATCTTATTTCCTTCAGTAATAATTATCACGTATTAGTATTATCGACTATTTTACACGAGTGTACATATTATTATAGTAATAACACGCACCTGCGGCAAACGCAGCAGTCTGCACAAATATACGTCATACCGTAATGAAAAGTGATAAACAAACAATACGTCTAGAGTTCGAAATTTTCGAACAATGTTTGTAGGTACGTATACCCGGTTTCATTATTCACAATAAAACGACGATTCTAGTGGACACTGTGGATCGTTATATTATCAACTCGGTCGATAATATAACGATTAGTAGTCGAATACGTATTCGATACGCCGGGTCAATAAAATAGTAGCGAGTAAAAAATACGGTATGGGTTTTAAAGTTTATTAAAAATTGTATTTAGGTACTAAAAGCGCTTTCGCAATGAATAGCGTAACAATATAATTATGACAACTGTACGTATTGTATTGATTGTGCAATTCGACAGACGAGCAATTCTATGCTCGAAATGGCCGAATACATATAAGCGGAAAGCTGTGCTGTGTAAATTGTTTGCTAATTATACAACTTCGTTTTATACTTTTATCCTTTAATTCGGATTATTTTATCGGAGTACGTATTCGATACACCTAATCGTAATATTATGCAGAATATAAAAACGTCAATAAACATCGAAGGTCAATATTATTCAGAGGAAATTGATTTGGCGCTGTAAAAGATAACGGGGCCAACGAACGGAGAATAGGAAATTACGAGAAATCACTGTGTCGGTATACCGGAACATCGTTGAAGCCATCAGAACTCAGAAGCCAGTGATTAGAATATGATAGTCGGAGCCGATACCCGTTATACCCGAAGACGGGGTCGAGATCGAGAAATCGGCGAATTATGTGGAAAAACTAGCAGCATGATTAGATTGGAAACCACGAGTATCGGAATGAGACGACTGGAGATCTAAATGATGCAGTGGTGCCGAATTCAATGTTAAAGTCGGGCTTGGGCCCGATTTCCTTTGAAAACCAAGCATAGGGCCGCTTCATTTTCGGGCCAAAGTTTGGTTGTCAAACCCAATGAATACTTTATTACAGGAATACAAATATATACTAGGTTAGGTTAGGTTAGACGTACAATGGACTGTGTTTAGTTGTTGGGGGCCTATTAAAACGTATTTCGCCTGACTTAATGTTTAGGACTTTGGTCACACTGTCTGGATGTATGATCATCCTAGAGGTATGTTTTGCCCCGAAGAAAAAGAGCAAAAACAAGAAGAATCGGTATGTTTAGCATCTGCGCTAATATTTGGTTTACAAAACAAAAAAAATAACGAATCGTTACCAAAATATTAGCAGAATATTATGATGATGTAGGTGTGTTTTTATAGTTTTCCACAAACAACTTTCGCCGAAACAAACGCTGTAAATACATACGATAAGGCAAAAGTTTGACTCGAGCGATTTTTCATTATTTTTATTACTACTCTACGATAATAATTTACATTTAAACCGTGACAGGTTCAATTTTTTTTTTTTATTCATCTCCGAACATAATAATAATAATAATAATATTGTAATCGGGTCCCCGAAGTATCGTAAAACAACAGTGCGTTATTATTATTATTATTACTATTGTTATTATTATAGTTTTGTGAGAGTTTTTCGCATTTTTAGTGAATGTATAATTCGTTCGCACAGACGTCTTATAAAAATATTCAAAAATCAAAAATCCGTCGTAAAAATATAGTGTATACACATATAGAAACTTTGGGTTTTTATTGCCTCGTGTCTGCGATGCCGAGGGTTCTGCGGGAAAATGTCTTATATATTATACGTGTATATAGATTTCCGTAAAAAAAAAAAAAAAAACTAAAAAAAAAATAACACGCGCATCTCGCCGTCGCCTGTCTATTTCTCCGACGCGCTGTTCGTCTTCGCATATACTCTCCTCCCCCGACACTCCTCTTCTCCGCTCCCCCATTCCCCTTCCTCCCGTCTCCGTCTTATCATACGCCACCCATATTGACCGAGGGCACCGAGAAAGCCCTAACGATTATTACCGCAGATGACCATAAATCATATCGCGCGCGTATAAACCCCGCCGCGCCTTCGCATATTTTTCCGCGTAGAGCGTTGCAGAAGGAGACGGAAAAAAATGGACGGGGAAAAAAAAAAAAAAAGAAAAAAGACTTACACACATATACTTACGGATGAGACGCGTACGTCCTTATGTGTGCGGTTCGTATCGGGGACAGGCGGGAATGGGTGGAGAGGGCGGGGTGGCGGGGGGCGAAGGGCGAGGTCAATAAAAGTGGAAATCCACAAGACGGAGCCTGGCGGCGCTGCGCCGTTCACCGGGAAGGACGACGCCCCGCGCGCCCTTTTTCGCAGCGCTTCTCCTACCATACATTATTATCGTGCCGTCCTCCCGCGCCGCCGCCGCCGTCTTATATATTATTTTATGCGCTCCCCGCCGCTGCCCGGACGCGAAAGGGATACGTATATAAGTGCGTATATGCGTGTATACGTATACAATATCGTATTATATATCCCTGTCCGACATAATACATCGGTCGTCGCGCTGTACGGGTAGATAACAGCTGGAAATATAAATCCCCGCGCGCGAGAGTACCTAGCGAGAAGAAAAAAAAAAACCCGCCTGATCCGTCCGGGGCGGCGTGATAATAACACCCTTTCGGATTCGCGCCGCGAACGTTGTTAGTTATTTCAAAAGACCGATTAACGCGAAACAAACAAAACGAAACGTTTAACAATGTTTTTTTTTTTTTTTTAACGCCGTCGTGGCCGCCGTTCCAGTCCTCCTGGCCCCGCGTAAACTCGTCGACAAACGAGTTATACGGACTCTCTCGCTAAACCTAACCGGTGATACGTCGTAACATCAATGAACGGTTTATGACGAGCGATTCATTATCGGGTATTATTTTGATTCTCGCCCCGGTCTACCCGCGATTATTTACCGGGTGAAATTTCACCCCCCCTCCCCCGGTGAAATTCCACTTATTATATTTTTTAAATGATTTTCATTATTTGTTTTTTCGTTAAATATATGTTACTGTAATATGGAGATGGTTTCACTTTGTTTATAATATTATCCATTGTTAAAATTTCATTCTGCATAGTTTTACTGATATATATATATATATATATATATATATATATAACGAAAAAACGATTCTGAGCGGAGTTCGGTTGATAGTAAAATTTCACGGGGTAATAATCCCGGTTACACCGACACGAAATTATTCAGCTGTATTACGAGAACTAACGATCTATCGTGATGAATAACAGATCATTTTAAAATTTCGACCAGTAAATTATTCGCCTGGATCATGACGTATGATATTATTATATCACGCCTCTAGACTTTTTCATAAAATTGAATTGATATCATTGTTAATATTGTATTATATTGAATGTTGTTCCGAATCAATCGTTATCAAATGCGTGATTTTATAAAATTGTGTGATATAATTTTCAGTAAAATCTCATCGATTTCATTTGATCTCATTCGTTCACTTCACTTTTCTAAACCACCTAAATTTCTCATTAAATCCATTTCGGCCATCTCGCACATTTATCTCACACTTATAAAATCTTCAAATTAATTGCATTTCATCTCAACTCCCTTTAGGTTCACCGTTATTACTTTTCCAACAACCCCTTCCCTCTTGCCTACGTAAATGTATAATATACTTTTTTATTAATTCAAATACAAATAATAGTACAGAGTACAGACCGGACATATTCACCAAAAACGTATGTATTGTCCTTTTTAAACGTTCAAATTATTATGGCCATATTTGAGCTATTTATAGTTATTTTTAAAGTTTTATTATAAGTTGTCATTAAAGTTGCAAATCAAAAAAAAACCAATTTGAACTTAATGAAGTATTTTAAATTTCCTTTCTGCCGTAGACATTTATTCAGGTTTTAAAAAAATTTATTAGGAGCCAAATACGATTGATTATGAATATTAGAAATTAATTGTAACACTGTATTTAAGTTTATGAGCGAAGCGAGAATGTATTGGTTTTACAATGATGTTTGTTTTTTTTTTTCTGTGAACAACTTTTCTACCAGAAATCTTGCTCTGATTTTCAAGTGTAACAACATTTCTGAAATTTCTTAATGCTTTAAGGTAGTCATTTTTGAAGAGTTTTTCAAAATAATTGGGAAAGATCAGGAAAAAACGTAAGGAAACGGAAAAAATTAAATCGGTGTATTATTTTCAACTTTTTTCGTTATAATTCAACTAAAAATATTCATAGAGACTTAAAATTTGAACGGAGAACTTATATTTGCCTTTTCTAATCGTGGTAAAATTTTCAAAACATTTTAACCATTTTTGAACTATTTATAGACATTTTAATTTTGCGAGTTTTTTGCGTAATATTTATTCGGAAGGTAAGGTGTTCGAATGGTTAGGTATTCAGTGGATAAAACTGTTAGATCAGATAGATATGTATAAAAATTTAACGGGAGGTTCATTATAACGACCCTTTTTTTCAAAGTATGATGTATATATAAGTCGTTCTTTGTGGTAAAAAAAAATTTCAGCTTAATGTAGAATTTTTTTTATAAGAATTTTAATACCAAGTTTTGACGAAAGCGTAAATATTACGGCCTTTCAAAACATGTATAACCGAACTCCTCTCAGAATCGTTTTTTGTTGGGTACGCTCAAAACATTTTTTTATCCGCTTAAGTTAGCTATAAAATTTAGTTTTTATGTACATATAAAAAAAAAAGAATAATAATAAACTACTCGTATTTAAAATAACCGGCCGCACGGACGCGAGTGATCCTCCGTATCCGCCGTATGCATGAGTACCAGCAATATATTATAATAATAATAATCGAAAGCCGAAAGCGAAAGTAGCGTTATGATCGGGTCCATTTCGGTAATATCGATAAAAAAAAATAACGGATCGAAAAAGTTACTCCCTTCGGCGTTTTCGTTTTATTTATTTTTTCCCCATTATTATAACAAGCGATACGACCAGGAATATTATTTATCTATTTTCGGTACCTCCTTATATTATACGTGGCCAATTTTAAATTCCGTCTTTTTTTCAGGTAGCTGTAAAAAAAAAAAAAAACAGAAAATGTTAACTCTACTGTTGCATCGTTTGAAAACCATACTTTATGAACAGACAACGCATACATATACACATATATAGTCACCTCTCAGCTGCTTTTACAAAGGAGTAAAGGGATCTTTTAAAATAGAAAGTTTGGTCGAGAAGACCATTCGGGTAAATAGATATAATATATTATATAATAATAATTACAATATTGAAAATTGTAACAAGGGAATAGAAGAACCGTCGATACACAAAGGTCAGTCGAGATATGACCATACATTTAATTGGTGTTTTCTAATAATAATGAACAATTATTTAAATTATAACAAGAGGACAGTGGGATCAGTAAACCATTAAGTTTGAACTAGAAGACTATATGAATAGAAGAAGTTCGGTATAAAATAATAATAATAATAATAATAACAGTAAAAACAATCACCAGTATTACAATAAGGGAATAAAGGGATCATTAAAACAAAAATTAGCGGCTATAGAAAGTCACTATCCACGTTTGCTGCAGCGCGCTAAATACTTCCAAACTACGCGACGGATTTGATACACGGTTTTTACTATTATTTAGTGAATTTTCTTTTCGGGAAGTTTGTATATTTATATAACACGAGCATATTAAATGTATAAAAATTGGAGGAAAGAAAAGTCAACGTTTTCTGTGATCAATGTTTTGGTTTTGTTATATGACGTACTCTTAGTTATAAGTTATACTTAAGCGGTAAAAAAATAAAAATAAATTAAAAGTTGAGCGTAATGCGGTAGTTTTTATTGAGCCTTTTAAGCCTTTTAACTTTTTAAGATAAGATCAAATTTTAACGAAAATCGTATAATTTACCTATGGCATTTCAAAACGTCATGTATAATCAAACTCTGCTGTGAGTCGTTTTTCATCAGCAAAGGTTTACCGTTGCGCCCATACAGGGTGTCCCACGAAAATATACCCATTGCAATATCTCGAAAAATAGTGTAAAAATAATGTACAAAACAAATAGTTCTATGATTTTAAGTTTTGACGGGGGGGGGAGAGTAGTTGAGAAGTATTTGTGTGGCGGTTGGTAACGTGGTTTGGATAGTGTTCCGCTACTCTTCCTCCGCCCATAACTTAAAAGTAGAATATCTCGTGAACGGCTTGACGGAAATCAAAAATTTCAACACCAAAAATTATTTTAACTAATACTCCATCTATTTAAAGAATTTTAAATATAATTTTCCGTTTTTTCCTTATTTTTAGGGGGGGAGGAAACTACTTTTGCCCCCCCCTAAAAATAAGGATAGAAAAAAATATGAATTATAAATAAATTGAATAATTGTATGCAACCTAATCTTCCCAACTTTCCGCTAAAAACGATACCACATCCGTCCTCGGTATCAGCTTAATTTTTTTGTACGTGTGTGAAATACACGCACGGATCTACATTGTATTTATAGTCATAGGCGCAATTAAGGGGGGCTCGGTGACAGGGAAATGTTTAGCGCCCTAAAAAAAAAAAAAAAAAATTCTTCAGATATTGAATATTATATTATATATGAATATTTTTCTGATAGTGACGGCTAAATATGTTTTACCCGTGTATATGTATTTTATAATTAACAATCGGGACAAAATACAGATTTCCTACAGACATATTTTGCGCGCGCGTATGAAAAACAATATTAAAATAGCCGTCGTGTGTGCACGAAAATCGTCAACGAATCGTTAATGAAGCCGCTTATCGCAATGGCGATTGGCGGGTGTTCGATGCGTCCGGAATTATTTTAGCGGCCCCAGAGTTGGCGGCCCAGCCGCGCCCGTGTATTCAGTGCCGTCGTGTATTGTCGAATTTCCGGGATGTATCGTGCGGGGGCGTACAGCGATCGTACCGTTGCGCAATCGGCCGTCTGCAACAACAATAACGGCACACTCGCGATTCCGGGCCGAACGGAACAGATTCGTCGGCGAATCTCGCCCCCGGGAACTCGCGCGGTCGCCCGTTACGGCGGTGGGTGGCGGATGGGTTTGCGGGCCGCGGCGGAAACGGCCCGGGGGACGGCAAGACGAACGCGATAACGGAAGCGTTCCGACGCGGCAACGGGCAATAGTACCACCGCAGAGAGTCGTTGCAAAACAATATTAATTGTCGTTCGCCGAACGCGCGCGGTACGACAATGACAATAAATACCGGGGCAGCGGGTAACCGGCGGGTACCGTTGTTTGTGCACGGGCGCGGTGTGGCGGTGTACAGGTAACCGCGGGTCCGCGCGGTGATTGTTCGTGGGCGGGTCGGCAGTCGGCACCGTGGCCCCCGGGGACACCTGTCGGCCGAATTCGCGGGCGTTTTCGTCCGGTCGGTCCGCGGCGTGTATCACCGGTCCCGGAAGACCCCCGATGAAATATTAATATCAACCCGCCCCGGTCGGATCGGGCGCGATCGCATTGTTTCGACGTATTACATTGTGTACCTACACCGCCGACAAATGACAATAATAACAGCGACGACGACGACAACGATAGTAATAATAATAATAATAATAACAATAATAACGATATCGCGGGGTGTACCGCGGCGGTGACGACGACGCGTACAATACAATAATACGTAATAATGATAGTATAATAATAATACAATCGCGCGGAACAGACGCGCTGAACATAAATAAAACATGACCGGAACGCGCCGAGTGTAGCGCGGGTTTCCGTCTACGTTCGCAGCGCGCCGCAAAGTTCACCGCCCCGGTGCAGCGTTATTGTTATTATTATTATTATTATTATTATTATTATTATATGTGTAAACGCGCGCGTACCGTTTGACGTACACTGTGCACAAATCCTCGCGCCCTGTCCCCCCTCCCCACTCCGATCGTAACCGAACCTAACCTAACCTAACCGGCGGTGGCGGCGGCGGGCGACGGTCCGGAAGCCGGGCGACGTGCACTCCACCCCCCCCCCCCCCCCCCCCCCCCCNACTCCCCCCTCCCCACTCCCCCTCGTCCCTGCTTCGCGGCGCGGCACACGAGTTTAGTCACGGCTGTCGGCCGCTCTCGACGTTACATATTTATCCGGGTCCGGCCGACGGCACGAACAATCGCCGGGGACCTATACTATTATACACATGCATCATCGTGCATAATACGCGTACACGTATCCGGCCGCCGCCTCCCCCCCCCCTCGCCCCCGTTAGACGCCGCCCTCGATTCCGGAAGCGGGATTTATACCGTCCGTTCGATTCGCGGTGGATGGGGATGGGGGAGGGGGGCCGCACGCCGTCGAGCGCCAAAGACCGTTCTGTTGCGGCACGATCGAGCAAATTCGGTCATAGGATGTTATTGTTACGGAAATGCGAAAGCGAAATCTTCTCGATTGAGCGTAAACAAATTCCGCGATTTCACCGTTGGCCGTCCTAATAACAATGATCGGAATTATGTTATGCGAACAGTAATTGGACGAGACGGCTGTACGCTGAGTATTAGTGGCGGTAACAGTCGTAGGTTGAGGGTTTTAAGCATGCATAGGGTCTTTTGTACAAAAGAACGGCGGCTTTCACGAGCACGTGAAACAACATAGGAATACTTGTGGTCGCATAAAGTGGAGAGAAATCTCTGGCGTTTTGTGTTTCGTGCGACAAGGGATTTCCAACGACAATCAAATCTAAGTTCCACCGTAGTGTGATGAGACCGACTATGTCGTATGGTTCGGTTAGGTTCGGAATATCGAGCGGTATACAAAAAAAAAAAACAGCAAATAAGTGATTTTATCCTTTATACATTATTCTTATTAAAAAACATTGGTTTTTTCTGAACTTTTTATTTAAATGTAAGTGTCTATTTGGGTAATTTTGAAATTATTTTTAAACTGGTACATAAAGGAATGGATATTGTGCTTTATTTTTGTAAACTTTCAAACTTCTTATAATTATTGTTTATAATACGACGTCCAACACTAACTGCGAGAACCCGGGACCCAACTAGTGTACATTTTTGATCGCAGCACCCAACTCAGATGCGCCGGTATGGTTAGCCCGTTTACAATAATTATAACAAATAAACAGAATAGCTGGTTATTGCTTATCGTGAAACAAAACAAAATTATAAAACATAAAATCTGAAAATTGTTACAACGTAACATTACCTTGGTATTTGTCTCACAATATTATAATAGTTAATATTCTGTATTTCTTATAGTTTGAATATTGATTGCATGATTTTATATTAAATTTATTAAAAATGTTTATTTAATTTTTTAACAGGCCATAATTTAATAGAAAAATAATCGTTTTTAATTCAGTATTGATTTTAGTCACAGTTTCTATTTGTATTTCGAATGACAGCGTGGTCCGAGGGTGGGGTATCTAAAACCATTGGTATCTTGATCTCAATATACGAACAGACGAAATACTAAATTTAATGAAAACACCGTCGGCCGTTTTCGGGAAAATTCTGAAAAAACGAAAATGTCTTTAAGTGAAACACCAGTTGGGTAAAGGCGAGTGCAATTCATCGCCGTGCTTGTTGTCACGTTCTTCGATAGCGCCGAACTAAAATATTTTACAATTCGGTTTTAATCGGTTGTTCGTGTTCAATTGACGTTTCAAATCCTCGCCTTAAATATCGCGGACGTAATGATGACGCGTTCTACGGAGACGTATTTTAAGAAATTTTACGCGGCCCTCCCCCCACCACCAATCCGGATGATTTTCCTTTGCGCAGGGCCAAAAGCGCGAAGTTTTTCGCGCTCGAATTTCCACATTTAATAAATTACCACGCCGAAATTTTTTCCAATAACCGTAATCGCCGAAAAATGCACGTCCGGATTACGCTTTTCGCAAGAACGATAAATAATTTCTTTGGTGAAATCCCACGGCGAGCACGAGGCGGGGGCACGTCCGGGGCGATATTCGATTTCAACGCTCTATCGGATATTACTTCGGCGTGCACACGTGTATATATATATATATATAATATGTATGACCGCGCGGCACGTTCACTTGTCACGCGATAAATTTCAACTTTTTCAACGCCGATACTGCGTCGAAACTTTTTACGGGTTTTTTATATTCGACACCTCCGCCCGAACTAGCCGCCCGGCGGGCGGGGGCGGGAAATTCCTGGTCCAGCATAGGGTACTTTAGCTTATTGTCTGTTCCGCGGATATGTGTGTGTGTGACTACAGTACGGGCGGGCGGGGAGGGAAAAAAAGTGATATTAAACTCGGTTCGGTGTCAAGTCCATACACGACCGTGTGCGTGCGTACACGCTGTATAATGTGTAACGTGCCGCCGCGCGTAGACGGATACGGCCGGGCGACTGACGGTGCGGGACGCGGGTCCGGCGGCGGCGGCGGCGGCGATACGAAAAAACCGGGAGGTTCGTCGGCGGCGGCCGGGGGGAGGGTGCGAATGCGGGTAGGGGGGCTCATAACAATAATAAAAATAAAAAGGGCCACGCCAATATGGCAGTCTGTTGTCGCCAACACGGTTTTCTCTCGTCGTCGAAAACACAAGCCAATTCCATTTTCCAAATTAAATCTCGCCCGCGCGAGATGATATACGGCCGGCTGAGGCGTTGCATATGGCGACCCACGGCCAATCTAGCCAAAGTGGACCCGAAGCGCACAAAACGCTGCCGTATACGTATACAGACGATATTATTATTATTATGTATACATGCGGTACGGAGCGCGAGGATTTTAAAAATTACGGTTATTGCGAGCATCATAATAATAAACGTAATACATTATTTTGTGTTTCGTATACGCTCCGCGAAAATCCCGCGTCTCGAACTCAATGCCGCCGTCCCCGAGAAGAAGGTTCGCGAACGAATTATTATTGTTCTTGTAACATATAAAATATCCTAAAATCAGTATCTGTTGCAGTGTCCCCCCCTTCCGGCACAAAGTTTATACGAGTTTCTCGCGGCTCTTGTGTTTTTCTCTATTCGCCATGTCCTTCGCGATAGCCGTCGTGTCATACATATATATTTACGTTTTCGGTATTTAGAAATTATATTGTACAAGGGAAATCGACAGTCACGGTACAGTATCCAATGCGCCAGAGACGGGATCGTAGGGCTGCACGTGTGGAGACACGAAAGCGGACTACAGACAATATAATTATCGAAGAACGTGTTGAAAACACGTACATTATATACGTAACAGCACATTATATTCTGATGAAATATTATTTGTAGGGAGTAGCGGCGATAAAGTGCAATCGGCATACGAGTATACGAAATAATATATTTATTTATGCACGGGCGTTTGCCCCGTTCACGCGGGTAATTACGTGAGTTGTACAAGTTGTTATAGTACAATTACGATATTTGTCTTGCGTCATTGAGAGAAGGAAGTGTCCACGTATTAGCCCGCCTCGCGCTGCGATCAAGTGGGGAGAAACGGAGAAAAGAGTGACGAGTAAGTAGGGGAGAATCTGAAGCTTGCTTAAGGGGGGCAAATTTATGAGCGATACATCAAGTACAACGAACACTTGACCGTAACTTAAGCAATTTATGAAAAAAGAAACACAACGCTTATAGTTCTGAGGTTTGGGTCAAAAAGGACCAATCTCGATTCTAATCCCTTTTAAAATAGTAAGAATAAAACACATTTTTGGGCCTTTTTGATGTTTATATCAATATGTATACATTCTAACAACGTTAGTCTTCTCAAATCTCACAAAAATGAGATTTGAATTATCTCAAATTATTGAGTTACGCTCTTTTACCGCTAGAAAAAGCGCATACGATTTTGTATGATTAGCCACATTACTAATTTTTATCAAAAAATGACATTGGCTCTTTTTGACCCAAGCCCCAGAATCAAATGTAGTCACCTTTATTTAATGTATATACCTATATCGCGAAAATATTAAACAAATGTGTAGTAAAAAAAAAAAAAAAAACCAAGGGAGGAGAGGAGCGATCGCCACGTCGCCCTCACCTTATAAATCCGCCCCTGCGAGTAACAAAGAAGTTATGTCGCGAGTATATGGTTTTTTCGGCGACAAAACCGCGAGATAGAAACCGACGGGTCGCGCTCGTAGATGATTTTGATTATGATGAAAAAAAAAAAAAGGTCAATCCAAGGCGTTTCCGTTTCGTGTATACCGCGGTATAATGTAACGTCGGCGACTTTGATCCGGCGGAATCGCAGCGTCCGTAACAATAATATATTCGCTGTGTATACGCATTTCGACCGAGGGGTTTTTTTCAACGCGTACGTGCGCATTTCAAACCGGATATCGAAAAAAAAAAAAAAACACACACTACGTATACATTATTATTGTTATGATCATATAGCGTTCGTGTTTGCATACGAGTGATCTCGGATTTTTTTTTTTCATACCGGAGGGTCCGTGCGGGGGCACGCGTACGGTGTAAGGGGACGGACGAGAGGTGATGTTTGACGCGGGTCAGATAAACCGCGACCGGCATCATCATCGTCGCGCCGCCGCCGTCACAAAGGTCCATTTGAATAAACGGAACATCAGTCAGCCGGAGCGTATGATTCAATTTGAGTTCCCTCCGGCGGAATTATTATTATTATTATTATTATTATACACGCGCGCAAACTCGGCATCGCGGTGCGGTAGCGCGGCCCTCGTCGCCGCTCCGCGCGCCCCAAATCCGGATTTATGGACGTTGGGGTGACCGCTAACGCTTCCGCCGCCGCCGTGCAAAAAGGAGTATAGTAATTGATACTGATTTACGACTGAATCGGATCGAATACGTATAAGTCACGGACCGGAATAATGTCATCATCATCGTCGTTGTCGTCGCCGCGCCGCCGCCGCCGCCGCCGTGACGAACAATAATATCCCGACACACTCGAGATATTTATGTGCGCGCGTCCGAACGAATGGGGTGGGACGTGGGCCTCTATAGACGAACGCTTTTCCGCGCGCGGAAAAGTATAAACAGTAACGCGACGAAAGGGTTTTCGACGGGCTCTGGATGTTTCGGGGCGGGCGGGTACGGATGTACACCACCGCGGTCGATTATTATGATATTTAACGATCCGTAAAATTCTCGTCCTGACTTGACCGAAGTCAGAAACATGTTTTCGAGAGGCTAAAGAATACATATATATATATAACTCGAGGGATGCTCACTTCTACGGGCGTCCGATAAGGACTAGGCAAAGGGGCACACGTCTCAAATATTTAAGTACTCGGTAATGTAGGTCGACTCGCGTCCATCTGTATGTTTGGGGACAATTCTACTTTGTTCTCACTCCCCACATACCCCAACTATAAAATAAAAATCGCGTTATTCGGCTTTTGAGGGGGTTTAATGAGCCGCCTAATCCCTATTATTTTCCTTATAGATACAATTTTCAGCAAATTACGTGCAGTTTTCTTCGATAAATAGAGACCAACTTGGTAAAATGCGACTAATAACAATTTGTTTCGGTTAACGCTCATCTAAATAATTACATACGACTAAATTATACGCTAAAATTATTTTTAAAAATATGCTAACGTGATTATTCTCTAGATATGTTACTTATGCATACTAATGCTAGCTAAAGGCTATTATATCGTACGTTCGTACAGGACTGACAGTTTTAATTTCCTTGAAATGTTTTGTTTATTAATATTATATCAATCTAATATAATAAAACAATAACATCAGTGACATTTTACTGATAAAACGACTAAGGACGCAAAATAACAATACTGAGAACGGTTTTCACAACATTACAATAGAATTTCAATGCCCGTTTTGTAAAAAACTAATAATTTTTTTTTATAATTTGCATTATACCAGTGGCACTTAAGTACATTAAAATATAAGGCTGGGCAAGTTTATGATTTTTTTCAACTCAGTTAACTTAAATTATATTTAAATGAAGTTAATAAATAAAAATGTATTCAAAATAATATATCAATTAAACTCAGTTAGAAGTTAAATTAATTTTTTAACTTTAGTTGAGTTAATTAAAAAAAAATGTAAATATTGTCTATTATACTCGTAACAATAATCGAGTTATTATTTTTCTGAATACTGTTTACTTAGTAGTCATATTTTTTAGGAACCTTTAACTTAAACTAGTTAAAAAAAATTGGCTAATTTGCCGAGTTAAAAATTTAATATTTTTAAAAAATGTTATAGGCAAACTATAGTTGATGTACATACTTACATTTTCTGTTTATCTAATATAGAAGCCCGCACGGTTTTGCCCATGTATAGGATTGAATGATCAAAAATGAAAAAAAAAAAATTATAACACGTCTTCCCGTGACTCACCTGCAGTTTACTACACCGTACAGTTATTTTTTTAAAAAGGGTACTTCCATGTCCGTGACAACTGAATAACAATTAATTAATATCTAACTTTTCACTGACGAATCCGGTAAAAGTTGTATTCAGCAGCCCGGTCACATTTTTTTGTAGGTATTTTATTTCCTGTTTGAATAATATGTATTTTTTTAGCGATTAACTAGGAACCAATGATCCGCAAAATTTGGAGATAAGTCCGCAAAATCGCTATGATTTATGATACATATTTATGTAATTTGTTCACATGTCTAAGCTAGCCGTTTCTTCGGCTTTTCATACACGAGCAATTTTTTCCCTCGTGATTAGACGCGCCAAGCTAAAAATATCGTGGTGTTTTTTTTTGCTAGACTATTCACACTTTACGCTAATCGCGTACGAACAAAGACGGTTTTTGTCTTTACGTTTACTCGTCCCTATCTTTCGAGATTCACCACACGTCCGACGTGTCATTCCAATCACGAGGGAAAAAGTGTCTCACGTTTAAAAAGGCCGCTATTAATACAACGACGTCGCACTGGGTTACTATATTACATAGGGACTTCAGGTTTGAGTTAGGCCGTACTAGGGGTGGCTGTAACCCCGGGCCACAAGGTAAAAGTGGCCGCAATGTTTCGTCGCCTTTTTTTCTTATTTATTTATTATTATTAGGTCCCGGAATTATATGCAATAAAAACGTACGAAATATGCATGCATTTATGCACTGGTTATCATTAAAATATGCAAACAAAAACGAAAATCTACTTAATATACAGATTACAACAATCAGTTCCTATCGAATTATTTTTGTCTAGAAGCGATTATAAGAATAATAAAAAAACAATAATACAAGAATATATAATAAAACAAATGGGTATGAAACAATTAAGTATTCGACTATAATGCAAAAAAGAATCGTAAAATACAGAAATATGCAGTACACATCAAACAATGACGAAATATGCAAAAAATATAAAATGTAAAACTTGGTACTTCGGATCAATAAATAAATAAATTTATTATAGTTAAAATTTGTAGTTTATTTTTGGACTGTTAAAAAAAAAAAAAACAAAAACATGTAAATACTTATAAATTCGGGCCTGAATTATTATATATATTAATTTTTTGAATTTTCAACGAAGCGAAGAAGCTATTAGTTTCACAAAGAAACTGTGTTTTAGATTCTGAATGGAAAGAGGTTTGGCTATACAATGATTTCTATTTTTTAAAATTTTTTTTTTATGTGCACACTTTCTACCAGAAACCTTACTCCGATTATCAAGTATAACACTTTATTTGAAAGTAGATGTTTTCTGGGTGTTATTTTAAAGAGGTCATTTTTTGGTATTCTCATTTTTATTCGAGATAATGAGGAAAACCTGGTTCTTCAAGTTAAAAACTATTAAAATATTAAAAAACGGTTGTCATTGGTAACTGTTTTTATTAATTTTTTGTTATTATTAAGTTTTTATCATTTTAATCTTTTTTAAACAATCATTATTGTGTCGGAAACGCGCATTGTAATCATTTTATCATAATATGACACCTGCTCAGAATCATTTTTTTTTAGCAATGGTTTATTGTTGTATTCCTGTCTGTATTCTCCCTCCCCAACTTCTCACCTAGAACATTAATATATTATTTATGAATAATAATGATGAATATATAATATATGAGTAGTAATGAACATTTTAATAATATTTATGACCAATAATAATATAAGGCATTAACATAATATATCATAATCAGCATTTTAATAAAATAATCCATAATAATCATAATCATAATTTTAATAATAATCACTTAAAAAACAATAATCAGGAAAGCCTCGGTCTTTAGGTTAAAAAAGATTAAAAATAAGGTTGTCATTGGCAACAGTTTCTATTTATTTTTTGTTATTATTATTTTATCTTTTTTAAACAATCATTACTTTCATGGAAATACACATTGTTTTAATCATTTTACCATAATATGGCATAATAATAATAATATAACGAAACGTTATCAACTTAACTCCACTTAGAATCGGTTTCTTACAATGGTTTATCGATGCTTACAGGTTAACATTAAATTCCCGTCTGTATCCTACATTCCCGACTTCCCGTCTATAACTGTGGCTGTACCCGCGTGCTAGTATGTCCGTCCGTATTTTTATTTTGTATTAACGAAAAATAATTTTACGCTTCGATTTGTTTATACCTTAAAAGATGTTATTCGTCTACCCGGTGATACTTATTCGAAAAAATTATCAGCAGTTTGCCTATTTTTTTCCGTTTTGTTTTTAATTTTTGTCGATCCTGTGATTACCGCTTGACAGTAAGGGGAAAAAGATGAATAATAATAGTACGCTCAGAATCGTTTTTTCGTTCGCAATGAGTTATCGTCACGAACGGTATGTATATTAAATTACCATACCTTTCCAACTATCCACCTATACAACAGTGGCCTACCCATGAGTACCATAAACTTTTTTTTATAATAATACTACATAAATGTTTGTATACTATCTTATTATATATGAATTTTAAAAAACTTATATTATTTATAGAGCCTTTAAAATAATATAAAAATTAAATAACGTCAATTAATCTTAAACGGAGTTTTCCATCGTGTAATATACAGTAGATAAGATTTCAAATGATATATTGTGTTGTACATGCATTTAACAAAAAAATACCAACAACAAAACGTAAACTTACCAAACTTTTAAGTGTCCATTAATCAAGTTTTTTTACTTGCACCATAGGAACAAAAACGGCTTACTGCGTCGTCGGAAAGAAAAAAAAAACACTACAATTTTCTCCTACATTGTATTCGGAGCAAAAATGATATTTTTAGCGAATTATTCTTCGGGAGCGACTCCTATATAAGTTTTGAACCTAAAAAAGTCGTAAAGTTTTTTTTGCTCAATAACTATAGGAAATCCCTCGAAATCCGTTTCGCGACCAACATTTCGAGTGTTTTAAGGAGGTTTTTTTTTTTGTTTCACGTTTGCGAACTTATTAATTTATACCGTTATAAACCCGTATAATATTATGCTGCTATCGGATTAGTTATGTAACATTAGTCTTACTTACACTGTCTCAACAGATATAATATATTTGATACTTCGCGACGGCGTTAGGATTTTTGCAACATTTACGTGCGATTGAAACGTGGCGATAGATTTATCATTACCATTAAAGGTAAACCGCATACCGATAAACTATGAAATTTAAAATAAAAAAACGGATATAATTTTTTTTTTTTATTGTCTACGCCACATTACATTCGATATAAATCCGTGTATACTGCATGTACCTATACACGCACGTATAACGTTTTGGCGAATCCCTGCATTCGGAATACCCGCGACCGATACCCCCGAAATATTTGGCTACAATTCAAAATACACCTGTCACACATGATAATAATAATAATAATAACGCTAACGACCACATTTTCCCAGCGGGTTTTCGATTCGTGCGTTTAGCGATTACTATTGCCGACACGTCATTAAACGCACACAGCGGAAATGACGCGATAGCGTATTCAAAAAGGCTTAGGACGTGTACTTACTAACCATTCTTATGCGCGCGTTGAAATTGGTCCAAAATCGGGGTTTCCGCCGACCCAAGAAAAAGGGTGTTGTTTTTCCAACGAACGCGCGCGAAAAGCGACATTTCACACGTACACGATCGGGTCGATTTACCGTTCCTTTGTTTTTTTTTTCTTCCTGTCGAGCTCTCGTCGACCTCGCTAACTGCGATGTCGACGATTATACGGGTCCTCGCGAAAATACAGTCGGACGTGCAGGTGCAGAATTTCCGTGTTATTACCTCGGTACGTAGCCGTGTATATTATTTTCGTCCTCCGCACGATCTGTACATAGTAGTTCAGTGGCGCAATTACAATTACAATGGGACAAATCTGTGTGTTTTTTTTTTTTTATTAAACTATCATGTACATTACCTATATAATATCGATATAGTATCGGCAACTATAAACATGAACAAATATCCCCTACTTTAAAATTAGGATCAAAACATATTTACGATGTCGGATGTTTATAATTGGAAATTAGGATACTATACAAACATTATACACCTAATAAAGTAATAACTAAACATTTTGTTCATTAAAATCGATTTGATGGATTGGCTATGTTGGGAGTCCATACAAATGTACCGAAAAATCGAGAATATGTAAATAAATATTGGCTCTGAAGCCAAGAAGAGTAGAACTGTTACTCTAAGTTGTATACTTTGTTATTAATATCTGTGAACTTTCTCATTGAAATATATGACGATATTATGCTTATGATGATTTTTTTTTTAAACCCTACTTCTTTTGAACTCCAATTGAAAATACGCCGCAGCTAATAAATTCATATCCCCATCAACTTTCTACACAAATTTCGAAAATTGTCCGTTCCTTCCCAAGATCTAGTTCAAATTACGCCATTGTAGTAGTTATAAAATCTTAAGCTCGGCACGACAGTAAAAGTGGTTTTTTTCTGCGATAGGTGTATGTATTTTACAACAGGGTATCGTTTGTCAGACACAATTTTGATCACGAAACGATAAATATTCGTCATGTGGATACGTTATAAAATTAGGAAATCGTTTTTTTATTTTTTTTTGGATATTTCCTCCGCGGGTTTTATAAGTTAGTATTACGTAAACGGTTAATAAAACCGATATTTTATCTAAAACGGCACTTTAGAAAGAAATATAGCGATCAAGCCCAAAATGAAATTATGTATATTCTATAACCCCGTCTAATGAAATTACGGTTTTATTATACGCGGTCTGTCATCGCACGGTGTTGGATATTAGTTCCGCGCGATCGATTTATTCACAAATCGGATTAGAAGAAAAATAATGATTTCTGTATCGAACAATATGACCGCGGTGTTTTTATCAATCTGAAATCAATAACGTCCTGATAAGTAGTCATTCAATCCGATGTACGAATAAAATATTATATTTAAATATTTAAAAATACCTTTTTTTTAATTTTCGTTTCAGACATACATGAACTAGTGCTATATGGTTGCTAAGCAATGAAAAACGTATAATAAAAATAACCGGTCAGATCTAGGATTTCAATAATTTAAAATCAAAACATTCTCCGGAGAGTGCGAGAGTTTGCGAAAAAACCGTGTGAAAATTGGTCAAGCAGTTTCGGAGCCAACCCGCGACAAAGATTCCCGAAAAACGAAATATACGACCGAAATCATCGTCGTTCGGGCCACGAGGGTTTTTTCTATAAAGCGTGTTTACGAACAGAAAAAAAAACAGGTCGCTCGCAGGGCCCATTAAGACACACATGTGGCGCGCCCGATTAAAAAAATAATATATATTCTCGATCGAATTGTCGTACATTTATAACGAATTTTAAATAATTTTCAACGCCGGGTGCATTAAAATCATTGCAATAAAAAATGTAGAAAAAAATATATCCGTTTGATTCGCATTTAACAAAATACATAATGTAAATGCTGTCGATTTCGTTTTATGTTTTTACGGTTGTGTGTGAAAATTGTCTGTCAACAATAATTTACTTTCGAAATTTTATTCATAAATCATTGTGTAAAGCAACAAACACGGCGAAATACCAAGCAATGTATACAACGTTATTATTTATTATTATAAACTAAACAATGAGTATTTTCTCGGGGGATTTTTTGTTTTTTTTGTTTTTGTCTGTCGAATAATCATTCATAATAATGTCCGTTCAATAAAAACGCATTTCGCTATCGAATAAAAAATAAATGTATTACATAAAAAAAAAAAAATAATAATAATAATAATAATAAAGTTGAATTTAATTACATCGTTTATTGCGAAAATAAAATATTCTCAAACTGTATATTATTGTAAATTGTTGTTAACACATATTTTATTACTATACACTTTGTGAAACAGTACACGAGAAAACCTTTTTTGTCTGTATACAGGGTGTTTTATTCGAATGCAAGTGACAAAAAAATCGGTGGTACCGAAATAGACATTTTTACGAACGCGCGATAAACCGTCAATTTTCTTTAACGGAAACGTCAATTTTTAGTGAAGTTGTCTCCCCTTATGTTGCTTGATTTCCACTAATTTTTTGGCCCAAAATGATATGTATTTCAGTGGTTAAAATTGAAAACCCCCGTTTAAAATATAAGTCCTTCCGGCTGACATATTTCGTACATTACCGTTTCACGCACTGTAATATAGTCGGTGTTTCGCCAAGTCCCCAGTGGCGTGCGCAAAGAAAGGGAAGTTTATATCCTCGCACAGTCGTTGCTCTAAAACTATATTGGGAACCTAATGGTTTTCTCGGGAAAATTATTTACAGTATCAGCCGAATTAAAGAAGACCAAAAAAAAAAAAAGACGGACATACTTCGCACGTGGGTGCGGGGTCACGTAAGCTGAGTTCAGTTAGATAGTGTTGCTTCGTCAACAATACATTATGTCATATTATGGTAAAATGATTACAATAATGTGCGTTTCCATGACAACAATGATTATTTAAAAAAATTGAAATAATAAAAACTTAATAATAAAAAAATAAAAATAAAAATTTGCCTATGACAATCTTGTTTTTAATCGTTCAATCGTTTTTAACCTAAAGAACCATGTTTTCCTCATTATCTCGAATATTAATGAGAATTTCAAAAAAATATTTTTTCTAAAGTACACCCAGAGACGATTTCTTTTCAGAAAAGGTGCTATACTTGTTAATCGGAGTACGTTTTCTGGTAAAAAGTGTTCACATAATATCATTTTAATAAAACCCATACATTCCTCGCTCCGCTCAGAATCTAAAAGCAACTCGATTTATCGAAGAAAAATAGATTTTTTTTTTAATTAGGCTTTTAAATATTCTCGTCGTCGGTTCGGGTATAAACCGCGTAAGACGAATCTACGGTTTCTATATTGTGTTCGTGTTACGTAATGAATATTTACGCCGCCTCTCCGCCTATTGAAAATACTCGGGCGCGCCACTGCAAAGTCCCTAAAACCTTTTATTGTTGAACACCGTACGCATAAACATAATATGCACATTTTTTTCCACGACAAATTACAATACTGCTACGTCGTCGTCGTCGTCGTTGCATCCACTCGTATTGTGTTTTTAGTAATTTATAATATTGCGTCCGTTGTGCTACACTCGAAAACCCATAGGCACCTCCTACTCGAAAGACAAAAGACAACGTACGAAAACGTACGTTAAAATGATATAAAGAGACGGCCGCAGCCGCGGTTTACGATAATAATGATAATATCATAATAAATAAATGTACGACCTTCGCACGCATTATTTATTGTTATTATTATTATTATTATTTTTTTTTTTACTACGTGATTTTAATTACGCGTGACCTTCGACCGTGGACACGGTTTTTTCAATTAACCGGCCGACGATATTATAATTTTCGCGGCGCGGCGTGTCTTTTCGACAAACAAAACGGTGCCGGCGCATCGCCGCGGTGTTTTCGTTATTGTTGTTCGTTCGCTTCGCGGTTTTACATAATATTTTTTCGTATAATTTATCGCGTAATTACGGCCGGTTTTCAACATTTAGACACGTTGAACATACAAGTGGACGGTAATACGGACACGGCAATGGTCCGACGGCATCTCGAAGCCGGATTTATAAATTTCAATTTCTATACGTTAGGTACTGTAATAACACGACGCGCGCTCAAGCGTCAATTTCGCGCGGTTTTAGACGGTTAGTTGTGTGCATTTTTTTTTTTTTAAATATCCGAGAAAATTGTTTTAGTCAGTAAACGTCCTGCGGAACGTTCACACCGTTTAGAGAATACGCGAATTTCCCGCCCGCAACGTCAGCACCATTATTTATTCGAGAAATTTCCCCAACAGTATTCCTGAAAATAGTTTAAAAAAATCGATGACGAACTACGATAATACACCGAAATTACGGACGAAATCTATGCACACAAACAAACGGATGGTTTGTAGATAATATAAATTAGAAATTACAGAAAAAGAACTCGGTAGTTACTGCGGGCGGGACTCATCTGGCGGAAACATGGTTTGAAAATAAAAAAAAAAAAAATAAGTAATTGAGCAAGACTCGAGGGAAGATCACGGAGGTTAAGACTTCGCTGGCCGTTGGGAGAGATGCAAAGCCGACGGTGTTACCCAACAGTCAACGAGAGAATTAAAAGCAGGGGATAATAACGGTAGCGTAATAATAATAATTGTAATAAGTGCATAATGATCTTAAATGGCCGAGACCTGCGAGGAAGCTGAAGAAAAAGAAGACGAAGGCGACAGTATAATATTATAACCTCAACGCGGATATTGGAGCCACTAAACAGCTATAGTTATATTATTAATAATCATACATTTTGTTCCGGTTCCGTAGTCCCGATTTTTGATCATTTTTTTTTTATTTTTATCCACGGATGACGTGACATATTATTATTATTATCCGCAGCCCGTCCGAAGCTTCGTATAAGCGGGCGCGGTTTTAAGTACGTTCGGCCGACCGTAAAACAAATATTATTATGAAAATCTGCTCTCTCGCCTCACAGCAGTCCCCTCGACGGACGACAGAGCACCGCGGTTTATCCCTTGGTTATTATCATCGCTCGGTGGCCCGCGTGTATAAATGAACGACGCGCATTTATATACAGAAACGGACCAGGATCAGGATATATTGGGAGGCCTCGGACGAAATGCCTGCCTACCGTCGCGAGGCCTAAATATTTTGCACTTTTAACCCGTCTATCTTACTGGATAAATTATTAGAGGACCCCCCACAGAGAAAGTTCGGAATCCATTGTATTGCCGTTGGTTACTGATTATCCCGTGAGTCGGGATAGAAGCGAAAGAGAATACGAGATCGGTTATTGCACTGAAATCAACGAATTACACAGTGTTACGGGCGTATTTTCAAGTACAGGTAACTTACGGCCAAGTCACAGATATTGAACACGGTGATTTTGTATAAGTAAAATTTATCGTGAAAAATATTCAAACACTTTTAATTTAATATTTTAAGAAACATACTGGCTTTGAAGATGCTCGTAGTTGATGGTGTTAAATCTCGTTTGACAAGGTGTTTTCGGCGGCCGGCACATATACCCTGAACCCCCCAGCTAGATATGCTTAGTCCGCGATTTTCGACAATAACATGTTGTTGAATAATCGGACGATAACCTCACGCATTTGGCCCCTAATATCCGGGTCTTGCAAAATGCGCGCCTAGGTTTTCGATCAGCTATTGAAGTCCGTGTTATATTAATATTCCGAATATTCAAATCTACAATTCTTGCCGTAGCCGTTCGCATTGCGGCGTGGTAAATTACCTATTATTTTGCCGCAGTAAACCTCATACTTTACTTTACTTTCACATAATATGATATATTATCAGGGAGTGAAGTGACGCCCGTAACAACAGCTTAATAAAATCAAAAGAATTACGGACAGACGAGATTAGATACGTTCAGGAGGAAGACCACGAACGCGACTTCAGTCAATTAATGAACGACACGGGAGTTACTATTCCTACAGATCCAAAGTAAATGACAGCTAACGGGGAAACACGGACAATACATCTGTCGATAATAAATTTTTTTTGTAAACACGCAGTCTTTGGATTGAAAACGAATGATAATACAGTTATTGTTGGGGCATCTACACATTATTGATATCATAAAAATGAAATCTGATAGGCGAAAGGAAATTATCTTCTTCTATGTACATAAAATAACATGTTGTGACTGGCTGATTCATCACAGCTCAAACCACTGGAAGGATCAGGCTAAAATTTGGTATACAGATAACTATTACGATACTGACATCCACCAATCCAAAATTCAACTCCTATGGGGATAAAATAGGAGTTTTTAGGTATTTTTGGTACGAATATCTAATACGGACGAAATAACAAACAAATTGGCCCGGCAACGGGAAATCTAGCAGGACGGAAGGGTTTTGGGTTTTTTTAGAACATTAATTAAATAAAATTTAATCGATTTATAGGTTACCTAGGTGACATGGATGATCATTCGGTTGTCACGGACAGTAAAACTACTATTATTATTATTATTATTATTATTACTACTATTATTTAACAATAGTAAAACATTATTAGCTATATAGTCGTTTATACATATACGGCTATACCTGTATCTATTTACTTATCCGCCACGTCAAGTCCGATATTTTGTTGTTGTATCTGTATTTGATTTTTTAAAGACATTAAAATCAAATATTTAGGAAAATCGATTTCGAGAAGAATTGACGGACAATTCTCTCAACAGTACTCTCAACATTAAACGCGATGTGATGGATTTAAAACCTGGTTAATATTTTTTTATAACTTTATGTTGTGGCTAAAAATAACACCTAGAAGATTTTTGTGGAAAAGTACTTGTGTATTTTTAGTGATTTTGATGGTAATTATTATTGACTTTATAAATCTCATTATTCATTGCGTTTAATTCATTCGTTATATCTATTGCAAATTTTTAAAATTACAAATATATAATTTTCGATGAAAAACTATAGATTACTTCAGATTTCTCGTCAAATTCGTTTGTCATCTCACACTTTTCATTTACCGAATCATTAAACGAGTTTTATTTTATTTCATTTCGTTCGGTTTTAGCCGTCTTCACTTTAATCCAGAACATCCAGAAATTCCCGTCCTAATGTTCGGAATGTGCAGAATATCGGCGTCCGAGAGGCCTTTCAGGCAGAAGCTCCTTACACACGACGTTCAATAGGTTTTCTTTTGTTTACTATTTTCAGCGTGGGCGCATGACGAACAAAGGCCTCTGCGTAGAATCAGAAAGCGTTATTATTATTATTGGCTCAATATTTTACAATGACGTTTATTTTTTGGAATCTGAGTTTAGGGATGGATGTTTTGGTTTTACAAAGATGTTTTTTTTTTTTTTTTATCATTATTTATGTGAAGGCTTTTTCTACCAAAAAGTATACTCATTATCAAGTATAGCACCCTTTCTGAAAGTAAATCGTCTCTGGGTGATACTTTAAAGAGAAAATTGTTTTGAAGTACTTATTAATATTTGAGATAATGAGGAAAACCTGGTTCCTTTAGGTTAGAAAATATTGAAAGATTAAAAATAACATTGTCATTGGCAACCGTTATTATTTTTTTAAACAGTCATTTTTGTCACGGAAACGCACACTGTTGTAATCATTTTACCATTATACGACATGTATATTGTTAACAAAGCAACACTACTAACTGAACCCCGCTCAGAATAGTTTTTTCGTTAGCAACGGTTTATCGTTGTTTACGGATATACATTGAATTCGCGTCCGTATCCTACCTTCCCAACATCCCACCTGCAACAGTGGCTGCACGCTTGGCGGCCGCGTGCGAAGTACTATGTCCGTCCTTTTTTTAAATTCGCTATTCGAAATTTCACGGTCGTTAAAAAACGACGAACCGGTTTTCGTTTCTAAACGGTGACCGTAACTGAACGTTATATACGACGAGTAACGATGATATTATCAGAACAATACGATAAACGAATCGTCTCGCCCGCCGGAAATCATCGTCTTCATTTCGTTTTACAACGGGCGATTTCACCCCGAAACCGAAATTTCGCGCGTGATAATCGCGATCCCGCGTCAGGCGGACGATGTCGCCACGTCGCCCGTCGGTTGCGAACACTGTCGTCGGTCGACTATAATACACCGCGTGCTCGCGCCGTTTTTCCGTTTTGCGGCGCACGCATTTATATAATATTTCGTACGCGTATATATATATGTATATTATGGTGTCGGCGTAATCGGTTTACAACACACCGGCGAGAGGGATTATAAGGGTATATAATATAATATTATTATATTACACTTAGTGTATATATATGTATTTGAAATATTATAAGCGCAGACGGAGTCGGCAGACGGGCGCCTGGCCATCATATTGTCGCCGTTCTCATGCGATGTTCCTTCTGTTCACGCCGCCGCCGCCGCCGGGTCGACGAGCTCTCTCCGTGTTCGGCGCGCACGCTGTAATAATATTTTTATACATATATATATATATGTATAACACGCCGAAATTTTATTCGGGTAGTATTTCAACGTGTACGCACGCTTATATACGTGTATATAGCGAGTATAAGTATAACGATCGTATGTACGTTTTATATATATAAATGTATACAGGGAGAGAGAGAGAGAGAGAGAGAGAGTGAGAGGGAGAGAAACGGAATTATGATTATTATTGTTCGTCGTGTCGGTCTGGTCGAATGGCGACAATAATATTATTATAAAGGGGACGCCGAGTAGCTGTTATTGCGCGTACTTTATAATACGTATACGTATACGATATACAGTAAACAGTATACACTGTGTGTGTGTGTGTGTGTATGTATGCGGCGTTTGCTCAGTTTTTAATTCGAACCCGTCGGTTAAATCGCGTATTCTCGAAAACGATATAAGAAAACGTATAATATTAATAATAATAATAATCGCACTCTGCTCGCAACCGTACACCGGCGGCGTACCATATTCGCGGAGTAACGTATTTTATGCACTTGTATACACGTCGTAACGTCGTCGCGACCCGAGAGAGAGAGAGAGAGAGAGAGAGAGAGAAATATATAAAAAGAACAAACAGATTTTCGTACGATTTTTTTTTTTTCCCGTCGGTTTGTGTTCTACCGAATCGTCGCCTTTTTCACACGACCGACCGACGGTGTAATAATATCGTACGAGAGACTAACCGGGACCGGGTCGCCGAACGCGCGTTTTAAGACTTAATATTACGGATATACGTGTGTATAGTTATGCGGCGATAAGAATAAGAAAATTGTAAAAAAAAAAATGTTACGGGGCGATAGGTCCATTTTGATAAGCTATGTGCTGTGCGTGAAGGCTAGAGAAAAACAATTTTTTTTTTTTTTTTTGCGGGTTTTTATATTTTCCGATTGGGGGACATGACCTCCTCTTATACCCCCCCCCCCTCGAGAAAATTTACACTAAAAAAAATAAAATAAATCCAACATGACTGTAATATTCGTTTGTTTGTCGCTGTTTTAGAAAAAAAAAAAACACCAACCCGTACTGTCCTCGAAAATATTTATCAATGTTAAATTGTGTTGTTTGTTTTTTAACTCCAATTTCAATAATCCAAACGACACAATTTATAGGCGCCATTAATAACGTGCATTTTTTTAAGTCCTAACCAAGACAGTAGTAAACACGGCCATAAAAACTAATTTTATTATTTTATCAACGTAGTTTCGTCTCAACCTCGTTAACGCGTTTCCATCTCATACATTATATTGTATAATGCGGTTTTAAACCGAAAATTCGTATTCGTGTTCGAGGAATAGAAGAATGTTCGAACGTCAAAATAGTTTTGATTTATACGGTTCGAATTCAATGTACTATTATGCTCATTCGTTAATACGATATAGTTGATTTCCCGCGTGTGCGTCAACTACGATAATGAAGTATTATACGAAAAAAAAAAAAAAAAAAAAAAAATCTAACTACACTGACATTTTATTAGAACGTGTAAATCGATCGTCGTCGCTTACGTTTTGTACAATTTTACTATTATAGGTATCTCGTAAAGATTAATGCTCTGCGTATTGTGTCTGTTGCACGTATTATGTATCACAGTGTGATTATATACGTTTCCGGGCAACGCTAAATATTTTAGCCGAATGACATTGGATTTGAATTTCAAGGGATCATAGGGATTACACTAAAATACACGCTCTAGAATACTGCAATTCCGGGTTTTCACCTTTTCGATGAGCGCATTAATATTTTTGAACAGAAACGCCTATTTTTGACACTAGATTCAATTCATTGATATCAAAAAATGTATGTTATTTAGGCGTGTTATGTTATCTTATGAATATCTTTATAGGTATTTTTTTTCTCATAAAAAACAGTAGTCGAATTTCTACACATTTAAGGTCGTTCGTTTTCAATTTTTTTTTGAAAATTTGATAAAAATATCATATCTTTTAACCAACTTTAGCTCGCAGTATATCGTGCGATTTTTACATACTAAAATATTATAAAACTGGCAATCATAACTGTGTTAATTCAGTTAAAAAAAAAAAAAAAAATGAATTATAGTAACGGCGACCGATCGGCTGGGGGAAATTCGACCCAAATGACTCCGAGTTCTGCTGCTCACTTGGTGTTTTTATTTTAATATTTTTGTGTTTAATCGAATTACGACGAAAATTAATTGTCAACTATCGCGCTCGTAACCTACGCTACTACCTAATAATAATAAAATTACTATTAAAAATTATGTCGTGTATAATAATAATATTATCATAATTTCGGTTGGTTAGTGATTTACGAGCATACGAGTATATTATTGTATGAAAACGTTGTCCGAATGGTTGAAATTATCATAATACTATTTATACTGATAATTGTTCCGTATCGTTGTGTATACGGGGTTTACGCATAATTATACGGATAATTACGAGTGTGGAACACAAGTTAGTCGTCCCGAGTCGTATTCAAATGCTAATGTATAGAGATCCAGTTATCGCCGTCGTAATATTATTATGATAAAATATTCGCAATAAGCGCTCCTTTTTAATTGTTCGCCGAGTTATGGACACCGCGGTAAACGGATTAAATGTATAATATAGTGTCGAAAACATTTTTCAAATAAATAATAATATTGTGTAAAACACAACATAATACACTGCACATATTTCAATGCACGGAGGCGTTAACGCCTATATTCCATTATTATTTCAACGAAAACCGAATCATAACCGTGAATGTTATCTTTTCTTGAAGTTTTACAAAGTTATAAAATAAAAAATATAATACATAGGTTTCTATATTAGCAAGTAGATAAAAAATAAATACTTGAGTACTTTTATGAAATTATGGTTTATTGATTGATATCGTTTAATGGGTAGCTCTTTGTTTTTTTTTTTTTTTAATTTAATCTGTTATACAAATAAAACAAAATATACAAATTAAAAAAAAAAAAAAAACGAATTATTACTTACATAATAGGCAGACTTGATTTCAACACCACGATAAAAATGGAACCGAGCTCGGTATTAAAAATCGGTTTTTATTAAAAAAAATATAGCTAGGATCTATTTAATAAATTCGAGAACGTTTATGCGAGTGGGTGACGAATTCGGGAACTGGCGTGAAATTGAAATTCACTAGTAAATAAAATATGGTCGTCATTCTTGCGGAGAATCTATTTCGGATAGGAGTTCTAATAAAAGTTCTGTTAATATAGCTTGATTGGCCTGATAAGATACCGAATACGAAGCCGATTCCGGCGTCGAGTTTGTGGGTTTTAAAGACGACAGTAAACTCATTAGAGGCACCGAAGTAGACTGATCACCGGTCGGAATTGAAAAAGATAAACGCAAAGGGGTAGGTACAGAAGAACGATTCGACGAAGCCATTCTCGAGCTCGGTTTAAACGGCGGTAACAGAGTAGGAGTCGATCTCGGTATATGTACCGAAGTCGGTTGATTGAACGGCGAATAGGCGGAATTATTCGAGTCTAATAAAGGTGGCGCTGTGGAAGTAGAAGGCAACGCGGATGGAGCAGAATTCGATAATGATGGTGCTGAAGGATCGAGTGTAGAATTGAGTTCGAATGTCACGTTAGCGGGTAGACGTAATGTGGTGGATTCATAGGACGGGACCGAACCGGAAGTCGAATTGGACCAATGAGACGAGGCAGCATCGGCGGTAACGTTTAGAATTATATTCGTTGACGATGATGAAACTGAATACGGTAAGGGACTCTGGTGCACAGAGAACCCGGCTGAAGTATTCTGGTTGTTCAGTAACAAATATTGCGGACGAGTATGTTTATCGGCTGGTTTAGATGAAGAAATTGAATATACACCAGCATTACAGAGCTGAAAAATATAAAAATGCTTTAAACCGTGAATCAATTAAATATTTTTCTGTTTTTTTCTTATTTTTTTTTTTTTTTTTTTTTTTATAAAATTTCAATTCAAATTAACCCATATCATAGGTATTAAGCGTTTTAAAATAAAAAAATTAATTTCGAATAAATATATTTCTTACCTTTATTGTTATCATCATTATCGTAGCCAAGGGCATCAAATTTCTAAAATCGGCCATGTTGCTTTTTGCTTAAAGTATTTTGAAAAATCGCGGCGAGAAAATTACGTTTTTGACGTAGGTACCCAATTATAAACGTAATATACTAAGAACTTTTAGTGGACTGATATTTTTCTTCATTCACGTACCTCGTTCTTATATATTATAGTTGTAAGAATTCAGTTCTTTATCAAAATGCTATTTATATAATAGTGAATGTTATCAGAAATACTTACTCGGGATATTAAATAACAGTATTAATAATATGATACTATAGCATAATATTGATAACACTTGATACTGTTGTTTAATTTCCTCGTATTAATTTAATTGTAAATAACGTAAAAAAAAAAAAAACCATAAGTATTTGAAAATAAAGCAGAACAATAATTAATTTTCACATAATATATAGTTGTCTAATAATTTTTTTTTTTGATAGGAGTTAAAGATATTGCCACAAATACATTCATTTATTTTTTTTTTAAATCTAACAATAATTAATTTTCTTGTATGTATATACAAATAACTGAATGTGAAAAAAAAAGCTGAACATATTTTACACTACGGGTAGATCACTGTTGTAGGCGGGAACATTTAACATGAGAAGGTATGGGATGTAGGGTTAAGATGTATAGTACCTATTATAATTGTGTATTTTATCATAAAATCAAGGCAACCCAAATATGTCAAGGGAGAATAGGAAGATTGGGTGTGTGGTGGGATGGTCCTGGTGGCCGGTAACCTCCAAGAAGAAGCCAAGGTAACTCAGAAATCAACAAAAATAAAACTAATTTAACAAAAATTATTCGTTTTCCGTCTTTTTCAGAAAATCTATTAAGGAATCGATTTTAAAATGTTTCTTATACAAAGTATCATCGGGTGAAAACTCCACCACTTTTAAATTGCGGTGTGGGATATTTAGATCATTTACACATTAAATAAAATGATGATAATAAAAAGCAATTTATGACAAAATATCGGGCGTTTTTCAAATAAAGTATCATCAGACAAAAAATCTACATCTTTTATGGTATGTCATGGAAAAATTGAAACATTTTTATTAACCGAAAAAAAATTGTTTTACGAAACAGAAAACTCATTTTGGTATAACTATAATATAGCTTTTTTGCTACGCTCAAAAGCTAAAAAAAAAAAAAGGACATGCTTCGCACGATGGTTGGGTCACTGTTGTAAGTGAGAAGTTGGGATGGTAGGATATAGAGGGAAACTTAATGTATTTTTATATGCAACGATTAATCATTGATAATGAAAACTGATTCTGAGCAGAGTTCGGTTATACATGTTTTGAAAGGCCATACAATTTACGATTTCCATCAAAATTTGATATTCAAATTCTTATAAAAAAAATTCTACATTAAATTCGACTTTATTTTGATGACCACTAAGTTAAACCTATAATGAACCTCCTGTTAAATTTTCAAGCACTTCTGTTTGGTCGAACAGTTTTCTCCACAGAGTACCTACCGAATAAATATTGCGTAACAAATTCGCAAAAATGCAAGTGTCTATAAATAGCTCAAAAATGGTAAAATTTTTTAAACATTTTACCATTTTTAGAAAAGAAAAATAATGGACTTTTGTTCAAATTTAAATTCTCTACGAACATTTTTTTACTAAATTACAACAAAAAAAAACGAAATTGAAAATAATTAACGTGTTATTTTCGTAAATTGAAATCTACAAAAATACGAACTTCCCCGCTATATGCTTGAAAATTGAAGCAAAATTTTTGTGCACACAGTATAAAAAAAAAAAAAAAATAAAATAAAATATTAGCAGTTTTTTAAAACTATTTATAAAAAAATACGAACATACTTCGCACGATGAGTGGACTACTGTTTTAGGTAAAAAGTTAGGAAATTAGAGGAAAAATTTAATGTATATCTGTACGCAATCTGTTGCTAACGAAAAACGATTTTGAGCGAAGCTTGGATAATAAAAGTTGTTTTTTTGTAATTTTTAGGTATTAAAATCGCTGGTAAAGATCCGATATAAGACAGAAAACTAAGCTAGATATACCCAATAAAATAATAATTTATAATAATACAATTTTTTCCACGGCAGAAATGAAGTAAAGTCACATAGGATTAAGTCATTCCGCAACCACGGAAGAAATGCTTTATTCACTTACTGGGGATGAACCGTTCGGCTTTTTTAATTTTTTCCTTTTGATGACAGACCAAGACCTTAGTCTAGACACCTCAACCAAATGTTTACACTTAACCATTCTCTCAATTTAGTGGACACAGTAAAAACAAGTTTCAAATTAATACATATATATATATATAGAGAGAGAGATAGTTTATTTCAAATATTACAGGATTAATAATATTTCCGTGAATAATGCGAAATATTTCAGAGGGGGGAGGGGAAATAATTTAATAACTCGCGTAATGCACAATCAATAACCGAAAGTGAAAAACGAAAACAAAATAAAAAGTAAGAATTAGTTTTAACAACAATGACAATACTATAGCCGGCTCCTTCCGCGCTAAAGATACGAATTGTCGTGTTTCGCGTTCAATGCGTATTGCGTTATTGTGTTATTCGAAACGAACGTGTCGTGTTACCATTATTGAAATCGGGTATCAATAACAACCCGGCGCAAACGTCGGCGGACGGCGTAAGTAGCCCAGCGACGAGTCGGCCAACTGAGGCGGCGATCCCGGGTGTCGGCTGCAACTATTGCAAGGGCACGGGGACGGTAGCGGTTTCAACGGGACGGATAACAGTTTGGAGCGGGCGACCGGCGGCGGACAAGAAGGCGCTGCGGACGGCTGCTGCGTCAAGTATTCGAGGATCGCGGACAGCGACGGGACCGGGCTAATAACGGGGCCCGCCGTGCCGGAAGACGGGAACGAGCAAGGCGGCGGCGGCGGCTGCGGTACACACGACGACGGCTGTGGCGGACAGTAGGCCGGAACGAGAGTAGACGGGACCGGACAGGGGAACGGCGGCGGTCGAGCGCACGGCGCAGGGCAGGGATACGGGGACGGATCGCAGCAGGTGGGATGTCGCGAAGAGATAGGCCACGGGGCGTACGGAAGAGTCTGGACGGTCGGCAGTGGTGGAATTGGCGCGCAAGGGCTCGGCGGCGGCGGATGACCGCAGCGAGCCGCGACATTGGAGGGCGAAGACGGCGGCGGTCCATAAAATGGTTCCGAGTCGCAACATGAACACGGAATTTTTCCGCAGTCGCACGAACAATCCAATTCAGCCTTGACGACAAAACAAAATGCCGTATAAAATACAAAAATGTTGTTTTTTTTTTTTTTTAACGTTATGTCCTTACCTCGACGGCCGCAAAAAGCGCCGCCGACATTATTATCGCCAGCGTTCTAAAAGCGCGCATTACTTTTATGTTCGCCGCGTTTGTTCAGAAACGGATCTCTGCGACGGGCCTGACTTTGAGAGACGGCGACTGTGACGACGTACGATTTGTGACGGACGTTCGAACGCGACGTTCGGCTTTTATATCGAAACCGTATTCGTTTTGTTGTCCGTAATTTCACGTATTTGGAAACAAAATTCGGGAAAAAACCGATTGCGCAGTTGATATCGCCACCGGCGGCGGCCGTGGCGCGCGCAATATTATTGACTCTGTTTCGTTTGTTTATCGCCCGGACGCGATAACAAAATCCGTTCGGTGAACGGACGCGATAAAGACGATTTTCGACGACACGAGGACGGCCGATAGATTTTCGTTGCGGGTCGTTCGGGTCGTAAACGAAAAGGATCATCACGGCCGAGTTCAGTTGTTTTTTCCGGGTTCACCTCGGCTCAGTTACGACGCGTAGTTTGTTTTCAGTCCGTGAACCTATACCGGAAATCTCGCTTCGATTTTTGAAGCGTATAACGTCTTTTCCGAAAGCCAACGGCGTCTGGTCAGCGCACCGGTAAGTCCGTATTTCCGTACATTTCTAAACGTGAGGGAAAACCTCGTTGGTAGGGGGGAGAAGAAAAGTGGAAAAAACGGAATTTTCCCGTAACGGTGCGGTTTTGTGTTATTTTTTATTTGGCTGTTTTTTTTTTTTTTTTTTTGTAATTCGCGGTTAAAAACAGTCGCAGACGGCCGAATACTAAAATCAGTTCATTTTTTATTTTATCGACGCGATATAATTTTCAATGCGTTCTGGACGGTTTTCGCGTTACAGGCGTTCGACAGTAATTACGAGTTTTTATTTAATTGTTTTTTCAAATTCATTTTTCCACGTGATTACTGATTGTTATTGTAATGATATATTGAGTAGTTACCACTAGACAAAACGCGAAACACACACCGGTAAGTTTAATTATGATTTTACAGTTCGAACGAATCGTGGTTTTAAAAATACACCGGTTTCGTAAAAAAATTAATATCGAATATTTGCAATTATTTTATTTTTATTTATTTAGTGTTAGGAAAAAAACGAATTTCAATTCCGTTTTCATTTGAACGCATTCCTCGGAATGCGTTCACGATTCATGAAGGCAATTATTTTTATTTTTAAATAACGAATTCGTTCGTTTTTTATTCCGAAATGCGAATGTAAACGATAGAATTCCGAAAATAAATATAACGAAACACGTGTGAAATATTTTGTTTTACAATACTTTAAGGAAGTTTTAGATTCTGAGCGAAGCGAGGAGTGTATTAGTTTTACAAAGGGGTTTCTTTTTTTTTTTTATACTGTGTACAAAATTTCTCCTAGAAGTTTTGTTCCAATTATTACAATCTTAAACACACGGCATCCATGTAACAAAAATAAATGAATGTTAATACAAATATGAGTGTAAAAAGTCATATAAAGCATATACAGCTAACATATAGTAATAAAAACAAAAATAGAATAAATCACTACAATTTAATGTCTAGTTTAGTCATCCAATCTACGGCTTTCTCTGTTAGGTATGTTAGTTCTCACATGCTATCAATCAAAACATGATAAAATAGACATTTGATGCATTAGGCTCTAGTTGGTACATTAAAAAGTTATTTTTTTTTAAATGTCCATTAATAATCGAGATAATGAGAAAAAGCTGGTTCTTGAGGTTTGTAGTACACGCAAGGTTCTTCCTTGGACGTACACAGCAGGAATCACAAGGCGAATTCCGAAAACTTCAGTACTTAGCTTTACTGTCCGCCGACCGAACGCCCAAGGAAATGTTACCCACTGTGCGCCGCGGCGTTCTGACACTAAATACCTATTTTAGAATTCGACGCCTTAACTAAATAATAACGATAACGATTATTGTTTGATTAAGTGTGTAAAAGAACGTATAGGTGATATTATATCGAGACAATATTGTAATACTCTTCAAATGACCACGATAACGAGTACTGTTTGAGAAAAAGGTCCAATAATTTCTTGTTACTTCATACAGTGGCACCTTCACTGATATATACTCCAGAATAAAAGAAAGTAACGTTAAAGAAAAACACTTGTTTTTAATATTTTAGCGCACAATACTCGTAAAACATATTTAAATAATACTTAATCATAACACACAATAATAACGAAAGGAATTTCAGTTAAAAAGCTATGTCTTTCCCGACTACCATAAATGATGATTCTCTTCGAATACCAGTGGAAAAAGACTTCCTTCAGAATGATAATATGTCTTCACTCGACAGTCAAACGTCCGTTCTTCCTACAATGTCAGTGGAGACGACCCGAATTTGTTGTTGCCGTTGGTTTAAGTAATCGCAAAAAGACGTAATCCCGCTCCATATCAAAAAGGTTTATTGCTACATTAATAAATATAAAACTAAAACTATAATATACCTAATATATAAATAATATTTTATATATAATATAATTTTTGCTGCGTAGACGTATTGTCGCCTGGATATATTACAGACTAAAAAAAGAATAAGAGAATGTTGTCATTGGTGACCGGTTTTATTTATTTTATGCTAAAGTTTTTATTATTTTCATCTTTTTTTTTTAAAAAAAATCGTTTTTGTAAGAACACATTGTTAAAAAAGCAATACTATTAACCGAAATTCGCTCAGAATCGTTTTTCGTTAGTAACGGTTTGTCGGGTGGCCTTGTGGTTATATTTACAATAATTGTACAAATAAATTAATTTTTGAATCTATTTCGAATCGAGTGAATTGCAGTGGAATGCATTATGAAAATAAGAAATGATGAAAATGTGAATGGGAATGTATTCCCATTATACAATTTTCTACAGGTACACGCCGAACGGCATTTACAGAATAGTTTCGCACGTCGTGCTGCGGTACAATAAACACAGACAAAAACAAAGGTACACGATACGTTTTTGAAACAAATTTCCAAACGCTGAATATTGTTTTTCGTTAATAGCGGTTTGTGCACGACTCTATGACTTACATTAATTCAAATTCGTTTAAAAAAAAGAAAAAAAAAACAACACATGAAATTAGATTGTACATGTTTAAACTCCCTAAAATACGAAACCATAAAATAATAATATAAGCGATAACTGATTCGAGATTACAAACGCACATCGTGTAACCGCGTATTCTCTATTGTATGTATATACAGAGGGGATGAATATTGGTCTCTAGTATATGGTCCCGAATAAACGATTGGTCCCCAGGGTTCGTTCAAGCTGTGATCAGACATGATGTTTCGGAATAAAAAAAAAAAAAAACTGTTTTTTATGCTGTAAATTACATGCCGTTTTTATGACTCTTCGGGGATTTTACACGAGAGCATCTTTCGTTCACAGAATAACACGTCTAAAAAAAAAAAAAAAAACTCCAAATAAAATAGTACAGATAAAATATAGCATAAAACATTATATTAGGTGAATTATTATTGATAAATTGAAAATGCCCGTCAAAAATAATACAATATTTGTCCATTATTAGTTTCATCTCGTTAACATTGATTTTCGTTCAACGAATGTTCTATTTACAATCGATTTTTTTATATATATATATTTTTATATTAGTAATTTCATTGACGAAAAATCACGAACAATTACAAAATAATAATAACATTAACAACTCGGAACAAAAATACATTAATGATACCGAGATATAGTACGTATAATCGTAATACTCACTAAAATATTATTTAAATTCTGTCCTATCCAAATGATGTTAATATCAATTAGTGGGGGTGAGAATTTTCGGGAAAAATTCAATTTTTAGGAATTGTATATATCCGCGTTTTTAATTTAATTTTTTCTCTGTTTGTAAACAACTTTTAACCAGAAATCTTGT
The DNA here is from genome assembly GCA_902439185.1 of Cinara cedri. Taxonomy (NCBI): domain Eukaryota; kingdom Metazoa; phylum Arthropoda; class Insecta; order Hemiptera; family Aphididae; genus Cinara; species Cinara cedri. The sequence continues at coordinate 491,262 of CABPRJ010000487.1, read as the reverse complement.
TCCGATAATCGACATCAGGGATGGTTTCTAGTATCTAATTTTGTTTTGTTGGTGCATTTGTTGGAGAGGTATTATTTTTTGATTTTCCGTATAGTTTTCTTAATAACGGTGGAAAAACGAGTAAAGCCGTCGGCATACGGAAATATTTACGCAATAATTGGTTAGGTTAGGTTAGGTAGTCAGTGAAAAATAATAGTGGAGGTAGAAACCAGAAGTTTTCACCAAATACTTATTTGAGTACTTTATAGGCACAAAAAACCAGTAAAAACATTTAAATAGCATTGATCTTTCGGATCTTCGTGGTAAAATGACAGAATATAAATTGGCAGTATTAACAGTATTTTCCATTACAGTATTTGAACTCAAGAATTTTTCCCAAATCTCGAACAAATCGATGGATTTCCGTCTAAAATCGTAAGGTACGCATTTCAATATAGTACGTTATACTCAAATACCTAGGTAAAGAATAATATTTGTGTAAGGGCAGACCGCAAACAAACCCGAAACGACGATCAAATACTAAAAGTTCCTAAACCGCGTGGTATTTACGAAATAACTGTGTATATCACAGATAATAATTTAAAGAGAGTACCGGAGTAACTATAAAACAATAATAGTGCACGATAATTTACAGACGGGGAAAAAAAAAAACGTGAATAATTTTCGGTGTGAACTTCTTGCTGCTATAATGACGGCTATGTCAACCAATAAACGAACAAACGTTTAATAGGGTAAAATGATTTTGTGTTTTTTGTGTTTCCGTTTTCGGTCACTTTGGAAACGACGGTGTACTAATTCGACCAACATCCAATACACACCACTGTTAATATTGTTATTAGTGTATATACTATCGAAATCGTGTCATTTCGTTAGAATTCTGTAACCGTCCGGTCCGGCGTTACCGCTACCGAGATTTTATTCCCTCGCCCCTATTTTGATCGAAAAGTGTACTGGTTTTCAAGTGATTTTTTTTTTTATTTATGAGAACACTTTTTCTACCAAAAAACTCAATCCGATTATCAAGTATAGCACCTGTCCTGAAAGGTGAAATTCTCTGGGTGTTACTTTGTAGAGGATATTTTTTTGAAATTCACATTAACATTTGAGCTAATGCGGAAAACCCGATTCTTTAGATTAAACAAGATTGAAAGATTAAAAATAAGATTGTCATTGGCAACCGTTTTCATTTATTTTTTTGTTATTATTAAGTTTTTATTATTTTAATTTTGTTTTAACAATCATTGCTGTCATGGAAACGCACATTGAAAAAGCACATGAAAAAATAGACCGAGCTATATTAAAATAAAATAAATTTCGATTTAAATGCATTGTTTTAACTATTAATTTTTATATTATATTTCTTTATTCTATACTTAAGCATCATTGTCAACTGAACTCTGCTCAGAATCGTTTTTACGTTAGCAATGGTTTATCGTTGCTTACAGATATACATTAAATTCCCTTCTGTAGTATTCTACTTACCCAACTTTAAACTTACAACAGTGACTGCACTCGCGTGCGAAATATGTCCCTTTTTTTTTTAAAAAACACATTTACATATAAATTAAAAAAATTTAAATTATGACGAAAACCATAAAAATCACTAAAAATCATATACTGTTTGTCTGAAGTTGAAACGAATAAAATGTTTAGCATAAAAAACAACGATTAACCGCGACCTCCGCTCAGAGTCATATTACGCTTACAATAATGATTAACTGATAAGATGTTTAGGATTGTTATTTTTTTTTTTATAGTGTGCCATAAAAATGTTTTGAATTTCTTTTTACTACTACAATTTTATCCTTTTACTGCGGTTCGTATTATTATTTTTTTTAAGCACGATCAAAACGAGACAAACAAGACAAACACATTTTTCCCGACTGGCGATACATTATTAAGTCTAAATATTAAACTATAATTAATATATAATAAACAACAGGCTTGTGAAGAGTATTAAACACTTTTACAAAAAATGCTTTATGAATAATTAAATTAAAATGACTAACATGTTCTGAAGAATAAAGCCATTTAGATAGTTTCTATTCGTTCCGCAAATGCATATGAAAATAAACGTTTCCTATCAGCAATTGGATAAAAAGCAACATTTTTTTCAATTGTTGTTTTGTTCTTAGATAATCGGGAAGGCGAAATTCTATTTAAATTTTTATTTTTTTGCGAACAGTCTCGTTTTTATTGGGCTATAATATGATATCGTGAACGATGGTTTTTTTTTTTTTTTTTTTAACTCCGATCGAAATATGCTGTGATATTCGTACGTCGGGCGGGATCGTTTTAACGTTTCGAAACGGGACTGACGGCGCGGCGGCTTTATGAAATACCCGGTCCAAAAGCCGTTCACGTACCGCGGCGTTGGCGCTTTGTTGTTGTCTGTGCACAACCGAAAAAACAGCCTGGTAAACGATAACAAACAATAATATACGGGCGCGCGGTATACACGGTTACGGTATCGAAAACAAGGGTTGTCGGTAACAAGTATAATAAAAATAAAAAAAGTATGTATACCGACGACGACGACGACGGCGGCCGGGGCGTGACCGATTTGTCGAACGCGTGTCCGACACGTGCGGGCGCGATTACCGGCGATTTGTCAATTTTGTCGCGGAACGTCGGTCGGTCACGGTAAATACCGTATTTAACCGTCCGGGAAAGAGTTCAATGCGGATTCGATAATACAATACTATATTGATATTATTGTTATTTCAGCGATTGTATACGGGACGATTTTTCTTCGTCGTGTGTACCACGAAACGGCGTTTACCTGCAGTTGTCATAGTACAATGTTACAACACTCTATTATGTCTACTCTGCGAAGACGTCGCGACATTACGGATTTCGGTTGTTTTTTTTTTTTCCAATCGGACGTTCAGCTCGACATTTTTCGAATAGCGGAAGTATTAGCCGTCTAAAAGTGGTTATTATGAAATTTACTACGCACGACCTAAACGAGTTGAACGCGAAAATTAATACGCGTCCGAGGTATCCCGTACATCGGGAAAACTCGGAAAACGGCCGTTGAAATAATAACGCGCTAATAACAATTCCGTATACAACGTACACTAAAAAAAGGGGGATCGTGATAAAAAAGGACGGGCATACGTACGCGGGTGGAGACACTGTTGTAGGTGTGAAGTTGAGAAGGTAGGATATAGATGGGACTTTAATGTATGTATGTCAACAATAAACTATTGCTAACGAAAAAACGATTCTGAGCGGAGTTTAGTCAATAACGTTGTTTTGTCAACTATATAATATAATATGGTATATATTATATTATGGTAAAATGATTACAAACAATGTGCGTTTCCATGTCAACAGTGATTGTTTAAAAAAGATTAAAATAATACAAAATTAATAATAAAAAAAAATAAACAAAAACGGTTGCCAATCACAACTTTATATTTGATCATTCAATCCAAAAAAAAAAAAACAAAATAAACATCATTGTAAAACCAATACATTCCTCGTTCCCCTCAGAATCTAAAAACTACCCGGTATATACACGACAGATTTTCCGCAGACGAGTTGTGGAGAGAGGGAACACTTGCAAATTAAATCAGCGGATCTTTCCCCCGTCGTTGCATATGCGCAGTGTGCACTCGACGGCAGTCTCGCGCGTATAATCCGACAACCCGCTAATCTAACAAAGTTAGGTTAAAGATAGGTTTTTTTTTTGTTCGCCTATTTTTTTATAATTTTTTTTTTTTTTTGAGAGTTTTTCGCGTAGATATTTTTGTGTAAAACATTTTTCGAAGAAATTCGAGTCACGTCCGTGTATCAATATAATCATAATAATAATACGATAGAGCATATTATCACACGTATGGCGTGTTATGAATACGGCGAAAAATTACGTTTAACGTTTTGTTTTGTTTTTTTTTTTTTTCAAATCTGATTGTTTATACGCGAATAAAGCTGATAATGTTATTATTTCTTCTGTTTTAATCGCGGTCATATACGTGCTCTTTTTCAGGACGATAAAAATAATTTATCGCCATACACACACACACACACACACACACACACACACACACACACACATTCTATTATTATTTATTACCTAAATAATATTATTATAATATTATGCTATTTAACGCCGTGTTTTGAATACGGACAGTCGTTGTCGTTGTCGTTTTTTTGAATTTTTTTTTTACACGGCCGTATAACCCGATACAATAAAATGACGTACACTCGTATTATTTTTGTGCATACGCAAATACACAATAAATTATAATACATTATATGGCGGAACCGCTCCGGGGACCGTTCGGAAATATGGATCGCGAATGTTCAAAAAACAATATCGCCGCAACTATTGTTGTTCGATTTCAATATTTGAACGGCACGGTGTCTTTGACGCCGATTTATAAAAAGATGCACGGACATACTTCGCACGGTGGGTGGGCCACTGCTGTAGGTGAGAAGTGGCGAAGGTAGAGGGGAAGTGTAATGTACGCAACGATTGACCGTTGAAAGTAATGAAACACGATTCTGAGCGGAGTTAGGTTAATAGTGTTGTTTTGGCAACAATATGTACATATATGTCATGATATGGTAAAACAATTACATACGCAGTATCACGTATTTTCTTTAATAATATTTGTTAATTATTTCACCTACCTATTTTCCCGTTATTCCTACACTTTTTCAAAATTATTATGAAAACACCTGGGAAAATCAAAAAATTACTTCCTTAAAGTACCACCCCAGTCTGATTTATTTTCAAAAAAAGTGCTTTAGTTGAGAATCGAAGTAAAATTGCTCGTGGAAAAGTTGTTCACAGTTAAAAAAAATAAATAAAGAAAGAAATATCATTGTAAAACCAATACATTTCTCGATTCACTCAGAATCTAAAATCTTTCGGGTACATAGAGATGGTATTTTCTACATTAATATTCATATATTACGATTCTAAAGTGACGGACACTTCCGAACAGTTTCAACGACCGATAGTTTTCGATTGGGTGGACAACCCTATAACCTAATTTAACCTAACCCGACTAATTTCGGTAACCTAGTAAGAAAGTTTCACAATTTTTTTTCCATTAACAAATAGTTTTTTAATCTGTTAATTCGTTCGAATGCGATCAACTATTCCAATCAAACTTATTAACTAGTATACATGGAGGTAAAAGTTCAAAATTCCGCAATCTTCTTTGGAAGAAGGGTTTAGGTCATTTTTGTATAGTTTTCAATACAAATAGAAATACATAAGCTAATACACTACATACACTAATTTTGATAATACCAGATGCCATTTACATGTAATGATAACGGGCAAAAAACGGCATAAGACAAAATTATATAAAACAAAAACCAAAAACCCTAACATTTTGACTTATTTATAGGTCTCTACACATAATTTATGTTTTCTGTCTGTTCTACGCATAATATAAGGCCCGCTAGTTGAGTTTTGGGCAAAAGAACCTATTAGACATTTTATGCCATAACCAAATGATATTTGTGACAAGCGCAGATGGTGCAGTAAGTGTACTTGGCCCATAAATGTAGGGGTCTCACATGTAAGGACTCAACGCATTATTCTCAATTCCCCGATTATTGGAGAATTAATGTGTCTGTGAAGTAGTTATAGCTAGGAAATACAAAAAAATAAAAAACCACACAAAAATACCGGTAATGTATGAGATACTTAGCGGGAGTATTCTCAAAATATATACATAGATCAACGGCGAACGCGGAGGGGTCAATCTCCCCCACCCCTCAGATTCTTTTATATGAATTAGGACCCCTACTCGGACTGCGCACTCGGATGCCATTTTGGTTGACCCCTTGAACGCGTCACCTTCTTCACCGCGAGACTGAAGATACACGATCGACCAAATCCGACGAAAATCATACTTCCGATTTGTAATTTTTTTTTGTTTGATTTTTTTTTTTACTCGTCCAAAAAAATAACTACGGTACACCACGACGACGTATGACTTAACTTTACCGAGTTGAACCGCTGCCCGGCTACGTGCGGGTAAAGGATTGTATCTGCACAGTAATAATATTCGCCGAGGTATAGTAATAATTATCAGTCGCGGAGGGTGCGCGCGGGGCCGACGACGGCAGGGTCCGTTGCACCGGAAACCGTTAACGCGGCCATATAAATTACAATAATATTATTAATATTATTATCATCATCGCCGCCGTTGTCGTATCGAGGCCCGTGGGAGAAAAACGCCGTTTAGAGTCGCGGTTTTAATTAAAACCCGTTCGAGCAGCAAACCGGCGATTACGATCGCGTAATCCGTTTGTCGCGAATACGATATAATAATAATAATAATAATATTGCGTACCCCGTACGTATATACCTGCCTAATAATTATGTACGACGGGTATTATCGAAAACGGGCCGGTGCTTCGTTTTCGTTCATTATGACGGCGATTATATTGTGCACAACCGCGTACACATCGGTACAGGCTCGCGGGCGTGCCGGTAGTCCGAAAACGTTTTTAAAATAGGCGTTTCGCGATAAACGCAATAAATCGACACCTCGAAACGCGGCAGCGGCCGCGGTCGTGGCCACGCGGCGACCGGGTCCAAAAAAGTTTCGCCCGGCCTAACCGACCGGAACGATACGCGGCGGCGGCTACGCGAACGTTTTTAATTTACTCCGACGAAACAACTCCTCCGGCGCCGCCCCTTTCTTTTTCTTTTTCGCTGTTAAACCGTGAGGTTCGGTGGTGGACGGGGGGGGGAGGGGTTGTGCGTTTTACTTCGACGCGATCGTTCTCTAACCCGGCCCATCTCGATCTGATGCTGATCAGTCGGTCGGGTAATTATTATTGTATTGTTATTGTGTATAGCTGGTAGGTAAACGCCGAGCGAATTAAAAAATAATAGCCATAAAAAGACAAAAAAAAAAACCAACACAAATTACCATAAAAGAGTGCTGCAGTATTAACTCGAGTGTAAACAAAGTAAGTTTCGCGTAAGTTGATCGTTAAATTTTCTCGTCGTCGCTGCGTTCGTGATAAAATGTTGATGACGTTATGAAATGAGTTTGTTTTCTTTTTCCTTTTTACCGCGATAGCAATCAATTCTGTGGCGGGTAAAAAAATGATATCGTGACGCAAAAAACACATGAGTATTGCGGGTTGTTGTTGGGAACCGACTAAATTATAAAGAGGTCGCGAGATACGAGTCAGAAACTGCAAGAGTGATTTTGAAAATTAACGCGGAAAGATGGAATAAGAGTACTCACTGGAGATTGATGCTATACGGATAGAAACCATTTTCATTTGAAGGTAAACGTCGATCAGTGTAGCTATAAAAAAAAATAATAAAAGATACGGACATACTTCGCACGATGGGTGGGCAACTGTTGTTGATGAAAAGTCGGGAAGGTAGAGGGGAAATTGCTGAAGAAAAACGATTTTGAGCGGAGTTCGGTTAATAGTGTTACTTTTTTAACAACACTATGTATATCATATTATAGTGAAATTAATACGTATGTATTATATTTGTTAAAACTTATAATATTTGTTTAATATTGTACCTGTTTTGCCGTTTTCCTACTTTTTTCCCAGCTTTTTCCCATTTATATATGAAAACAGTTGGAAAAATCAAAAATAACCTCCTTCAAGTACTACCCCAGTCGGATTTATTTTCAGAAAAAGTGCTATAATTGAAAATCAGAGCGAAATTGCCGGTAGAAAAGTTGTTCACAGATAAAAAATTAAAATAATAAAACGCCATTGTAAAACCAATACTCTCCTCGCTCAAAATCTAAAACAAAACAGTTTATGTTAAATATCCCACAGACCGTGAGAGCTTATGGTAGGTCAGGTTAGGTTCGGTTACTTTACGTTATATGCTAACGAAGTTTAGTCGGGTTGGTAACGCGCGCAGCGCACGTCACCCAAACGGCCACTCGCACCCGCTGTACGCGTAACGAATCTGCTCCTGCGCCGTTTATTGTCGTCGCTTTTTGCTTGCCACTCTACATTAAATTTTAGATACAGGGTGTGTACACGCACGCATTGTCTGTGGGAAAAAACTAGTTTAACTTCTGGCCGAATTCGTCACGTTTCGACGTGCGCACAAAACCATGGTTATAGAATAATGTGCATTGTGCGCGCATTGTAAATGATGGCAGACTCCGCGTGAGAGTCTTTCGCGTTTATTATTAATTACTATTATTACTATTTACACCCCGTAAAATAATTTCGTCTACTCGTCCTTGTACGTTAATTTTTCCGCGAACGCGTTTTAAACATAATCCCAACTATAAATTTATTATAAATGTGAAAGTAAGTCACTGTCTGTTACGTTTTCGCGGCCTAAACCGCTGAACCGATTTCGATAAACCGTGGTATACGAACAGACGGGACCTTGGAGAAAAACACGGGCTACTTTTTGTCATAAAAATAATACTTGAAGGGGATGAAAAGTTTTTAGGTGTTTTTGGTACGAAAATTAAGTTATTTTCATTGAATTATTGATAACCATAGTAACACGAGTAAAAAGTTTTGAACAAAAAAAATAAATAATAAACAGAAATACAAATTCCAAACTATGACAACTTAAAATAAAGAGTCTGTTCCACTGTCTGGCGGTCTATTATTGGCTTGAAATAGGATGGGCTACCTTGGTAACGTGAATGAAGAAAAAAACAAAGAAACTATGCACGGTTCTGGGCGGATAAGTGAAAAGTAAAAACACGTAAAACGTTGTCTTTGAATCTTTGTATTTTTCGGTACAATAAAAACACTACAGTATACTATTATTTCCTCAAAATTTTAGCGTTATTATATTGGATATAATATAGTTTAATCCCTATGCTGTGCGAGCATATATGGTAACACGGATTAAAAAAAGTATGACACACTAGAACACTTTTAGTTCGCCAGACTACCCAACCTATTTTCTTTTGTTTTATACACTGATACGGGCAAAGCAATACAGGAATAAAGGTAAAAATAATAAAAATTTGGCACGGGCGCGGGATAACTAGTATTAAATTATTTTAAATATCGTTTTAAAAATTTAAACAATGCTTCGGGTGGAAAAACTTCAAGGGTGATAAAATTCGATTAATTTTTGGTAGCAATTTTTAGAAGAAAGAGGAATTACCAAGAATAAATAAGGAAAATGTTTAAATATGTAAACGGGAAGAGGTGAACATTTGTCTTTGCTTCAAGGCATAAAAATGCCACCGTTTGTGTTTCTTTTTGTGTGTGATTCACGGTCGATTTTGTCTGAAAAAATGCAAACAAAAGCGGATGACACGAGCCCGTGTGTATCCCGAAACCGGATATCCGAAATTCAACCTTTAACCTTTTGTGCGGTCACGGGGAATTTTGGTATTATGATTTTTTTTTTTCCATTAATTTCTGGGTTACCGTGGTGATACAAAGGACATAAAGAAAAAAAAATAGTTATTTTATTAATTAATTTGTTTGTGACCGGCTAGGGGATATAATTAACTATTTTAAAAAGTAAATTACCGTGTAGCAACAATTAACTGTGATATAAATGTAATAAATTATTATTATTATGAAACTATGTAAACATTACAAACATAACAACTATTACAACGGTGTTTACTTTTTTTTTCTTTAAACAACTTTTCTACCAGAAATTTTGATCCGATTTTCAAATGTATCACTCTTTCTGAAAGGAAACCTAATTGAAGTAGTATATAAAGTTGTCATATATTGATTCTCTCGGGATTTTTCATAATAAATGGGAAAAACTGGAAAAAAGGGTAGGAAAATCGAACAAATTTACGAACTATATTATTTTAAAATCGTAAATATTACAACCATTTAAAACATGTATAACTGAACTCAGCTCAGAATCGTTTTTCGTTAGCGATGGTTAATTATTGCTTACAAATATACATTAAATTTCTTCTCTACCTTCCTAACTTTTCACTTACAATAGTGGCCAACCTATCATGCGAAGTATGTCAGTTTATTTATTATAAATATTTTCAAAAGTTAGTGTCGAACAAAATCGTGACTAGGCATACATAACAATACAATCGTTAACCCAAAAGTTTACCACAAATTAGTATAAAAACTCGGGAGGGGGGCATGGGAAGCATGAAATATTATATTAACGATCAGTTGCCATTCGGACCTAAACTTGTTTGCGTGCGCGTATACGTAATGCTCGTCGACTCGCCCCTACACAAAGATAAATATTATTATAATTAAAATACAGGACGTTAAGTGCTCGAATCACAAATTAAATTCACTAATATACTTCAATATACTGAACAAACTCCACGAAATAATTATTTTCGCTCGTGTTTTAAAATAACCCGTGAACGACAGATAATCGCGTTTGAGAGTACGAACAAAAAAAAAAAAGCCCTACTGCTGATGGGTGCGCCACTGTTGTATAGTAGGTGGATAGTTGAGAAGACGGGGAACATATATTAAGGTTTTTAATTTATATCTTTAAGCAAATATAAATACCATTGTATACTTAAAACGATTCTGAGCAAAGATCCATTATACATGGTATGAGAAGACGTCGTATTTACGATTTTCATCAAAATTCAATTTTTAAACATGTATAAAAAAAAATTACTACGACACTACTTTTTTTTACCAATATGTACAGTTTAAAATCAATTTAACTAATCAAGTATTTCTGTTGAGTCAAAAGAGTATATCGGTATAGTATACCTACCACATAAAAACTACATAAAGTACATAAAAAGCCTCAAAAATGGACGAAATGTTTTGAAAATTCGATCACGTCTAAAAGAGGCAAATATAAGTTATTAACTTAAGATATGAAATGATTTCCAAAAGAACAACAAAATGAATAAAGAGAAAACTTATATTCTCATAACCTATTCTGTTCTTTCTACATTTTTTGTTCGGTTTTACTCAATCATTATGAATACTGCTTGGAAAATCAAATATTAATTTTCTTACTTACCAGCTAGATTAAAAGTTTAACAAAACAGGTATTTTGTCGTTTTTTGATTGAATTAATATTTCTAGTAGAACCTTAAGGCATAAAAAATTAAAATTATGAAATTATAATATGGACAATTTTTTCAGTTTTAATTTCACGTCATTTTCAGGATTTCGATTATACATATTTTGAAATATCGTAATTTTCGTTAAAATTTAAACTCAAACCAACTTATATAAAAAAATACTACTAATCATTTTTAGACGAATTAGTTTTATTTATAAAGAAGTTCCAGTTCAAATTTCAAGCATTTCTGTTTGGTTAGTTTTAAACAATTTTATCCACATAAGTACCCACTTATTAAAAACTGTACAAAAACTCGCAAATATAGCATTCCTATATAATAAGTTCAAAAATTTCCGTAATATTTTGAAAATACTGTTACGTTTAGAAAAGGCTAATATAAAATAATTCTGTAAAAAAAAAGCTCTTAGCCCTCTACTAAATGTTTAGGTGAATTAAAAAAAACAAAAAAAAAATAACAAACATATTTGTAAATCCATTTACGTAATATTGTATAGTATTTTAATAGTACCAAATATATTAATGGAATTTTCCCATTTACAGGGGGAATTTCGACTATAATTTAATGAAAAGGGAAAAGGAAGGAAATTCGGAAAAAAATGTTACACAAAGGGATATTTATATAAGTTCATTATATGTATTCTATATTTAAGGATTTGTAATCCAATCTAATTTTACTTTTTTCAAATGTTAAAATATTAACAAATTTTTCCGAAATTTATATTACATCTTTTTATTTGATAAAAGCCTTGGTTCAAACCATTAGGATTGATATTTGATAAAGCTTTTGACAATAAATAGATAATAAAAGTAAAATACTTAATACTACAACGTATGGACGACGTTAAGGTCTACTGTGTTAGGAATGTGCCTTATTTAATATTAACAAACCATAACCACGTTCTATAGTCTGTGCAAGTCCAACATTAAGTCTCCATTTGTTCAACTTTTAACTCTTAACATATTTTCGGACATCGGCCCATCATGACTTGAACGGTCCGAAATTGTCCCGGCCCACCGAATTTTACCCGGGCTAATACTATCCTGGGTTTCAGGCGCTTAAGACGTCTTATGTCTTTGCATTTGTCTTTTATAAACAATTTTAATTTAGTTAATATAGACATTGTTGAAACGTACATGTTCGTCGTTGAGTTTTATGATATAGTGCGTACAGCATATTATTTGTATTGAATACTTTAATAGGTTATCGCGTATAACCGCAGATAGCTACATATTTGTATTTGTACTCGGGTTGAAAAAAAATTAGATAAATACGGAATATGTGTATTATAATTTAAATTTTGACCTAGAAGTTTTTGATTAAGATTTTCAAGTATATCTAGAATTGAGTTTTGTAAACATTGTCGCTGTTATCTTTATCGTAAAATAAGCGCAACATTATACAGTTATAATAATATGATATATGTGTAAGTAGGTAATCTGAGTATTCTGGCCTTCCGTGTGAAAGAGGAGGGGAATAAGCGCCAGTGGCATTGTGTTAAGAAAAATAACTTTTTATCCATTACGCGAGCATTTCGTTTTTGTATACCCTTTTCTTTCGTTACATTTAAAAACTAATGATTCCGAAATAATTCATTGGACGCGATCCAAACATTTGTAATAACCCTTTAAATGGAGTTGCTTGTTTATTTTTTTATAATGTCACACCGAAAGTGGTGGTGCTCTCCCTTTGGCACGAATTATAGTGTCGAAGTATATCTGCACAATATTTGTTAAATATACGGCGTTATGATACAGGTTTTTTGTTAAGTTTCTTATTTATAATTTTAGATTCCAAGCAAAGACAATCAATTATTAAGTAGTTTATTTAAGGGGATTGGTGATGGTGGATATTTTAGTGGATTTAAATCCAAAAATCAAACGAAACTGTAAAGAAATTATTGTGTTTTACAAATTTAAATGTTCAATATGGAATATGGATTATGATTTATTTATTTTATTTTTTTGGGGTTTTGGTTACTAGTTTATGTTGGAAATACAAATTTAATTATTCTACTGAAAATTGTAAACAAATTTGATTGTATTTTTGAAAAATATAAATAATTTCTAACCAATACTAGTATCTAAAGAACCTAAAGAGTTATAACTACCTTGTCAATATTAAAATCCGCTGAACTCAATTCCTACAGTTTTGTCACATCCGTCCGTAAAAACGACGGTACTCCTTCTCTTTAAATGGAAATCGGGTGGTAGATTACTGGACAAATCGTACCGTTAAGATAATCAATCGAGATCATTGATTTTAAAACCCCCCCCTAATTCCTTTAATGTATAAATTTTACTTATATTATGACGTTTATTTTCTCTCAGATTGTAAATAAGTTTTCGACCAGAAAGCCTCGCTCTGTCAACGACATCAGATAAGGTTATACTGGTAGGAAATTAATTTGTCTGGTTGGTCAATGTAAGGTTATTTAATAATAATATTACCTATGCGTTTTATAATCATAAGCGAGGAAACTGTTTAGTTTATTACAAAACAGTCGTCAAAACCTTTTATAACGACGACCGAAGCTCGTAAAAGAATAGTTTTAAAAATTCCGTCGTTTTCGTTTCGCGTTCTTATTAAATAATTCCAACAAGGCCGCGGTCTATGCGATTAAATATAATATATTTTATACGTGCGTAGATATTCTTACGCCGCGTTTATTAAAATTATTAAAAAGATCCGGGGAAGCATATAAATCATAAACGTCGCCTTTAAATTCCGCAGTATAATATTTTATCGTACGACCGCCGGTACGCGCGATTTGTTGTTGTTATAAGTAAAAGGAATCGAAATTGAAAGGAAAAAGGGTTGTGGCGCGGGCTGCGATCGTAAAAGCCGTGTGGTAAAATTCGCCCTATCAAAAGACATCCGCGGTGCGCCGCCTTTTCCAAGACTTTACGTCTTTTAGGTCCCTATGTATATTCGGTCGTCTGACGAGATAAACCCTGAGGAACAAGTCTCTTACACGGTCGTATAAACCGCGTTATCTCGCGGCCAATTAAAACCAACGAATATCACTTATGCAAATAGCTCGCAAATACTCTCCGGTCTCTCTCACACTCTGTCTCTCTCTCTCTCTCTTTACTTCCTCCGCCGCCTCACCGCCGTCTCTTCGCCCCCACCACCCCCTCCCACGCCTCAATCTCGATTGTTTGCGTTACCTCTCTCGTGTGTCGTTTTCGCGCACAAATTATACGTATAAATCCACATAGTGATACGGGAAAACGCCGTCGTAAATTAACTTTGCAACAACCGCGGAATCATTTTTTGATAATCGGATTCGGTGCAGCGGAAAATTTATTACTTTTGTTTAAGACGGTATATTATAATAATATAATATTATATATAATTCGAGAGACTAAAATATGCAGGTAAATACGAGACGAAGTCAAAATGTATACCGTAATATTTACCGTCGGGTTTTCGATTTCCGTCCGCGAGACCGGTCGCAGACGTAATTTAGTATAATATTATTTACATTTGAAATTAATTGAACTGAAATACGTGCTAGAATCGTAGACGAAATCGGTCCGCCCACTTTATCCGACCTACTCAAAACGAATGCAAAACAATGGCAAATAATTATAATTAACAATTATCAAATTTTAAAAATTTTTTCGTTTTATCGATTTTCTTTTGGGTGGGTCAAGTTCTCGTATCCTACACACTTAATCCTATCAACCTAGAACGTACGTCAAACATTAGCGAATAATTAACGAATTTTAGCAAGTACAATTTCAAAGTTAGCAAACCGTCGTATCATTGGCGTTAAGTACTAAACCGGGTGCTCGGCGTCTTCAGGTAGCAAAAATACGATACACCTCGAGTATAGAATACATTAAAAGTAATCTTCTTATAAAAAATGTGTAAACCAGTGGTTTTAAAAACCGTGATCCCTTAACGAACTTTAATTTCTTTTTTAATATTATATACACTATTATAAAATATATATCATGATGATTCGTTGGCAATAATTGTCCGTTTTAAATAATTTTAACATATGAAAGTAGGTGACTATAAAATCCTGTAACTAATAATAAATATTAGTAATATAAATTAAGTATATGCTTAGTTTTCAATATTTAAATTTTAAACTAATGTGTAATGGAATGTCGGATAAAGTACGTGGATATACAAGTATGTAGTACAATGGAGTATTATTTAAAATTAATTTTAGTGTTGACATTTTTGATTTTTGTCAATCCATTGACGAGGTATTCCACTTTTAAGTTTCGGTTGAAGGAGAGTAGTCGAGTATCATTTGTGTGGCTATACGGCGCATGATGTGTTAATAATGTATCACCCCAAGTAAAACTTAAAGTGAAATATCTCTCCTTAGAAGGAGAGCCAGCGATTTTTGAAATCATTCTTAATCCAAAGCCATAGACGACATTGTATGTTGTGTATTCAATCATACATTTCCGGGTTAACCAATTTCCTTGAATAAACGTTTGATATTTACATGGTAGCCACTACTGCTTCCCTCGATCGCACGTCTACGATTATTTTAAATATATAATACCATTACTAATGTGCTGGTTACTTGAACACGCCGGTTCAGAACATAATATTTACCAATAGTACAACGATTCGCTTATTTCGAAAATGTACTTGCCAATCATTTGCTATTTTTGACATAATATGTTTGGAATCGATAAAATAAAGAAGTTGGACTAAGTTCAGGGACGACATGCGCTGGAAAAGTAAACAAAAGCACTTCAAGTAGGTACATATTTTTCGGCGCCGTTTCATTTTACACTATATATATGTATACAATACAATAAACATCCAATACATTATTATTATGTTTTAAGGGGTCGTGTAGGCGACCAATATATAGTGTACTTGCGTGCAGAATATTATTTGTCTCGATTGATTGGGTTCGAGTGACCCGTATTGACATTTTTAGTGTTTGGTACAACTATATTGTTTATGCGTTTTATTTTTTAATTTATATACGTACCGAAATAATAGGTATCTGCGTATTATATAGGATAAGTCGACTGCAAGACAAACTGTTTTAAAAAGAAATGATTTATAGTTTAGTGTTTGCCGTTTGAAAACCCTTGAATAATGCGGGAAGTTTACTTTGGATGTATCATAAGGTATGTCTATGTGAAAAAAAAAACCGAAATTGCTGATTTTTACTCCGGAAATTTCAGTCGTAAAAAAGTTTGAGACTTGTGTATACCGAAAATAATAAATTCGTAAAAGATTATTGTTATTATTATTTTTCATTTCCAGATAACAGGAAGATAATATTAACGCAAAGAGTTTGAGATGAATACATAAAACGCCTCTAAATAATCAGTGTGTCACGTGCCAAAACGTGTTTAACGGATTTTTTATTAGTCCGTTTTAAATAAGACTAAACGGCGTAGTACAAGAATTGCATTTTAATTACCATTTAAAAATTACTATTCTATAAAGGAATTCATTTTCGTTTAAACGTTTTATAGGTCAAGAGATTATCAAAGTTAAGTTAAGTAAAACAATACAGTTTATAATTATAAAGGTATCTATTTACATTGAACTCGAACGAATGGAACAAGCTAATGTATAAATTAAATGAATAAATATATTTTTTGATTAAGTGCGTGTAGGTATTGGGCTCGTGTACAATTGAGCATGAATTTATTTTGTTGTACACCTGAGAATAGTTTTGAGATTCTGAACGCAAGGACGAATTTGTTGGTTTTACTATGATGAGCTAATTTGTTTGTGTCTTTGAACAATTTTCTACCAGAAATCTTGTTCTAGTCAAAGAATGACAATAGACATTTTTTGTAGTATTTTAGTTTTGATAGGGTATTAAAAGGCTGTTCCTTTGGATTTTCTGGTAATCTTGATAATTAATGTGTTAATTAAAGTTAACGGAAAAGCTTACAGAAAAAGCGTCTTCTTAATTCTCGATTTTGTTCTAATTAGGTTGATAATTATCTTAGAAACCTAAAATTTTCAACCAAAATGCTTATAGTTTATCTTTTCAAAACGTGTTTAAATATTTAAACCATTCTGAACGTTTTGATCTATTTTTAAGCGTTTTATATTTTTTCCTATTTTCATTATTTTAATTGGTATTGTATAGGTATCTATTGAAAATATGGTTTTGGTCGAGTAAAAATATTTAAAAAATTGTTCACGAAATTGTAATTAGTAGTCAAAAATAATTTGAGCGTAATTTAGCATTTTTTTTTTTATTCGCATTTAAAGTACAAATATATTTTGTAGAAATTATAATATTTAAAAAAAAGCTTAGCTTAACAATTCTTCGCATAGAATTGTATTTCATTAACAATGGTCAATCTTTGAGTACAGATATAAATTAAATAATTTTGCGTATTTTTTCAACTTCCAACTTATTAGAGTCGCATACCGATCAGCAAAATCAGCTCTTTTTTTCAACTAAAGGGAACCGGAACAATACATTTTGGAAGAAAATATATTATAACGCCAAGAATATCTCATAGGTAAATATGTTAAGATTTATTATTAGCGAGGAATGATTTTTTTTTAAAATTTTGTTGTGCTCATAAAGAATTAGGGTTTATTATAGTGTTTGATGGATCATGAATGTGCGAAGCCCCCAGTCTCCGGCTAGTAATTGTTATTTATTGGAAATTGAAATGCGTTGACTAATATTGACACAGGTTAGGTTAGGTTATGTACCACACAATTTGACGTGCATAATCAACTAAGCATGTATACAGGGGTTCGACCCCCCCAACATTTTTAAAGTAGGTATGTATTTATAATATAATAAATACTAACTACAAATCCATGTATTAAAATATTTTAAACCCCTTTCCGATTACGTGTTTGTAATCAATAGACATTCGGAAATTTAAAGTTTGAAATGCATGATAACAGTTTCAAATTACCAATAAATATTTATTTATTTTTTAATGGGCTTTGAAAATCCATCAACGCTGAGCAGTGTCAGATCAGACAATTTTTTCATAGATTAGGATTATACTTTAACCTGGGGTGAATACCCTAACCAGGCTACATAGTGTCACCTGTCAAAAATTTCTTAAAATATGTTCTGACATAGGATGATTAGAACACACTGCTTGTGGTTCCATTAAAATATTTTGTCATAAATATATATTTTCGGATGAAACATGCTTTGTACATTATTTTTTCGTATCTAATACTTTTCGGATAATATACGTTTCCGTTAAAATATTTTTAAATTCTTCATTGAGTCCTCTCGCCGTGTACCTAATATATGTAACTTAGTGCGCCATCTGTCGATCTATGATGCTGCCATTTATTGAATGAAAGAAAATTAAAACGCGTTTTCCTGTTTCCACTTCCGTCCGTGTCCATATTATAGTTAACTGATTTTTAATTGGTGATTTTTTTTTTTTTTTTCGTAAAGTACTTCTTTACTTTCCCGTGAAAATTATATCAACTATTATAACAACTGATTTTTTCACCTGTATCGACAGGAGGACCAATAAATACGGTTTAATTTTCGTTCCTGTACAGTGTTTTACATAACTTAATAAAGCATTATAAAATGTAATTTTAGTAATGTAATTTATATCTATTGAAATTAGAAATCTATGTAGATCATTCAAATTCTATTTTTGTTTTATTTTTTGTTCGACAGTCAACAATACAGTTAAATTAGAATATTATAGTATAGTTGAAAAACAAGCGACGTTATTTCACATTTTTCATAGGATGTAGAACCCATACTGAGAGTTAGATAAACTTGAAATTCACTCGCGTAGCATTATTAAGCACGGAAACAATTACTTCCATAATTATCCTAATTTTTCAATCGTTGCATTTTTAAATGTAGAATTCAATTTAAAAATGTACTTCAAATTAATTTCAACATATAACAAAAATTGCCTACGTAATAAGTTTATTATCAGAACAAGCAATATATTATTATGTATAGTATAACAATTTATATTGTTACATGCGTAGATACTACCCATGTCTTCTTGTGCAATTACGTCTTCTGATAGGTATTGTAATTCTGATACAGAAGGGTATTTTAATGTATACCTGTAAGCAACGATAAACCACTGCTAACAAAAGAACGATTCTGAGCGCAGTTCAGTTGATAGTGATCCTTTTTCAACAACATATAAGTCATACTATGGTAAAATAATTGAATAGACATTATATATTTCCTTTAATAATATTTGTTTAATATTGTACACATTTTCCCGCTATTCCTACATTTTTTCCGGTTTTTCCGTGGTTTTCTGGTTTTCCACATTAGCTGGGAAAATTTCTTTTTAGAACAAGTGTTTACATAAAAAAAATAATAATAATAATAATAAACATCTTTGTAAAACCAATACATTCTTTGCTAGACTCAGAATCTAAAATATATTTATGAAATGTTCAACACTGAATAGTTAATTACTCTGTACAATGTAAAATTAAAATGTTATTGCATATCGCCGTTAAATTTCTATTATTTAATTTAAAACCGTATCTTTTTTTTTATTAAATCGGTGGCTTAAGCTCTCGGTATCCCAAATTTATTTGCGAGAATTATTCGCAATTACATTTTCATTTTCGTAATACTTTAACAGATTAGTTTTGCTACAGTTAGATGTTTTCGTTTTTACGTCATAATAACCACGCACTTCAAAACGTTTTCTTCTAACTAATTAAGCGGAAGGAAACTAAAGGAAACTAATGAAACATATGTAATAAAATACGCAGACTCGCCGTCTTCAGCGTTATCGTAAATTTCGATAAGATAAGCAAACCGCGCACTTTAAATTTTTTATTATGAACATTTTCTATTATTTTATGTTATATTTTGACCGTTATTCGGAGTTCCCGGCTGTGTAGAGATATTAATGCATTTTTCCCATAACTCTTGACGGGACCAAAAAAGATGACCGTTACATAGAGGTAAACGACTTTTAGAGGTGACCGTTAATGGAAGTTCTACTGTATATGAAATTAAAATTACCTACATCTACGCATTTTAGGTGTGCTAAAAAAAAAAAACATGGGATAAATTTGCTTACTCTTGCATTCCGCAAATGATGCCCATTACACTTTTCAACTAGTATTTTGTATTTATTGTTTCGTCCAATAACAATTTATCAGAATTATTCCGAGTGTATCATTTCGCATAATTATTAACAAAAATAATAATTACAGTGTATTATACTATATTATAAAAAAATAAGGTTTAGGAAACTAGAAAAAAGTCCAATTTTGGCCATAATCTGAAAAAATAATTGATTAAATAAATTATAAAAAAATTGTTAACAAATTATATAAGTAACTTATCTAAGAACTACAACGCGGATTAGCCGGCTTGTAGAGCTTGTACCCGAGAAACTTGGCAATCTGAAATCAACTTCTTCTGAAGTAGCAAGCACTTTTTACCAGATTTCTTTCAACTCCATGAGTGGTAACTGTTGGGGTCTGCAACAGAAAATATTATCGTATTAGCATAATATATTAAAAAAAGAATATTTTGAGTTGTGCTGCACGTTGTCCGTGTGTAATGACATCAATGACTTGTATAAAGACTTGTTTATCAAAATCCAAAATTTTATTTGTATGGTCTCTTGTTAATTTATAATACAAAATTTCTAGTGTAAAAGTTGTTTATAGACAAAATATAAAAAATAGACACATAACGAGTATACGTCATAGTAAAACCAATACATTCCTCATTTCGCTCAGAATTTAAAATACAATATATTTTTATTGCCGTTATAATTCATTTAAAATACAAGCAATTATTTATTTGTTTTGTAGTAATAAATTATAATAAAGTGACATGCATAATTATTGTTAAAAGTGATTATAGAAGGAAGCTTAGAATGTACAAGAACCACAGAAGAAGACAAGAATACATTCAACAAAATATAATAATAAACCAAGGATGATGTGACTTGTACGCACAAATGAAAAGAAATGCGGATAATAGAGAGGAGTGAAAGATGGCTGAAATTTTACAATCTACTATAGAGAAATTATAGAGTGAGAGTTACAAATAAATATATTTTTTTTTATTTACACACTCGGCCGGTGTGTACAGAGATCACGAGTCATTTTTTCTTAGTCTTATGATATTTATTGGACAGTCATACACGCAATGTCCCAAACTGTGTTAGGAGTATTATTGAAACGCAAGTCCGGCGGTCTGGAATTGCAGCAGAAAGTTCAGTTTTCTTCCGAGTCAGATAAGTAATACAAAGTAACATTATCGACGTACACAATCGTACGTCCATTTACAAACAACGTTATTGATAATAACAATAAAAACATATTATGTTTTTAAATTTATGGTTTGAATTAATGATTATTAATAATTAATTAATTCGTACAACGAATGCGACCCCTGGCGTGTTTGGACAGCGAAGTATTTCCGCGGTCGACGTACTCAATCATCGATAAACAAAAGTTTGTGTTGATTGCATATAGATTGACGGTTGTCCGCAACAATTCTCTGCGTCGTTTTTCAGAACTGACGGTTATCAAATACGAAATATAATGACGTTTCAAAATATCCAAAACGAACAGCATACACACCATCACACAACGCGACTACCAAACGTTTCGCATTAAACATAATATTTTATCTTAATAATAACATGACGACGATATTATTATATTCCGTTGCTAATGGTAAGTAAATAAATCTTGGACTATTGTAGGTGGCAATCATTTTCAGATGCATCATCATTCATCACTCCTGTTCAATGGAAACGATAATTGTTATTGCGTGCGAGCAACATTCACGCGTTAGATTTTCCACCTCGTTTTTCGCAACATGTTAATGGTTTTTTTTTTCGAAAACGTTTATAATCGTACGCAATGGCGAGTAAAACCTACGCTGTTTTATTCGTTTTATTGTCACATTTATTTCGGTTTATTTGTTTTCTAATACCACATAACCTATACCCCCTACAGTATAAAGGCCGCAACACGGAGATCGGGCACCCGAAATATCTTCTGTTCCGTTTTATAGTTTTTTATTTATTATTTTTTTTTTTTTTTTTTTTTGCAGATTTCAGTGGTCACTCCAGAGCGTTACGCTATGATTTTCTCTATTTACCGTGTTTTTAAAAGAACTAAAAATAAAAACTTACAAAATACAAGATAGTAATTTTATAAACATGTATGCCATTTTTGAAACGAAACGTTGATGCCACAATCATTATTTACTAATAATGAATCGTTGAGTACAGTTTTTTAAATTTACTAAAATCATAAACACAATTATTTTTAATAGACGAATTGTTGAATCAATAAATATCGCTTAGTAGCTGAACAACGAAAACAATTGGAAAAATCTTAAATTGCAATAAAACGTAGAAAATTAACGATTCGTCATCGTTAAATATTTGTAACGCCGTAATTCTGTTAAAAAATATCTTTTTAATATGGCCGTCTTGCGGGATTTTGGAAAAACAGTTTTCATAAAAATGTAGATTTTTGATGTTCAGTTTTTAAAGCCATGTACAAAATTTAAAATAGAAAAACTATAACGCAAAGCTCTGGGAATTATTTCAGAAAAAAAAAAAAAAAACTTAAAAATATTGCACAGAACAAAAGTCATTTCGGATGCCTGATCTTCGTGTTAAACAGTGTAACTTACACTACGCAGTACGCGCACGTATAATATAACGGCTGAACCATTTATAGGTACTGTAATCGACAATATTATCGCCAGTGGTTAGCAATAACTATATTTACGATTTTCTTTTTATAAATGTAGTGGATGATACCAAATTCGAAATCTTTAATAAAAGCAGTGTTTTTACATGAAAAAGTCAACTTTTTAATATGTTTACATTGGATTTTTTACGGTTATGAATAGGCACCGACGACAATTCACTGACATTTGGCATTGACGATAAGATGAAAAAAACAAAATTGTTTTGAACAAATGCATGTTTTGTTGTTTGACAGAAAATCGCGATTCCGCTAAGCCCGACGGGCCGATTGATGGACCGAAAATGTGCCGGGGGTGGGGGAGGGGGAGGGTACAGCGACCGTATTAAACATTACAGTGCCCGCGTATTTACACGTAAATCATAACGAACAAACGCGTCTTGGGGCAGCGAAACCCTGTTCGGAAACCGATGGGAGTGGTTTGGCCGCGCCCGCCCCTCGGCCGCGTCCCGTCCGTCGTAAACGCAGACTTACGACGGACACCCGCGTTTTATTAAAACGGACCTGGCGGCCCCCGCCGTCCGCGCGTTCTGCGGTCCCCAGCCCGCAGAATCCCATCAACCTTGCGGCCAATCCGGCGACAAATTATGCAAATACACACACTTTTAGCCGACGCTTATACACCTATTATTATTGTTGTACGTAATGTTATTCCGCTCGCGACGTGATACGTTTTTAAACGGTTTCCCCCGCCGACCGCCGCGAGCGCCGCCGTGGCCGTCGTGGACCCTCCCCTAGCGCGCGCGCGACATGCCCCGGGCCGTCTTCCCCGTCATTTGTTATGTATAGGATATTATTATTATCACGCGTTTCCGACGGAAACAACGTTCTTATTTTATTGGATTCCGGCGGTTTATTATTATGTATTGCAGTTTCGCGCCAAAACGTCATTATAAATACCTATCCAGCCGAACGGTCGATCGGTGAGACGGGGGGTGGGGGGGGGGGTTGCGGCGAGGGGCGATGGCCGGGTGTGCCGGCACCGTGCGTACCGGTAGCCGCGAGGTTTTCGCGGCACGAACAACGGCGAGTAGATATAGTGAGGAAAAAGGAAAAAAACAAAAAAAATCGTTTTTCGGTAATAGAAAACACAATTACTCGTGTAATATATACAATGATATTATATACACCTAACCCGCAACCTATAAGGTCTATACCGCTGCAAAACGTTTCCGAACGTGAATCGTATTGCCGTCTCACAGCTCGGCCGGTGATAAAGGAAAGAGGGGGAGGGGAAATGCCGCAAAGAAAAATATACCTCTATTTATTTATCGCTGTCGCCTAAAACTGCATTACAGTTTCACTTGGATTCCGGATATTCCAGAAAAACCAATAATGTCCGTATAGAACGGCGCACATAAGGGGGACCGAGAGGGGCCGTAGACCCGGCACAATTTATACTATTTTAAGCGGCAATTTTTAGAGGAAAGAGGAAGCGAGGTCGGGATAAAGGAACTATGGAAAATGCTTTCGTATGAACATACCCGCGTAAATGGATGGGCGGGGCAATTTTTTTCGCCACAGCGATTAAAAATCCAAGACGCGCTACTGAGTACATATTATTATTATAATACGCCTCTTATATTTTGATGGAATGATTATTTTAAATTTTAGAAGCCGGGAAGATTCCAAACGGTGTATCATTCATTTTTTTTGTTTAGTTGCACGTATACGCAGTGTAATAATTCAGATCGGTGTTTGTTCAATTTTCAATATTCAGCGTTAAGTGTACACGAGAACGGCCAGGCTGTTTCTGTTAATTTAGTTTTTGTTTTATTATTTTGTATACATTATGCTAGCTGTCCCGATCGGTAGACGTAAAACAGCTCAATAATCAACTAAACTATCAGTTTCTATAGTAACAAGCAATTTACTGTTCGTATCACGACACTTATTTATTTTAGATTCTGAGAGGAGCGAGGAACGTATTGGTTTTACAATGTTGTTTATTTTTTTTTTTTTTTACATGTACACTTTTCTACCAGAAAGTTTATTCCGATTATCAAGTATAGCACCCTTTCTGAAAGGGAATGTTCTCTGGGTGGTACTTTAAAGAGGTCATTTTTAAAATTCCCGTTAATATTCGAGATAATGAAGAAAACCTGGTTTCATAGGTTAAAAAAGATTAAAAAAGATTTGTCGTTGGCAACCGTTTTTATTTATTTGTTGCTATTATTAAGTTTTTATTATTTTATTATTTTTTAAACAATCACTGTTGTCATGGAAACGAACATTGTTGAAAAAGAAATATTATATTACCAAGCTATATTAAAATAAATGCATATTTTAATAAATTCTTTCAACTATTTATTTTTATATTATATTGCTTTATTCTATACTTAAAAATTACTATCAACTTAACTCCGCTCAGAATCGTTCTTTCGTGAGCAATTGTTTATCGTTGCTTACAAGTACACATTAAATTCCCATCTGTATCCTACCTTCTCAATTTCTTACCTACAACAGTGGCTGCACCTACGTGCGAATTATATCCATCGTTTTTTTATTTCATCCGTATCATTAAGTTAACCTAATATTTTCTTTGAGAAATAGTGCCGCAGGTACATATCGGAGCAAGATTTTTGGAAGAATATTCGTACCCGGTATAAAAAAAATGAAAAAAATAAAATAAAATCAACATTTTTATAAAACCTAAGCATATTTTTCATTACACCAAGGATCTAAAAAAAAATATTGCATTATAGAAACATTCTGGAAGGATGATTTTCCGAATAATAGAAAAATCAGGCAGACACGGATAAATAAGTTATTCAGTTAAAAGATTTTAAATTCAAATTTCTTTTGCAAATCAATAACCGAAATTCAAAAAAGTTTCCTGGCCGATCATATTAGGTACACTTTATGCTGAATTCAAATTCGTTTTCGAGACTTGCATCGTTTCACCGCGGACCGATCATTGATGGACAATAATTTTGTCTACATTTCCGCGGTGCGTGTGTGAAACGCACATTGTTGTAATCATTTTACCGTAATTAGTGCGGACGCTAGGGTGGGACAAATGGGACATAAGCCCAGGGCCCCACGCTCATTTTGGTTTTGATGGGTTTATTATTATATAGGTGTGCAATCATAGGTAAGCTACTAAAGCATCGGTCAGGGCCCCGCACAGCACCTAGCGCCGCCACTGATACCACAAATCATAACGTGATAGGTGTATATATTGTTTCAAGCGCATCGCTATCAACTGAACTCGGGCCAAAATCATTTTTTCGTTGGAAATCATTTATCGCACCAACAGGTACGATAAATAAATTACCCGCCTACAACAGTCATCTAGTGATGGAACCAATCGGATGATTTCGACATTCGAGAAGTGAGCAATCGAGAGGTTATAACAATCAAGAAATTCACTCGCAAAAATCTGTCGGTTAGTCTAGTGTTTCATTGCACTCGGCTTCTCGATAATTTGTACAACTTTCATTATCCAACACTCGCTGGAGGCTTGAGCTAGGTTTGCGCTAGAGCTCTTCGATTAATTATTATTACCTATTAAACATTTTGGAAAACAAATATAATAACGTGTAGGTACAACAACTAACATTACTAATTTGCATTCAATTGTTTTATGTTTTAGATTAAGACATCAGTCGGTTTAATCACTCGAGTGATTTAGATATCACTCAACTTCAGTTGATTTCGATACCGAGAGAATCATTCGAGAATTTTCAAATTAATCGAAACAATTGAATTTAACAATCGAGTATTTCGAGTAATATCGCTCGATTGTTCACATCACTTGCTGCATTCGTCCCCATATTATCCGAGGACAATTTTTGAAATTTGTTGGTTTTAATTTTCGACAGGGAGCATAATTCGAACATAAATGTACATGCAAATTTACCGTATATTAATCATAGCTATTGATTCCATTGATTTCTTTTGTAATACAAATGGTAGAAACCAGCTACAAGTTGTAGACTGTATTTTTTTTTATTAAAATTACGATGAATTTCGTATGCGATATTGGGAACATGATTAGATATTTTATTTCAAGGTATCTACAATTTATTATATTGTTATATTTATCTTATTTTTAATAGTCTTGAAATATTTTAAATTGTAATATCTAGAGCGCTATCTATTGAACATTTTAGCGTACACTCTAGTTGTTGTTATGAATTGGTAGAGAGCGCTAAAGAAATCTACCCGGCGTTTTTGAATAATTGGATTCATCTTAATTTTACAAAAACATCAGATGACGGATGCAAATACATTTTATGAATTTTTAGATTTTGAGCTCAGCGAGGTATGTGTCCTTTTTCATTTTTTTTAGTCTGTTTACTATTCTACCAATAAGCAAATATTTTATTTCGATCGGCAAACGTAGCATCTAACCTAAATGAACAATTTGTCACATTAGTGCATTAAAGCGAAGTTATTTTTTTATTGATTTTTCTTGCAGTTTTCTTAATAATTAGGAAAACCTGAGAAACTGGGGAAAGTGTATACAATTTTTTTACTATTTTTCTATTTTTGTTATTCGGTTGAAAATAATCGTAAACACCTAACATTTTCACAGCATGCTCAAATTAACTCTTTCTAGGCGAGTAATTTTTAAAACATTTCGCTCTTTATAGATCTATACGCATTTAAATTTTCTAGTTTTCTAGATTTTGGTTAGGTTTTATATGGACAAAATTATTTTGGCCCAACAAAAATGCTCGACAATATAACGTGAAGTTCATCATAGGTTCAACTTAGATGTTTAAAAAAAAATGGTTGAACGTATTATAATAGGTAAGCGTTTTAACATCAAATCGGAAAAACCACGGCATTTCAAAACGTATTTCGCACAGAATCGCCTTTTTTTTTAATAATGATTTACGGTCGTGTACAGATGTAAATTTAATAACACCCTTCCTTCCAGACTTCCCTTCAACAACAGGGCCCATCCGTCAGCAGTATGACCAGTATCATTATTTAGACGGTGCAATATATACCCTGAAGTCCTTTTTTGATTTTCCTTGTATTTATTTTAACAACACGGTACAGTCCGGGGAAAAATGCGATGGCAATTACGGTATTTTTTATTTTATAAACAAAAAGATCAAGACATTTTTACCGAATATTGTGTAGGTAGATACTTCAGTTAGACAGTTTAGGTACACTCATCGGAGAGAAGAAAAAAGTAAACATTTTTTAATAGTATAATATTATGGGTCGACCCATAATATTATACGAAATTATTGTTTTAATATAACGAGATTCGTGATTCACGTTAAAAATGCACGTTTCTGGAAATCATTAAAAAAAAAAAAAAAAAAAGTATATATAAAACAGTCGAAGTTGTGTATAAATAGTATACATCATATGGGAACTAGATCAGTTGTTATAATAAATAATATGAGTCATTCCAATCAAAACTCTATTATATAAATGATTATTTGCCAAAAACCTGTTTTTTTTTTTTTTTTTTATTACTAGATACGATTATTTACATAAAATATTCATTATGTGTAATAATGTTATAGTTAACTAGAAATATCGGATTTAAATCGATATTATTCAGCGGGTGCCCACAGTGACGTGTGTATTTACGAGGGAGCGGGCGACAGGGAAATTAGGGAGATGAATCCGTGTTGGTAAAAGAAAATCTATAAATGTATTTTGCGTGCAAGTTAAAATTAAATATCAAAGTTTAAAACGAATATGCATTGCGTAATGAATATCACGTAACTGAATGGGTATTTAAAAAAATCTATCGAATACCAACATTTTTTTCTGATATAATACCATCCCGTGGGCAGTATCGAAAATATTAAACATTTTTCTTTTTTTGTATTACACCGGCCCTATGCTATATACCCTGTTCCCAGGCGCTGTTTCTCGGCCACTCTCCAATTAGCCGACCCACGCCGTCAACATTGACCCATCATTCTCGATTTGTCTCTAGCCCTGCACATTCTGTCATTTTATCACCCAGAATTCGAGTTAATTATTGTGTCTCCTTAGTTATAGTAACTACTCAGTAATTTAATGTTCAACCGTACCTCTACGTCTCGTGTTGTTTCTACGCCGGGGCCTGCGTTATTGTTAAAATAAACACAATTAAAAACCCATATTTTTCCTATTCTTTTCGGCCGTGTACGCCACACTGTTACGGTTATACGGTAATAAGGCACGCGTTCTCCGGCCCCGGCGAAATCGTAAATACTCGGTCGCGGGGCTGTCTTCTCCGGTCAATTATCGCGGGCCGATCGAAGGTTAGGTTAGGTTAGGATTGAAGCGAACGGACATTATTGGTAGTTGGTGATACATTTTATGTTTAGACTTCACGAAAAAAAAACCCCGGTCACTCGCCTGTTTAACGTAATAACATTGCGGAGTCTTCTCGATCCGCCACTGCGAAATAATCCCGAGGCAAATCCCCCGGTCAACCCTGAACGTTAATATTATCACGTCGTGTATACGAGCAGGGAGCAAACCAACGCCCGCGGTCCGTATAAATATACAATATTGTTAATAAAGGCGTATCGAGTTTTCCCCCGATTTTCGAATATTTACTATGTTCTCCCGCGGCCAAACAAATACACACACACACACACACACACACACACGCACGCACACAGGAGTCATTACGGGGTAGCGAGGGGTAGCGGCTGTTACCATTTTTGTCCGCCTATATTTAGATAAAAAACCTGATTAGTATCCTTAACAGTTACGCTACCCCGTGAGTGAGTGTTTTATAAAAAAATTCCAATTGTCTCGCTTTTTTTCATAAAACGATCACACTAGTATTCAACACGGTCATAACGTAAGACAATTGTCGGATATTACTGTACCGTCAACGCGCAGAAAACTAACTCAATCTACTTACTTATATATAGGTTCAAAAATATGCGATATGCCGCCATAAGACATCAAAACAACTCTATCGTTTAGTACTCTGAAAAAGAATATAACTGGCCGCTGAATACGCCAAGTATAAAACTTCAAATATTTGTATACCTTTAATCTAGTTGCTCGCGTTTGTATTTTATCATACCGTATCATACGTTAAGTCTCCGTGTATTAATTATTGTTACGTTTAAGTCCGTTTAATCTAGTTGGTCTAAAATTGTTAAAAAGACAAAAGTTAAACGTACATTGTTATCACGTGAACGTATAATTATTTTTCTCATTATAAAACTTGTGAAATCGTTGAGCTCCCCACCCCCCCCCATACGAACCTGTTCATTTGAGCCCATTATCTTTTCAAAGAAATACAAATAATAATAATAACACTAATCATTCATTATACTGACGGCTCCTCACATTTAATTTCAACGTGTTTACAGATCGGTCAACCGATTATTTTTAAATTTATTTGATATTTTTCCCGTCGAATTTTGTATCAAAGAACCTTATTGACTTAGGATCTATCGACGACCAGCCGACTAACGGAGTGAGAACACACGTGTTGTCAGACCACGACTGGATTAAAAATATCGTTCAAGGAGCTTCAAGACGCGTCCTAACACCTTGCTACCCCGCGATTTTACTTGAAACGACGTCCATGCGCGCGCGCGCACACTCGTCTCGCGGGACTCGTTAAAAACGAGCGGTATTTTTACGTCCCTCCGTCCGCGTTTTTCGGTCCGAGCCGTTTTTCTCTCGAATTTGTTTTCTCTAAAATAACACTACACACTGCGCTACAACTGTGTATAATTATATCGCACCGGCTGCAGTGTCGCGCATTTTTTTTTGTTTTTTTACGCGCGTACAAATCAGTAAATTATTCGGTTTGTCACGTGGCGCGACGCGGTTCGTTCCAATTTCCTGGCACAGATTCGCGCGAACTTAATTCCACGTGTGCGTCGCGCGGCGTGTGCGCGCGTGCGTGCGTGCGCCCATTGATTAATTTGCCATTTTTGGACTTGTTCCACCACACGCACGTAATAGTAGGTAGCCCGGTGCTCAATGAACCCGACGACGAACAATAATAGAATAATAGACGTTGTAACCGTACGTATTATCGGATCCCTTGGCGGCCGAAAACAGGTTATGTTACGGCGAACCGCGGGACGTAACCGTAAACGACCTAAATCTGAACAGCCGAAATCCGGGACGGTTACGTTAGTTTCTAAATCGAAAACCGGAACGGCGAAACGCGGCGAATTTTTCAGTCGGTCCGCCTGTTAAATTTTTTAAAAAAAAATTGAAATTCTGCCGGATTTTGCCGTGTTCCGTGTTCCGCGACTAATAAACACGCGCCCTATCCCGGCCACAGCGTATTGCGACGGTTTTTTACGCATTGATCGCGACTTTTAATTCGACAACGATTCTAATGATAATATCGCGGTACAGAGTCCAGATGCGTGAGCCAAGAGATGCATTTCCCCGCCCTCTTCGTTTATTTGATAAGAGAGTGGGTAGGTCGTTTTCAGAATTAAAGATAAATCATAGTCTTGTAGATACGAGGGGAGGTAGAACCCTTACGTTATATTATAGATTGTATGGCGCCAAATAAAACCAAACGAGGCCGTACACTCAACCCGGACTGTACGATAATATTTTTTAGATGAAGATAAAAGACGCGCACGTGTGAGTGATTGAACTGCGTGTTTTTGTAAACGATAGGTTTTTTTTTCGATTTCACCACCAAAACCAGACTAATCGATATTAAAATACTCAGAGTTAATCGTGATTTATGAACGTTCGGATTTCAAGATTTCACTACACTAATCACGGTTTTGTTAAACACGATTACGGCAACCCCGATTGACCATACTAATCCCGATTAATGTCGTTATCAAAACACCTGTGACCATACAGAGTAATACGGAAGCGGCGATCTGAGTAAAAATTGAAGCGCAATCATGGTGGCTGTAGATTCCTTTCCAGCGGTACCATTTCAACAAAGTTCAACCACTCTAACAATAACGATTTGTTTGAAAACACGCGCACTGCACAGCATAAAGTAATCACAATGGTGATAAGCAATTGCTCTGTTGCACAGAAATGCCAAACGGTTATCACTTATCATCAAATAGATATCAGTGTTTGTCGATGTGCGGTGCGAAATAGCGGAACAAATTTTCGTTAACAGACTCCTTTTTAGGGTCAATGACCGACGCGCGGTCGGGCTTCAATTTCGTTGCACGGCCGTCACAGGGATCGCGGGAACGCATTTTTGAGTCCTCCGGGAAATCAATTCTATTGGATGTTATTACCGAACACTCCGGTGTTATCGAACCGAAAAACACTGACGGGGTGAGCGTAAAATTAAAACACGCCGAGTGGTTGGAAATCGCCGAGAAGTTTGAAGCAGCACCGTGGATGCGTCGTTTGCACGGGATGGCCGCAGCTCGGAAACTCCGTGTAACACGACGTACGACGAAAACGACGAACCCGCCCTAGTCGTCGCCCGTCTTCAAAGCACGTTTGCAAAGCGCGTTTATGAGCTCGTCGCGTTCAGTAACGTTAGAGCGCCGACGTTTTGCTTTGACGAACAACAAAACCGACAGACGAATTCCAAAAATATATTTCGGCACAATATAAGCGGCCAAACTAGGGCGGTTGGTATTGTCAATCGCGATTACGCGGCAGGTACGACGCTTGACTATCATCGGCTAGATTAGGTCA
Organism: Cinara cedri; assembly: GCA_902439185.1. Classification (NCBI taxonomy): domain Eukaryota; kingdom Metazoa; phylum Arthropoda; class Insecta; order Hemiptera; family Aphididae; genus Cinara; species Cinara cedri. The sequence goes on along the minus strand of CABPRJ010000487.1, from coordinate 458,998 downwards.
GGTCAGGTGACGGTCGGGGAGTCGGTGAAATCCGACACTCTCGGGTCGGCCGCGTGAACCGCGATCCGGGTCGGTTTTAACCGCGATCGACATGCGGGGGGGGGGCTATTCAAAAAGTACCGGGACCGATAGCGATACTCGGAAACCGAGCGTTGAAGGGCAAAACGATTTGTGACCCTGGCTTCTACGGCTTCCACCAAGCACGTCTGTTCTTGTACAGTCGGCGAAATCGCCGCGTGATCGGCGCGGTACGGCGATCATGCACGACGACGCAAAAGACAAAACGCGCGCCCGCACACCCAAAACCCCACTCCGAAAAAAAAAAAAAAAAAAATGACGAAAAACCCCCCGGTTATTTTTCTCTCTCGGAACTCTCGCGCGACGCGTCTATTTGTCCGCGTCGTCGTCGTCGCGCGACAACGGCCGCGTCTCGGACGCGGCCGCCGCCGGGGGGGGAACCGTACCGTCCCGATTATTTTTACGGGGCCCGGGGGCGGGGTTCGCGACGACAACGACGTGGACCGCCGACCGCGCCGTTCCCGCCCGCCGGATCGTCGGCCCGCATTATCGCGGCCGTGCCGTGCGCGCGTACCGGCGACGGCACACGGCCGCGTCTGAAATCTAAATTTGGTCCCGTTTGTGTAATAATAATAATAATGACGGCGATGCGCGCGGCGTAAAAGCGCGCAGTCAATAAACGACGACGACGACGAATCCGCCAGACCGGCGGCGGCGGCGGCGGCGACGACGACGACGATTCCTCTTGGAGCATTGACTCTTCGCGGGCCCGCGGCGGCGCGGAGAACGGACCGGCGGACCCGGGCGGGCGAGCGCAGCGTCCGAGGGGGGAGTCGGCCGCGCGCGGTCTTGTCGAACGGACGAACGTACGGCGGCCGCCGGTACAGGACGGGACGGTCGGCGGTGCCCGTATAGTTTCTTGGCACCGCGTCCCGACGCTATTTCAAGATCACCGCGACACGGCGACTGCGGCTGCGGCGACGGCGACGGCGACGGATCGTTCGCGCCCGCCGCTGTCGCGTCGGGCTCATCGCCACATACGCGCGCGTTATATTATAACACCGCGCCACTTGTACGCGTACGCGCATTATATTGTGTTATTATTGTTGCATCCGTATACGAACGGTTGTTAAACGCGATCGTCCCGCGCGCGCGCGTATAACTTTACTCCTCCGCGTGACCGTCGCCGTCGTCGCCGGTTGTTATCATGATGTATGCAGACGACGACGACGGCGCGCGAGTCCCCCCCCGGTAATAAAAAACGTCAAGAGTTTAGCGGCGACGACGGTCGCGATCGTTACGGCCATTACGCGTATATTGTTACGCGCGCGCGTGCGATCGACGGCTGACGACGGGGCGCCCGGAGACCGATTTCGCTTGTAGTACCGAACTAATGGCAACAATAATTTCGACGGCGCGTTTAGTTTTGCGCGACGCTCGGCCGTTTTACGCGCGGTTTTACGACGACGATAATCAGGGACCGGAGTGGCGGCCGGCAGAGACGATTCGCTCTTTCCGTGCACTACAAAAGCCGGCCACTATTACAATGACGCGACACACGCGATTCCGGTTTTTCGTTTCGCTTCGGTTTTTTTTTTTCAGTCTGTTACGTAAATTTTGTATTTTCTATATTTGAAAAAAAAATACGCGGAATAAATGATTTCAATACAATTTTGATAAACCAAAAAAAAAAAAAATGACCGAAATCAGGTTTACAATTACATTTTTAATTTCGTAAATCGCGATTATTCCCCCCCTCCATACATATCGCAGTTGAGGATACGTTAGGGTAGGTTGCCGGGCGATTGAAAACATGTATACGTCATAATTTTGTATCCGGCCCAGACTAATGGCTAGACCTACTATTGGTCTACTGGCCGGATCGAGGATTCCGATAGCTTGCGCGAAACATTCTCCGGACGTCGAGGACCGTTTTGCGAAAAACCACGCGTAAATTCGGTCTAATAATTCTTTTAGTCTACAGTGAAAAAAGAAATAAACGAACGATTTTTTGTACACGTAATATTACGTCGATTCGATTTAACGGTTCATGTATTATTATATTCATATAATGCGTGGAAAAAAAAAAACAACAACAACAGCGCAGTCGAAAAATAATAATCTCTTTTGATGTGTCACTAGAAAAATGAACTTTCGGCAAAAACATCATTCGGTAAAATAATTTATTTTCGAGACGGGATTCCATTCGTCGTCGAATATCATTAAATAAAAACAAAACGTCACGGTGAGAGATGAAACACCCCTCATCCCAGTAGTCTCCCCCCCCCCTATGAGCACGGCCTTGGTGCTCAATTCAATTGTGTCGCGAAAGAGGTAAAGTGCGCTCGATCGTTTTGCAGCCGTGTAACAATCGACTAACTGTGCGTTGTTATCAAACGGTGCGCCTCGTTAAGTTTTCACGCGATCCGTATTCATATGTATTGATAAAATATGATATGTGTTACAATACGATACCAACGAATAATCAAATAACCAGGCACGCGTGGCCTGCGCGGTTTTTTTATTTTTTTTTAATGATTTTGCATACATATTAGCACAAACAAACAGCAATATTGTGTGTACATTTTGTTTTGTAAACAAAGATACGTATACCTGCCGTATAATGCGCGTAGCAGATTTTTTTTTTATTTTTCGTTTTTTTTTTTACATTCGACCGAATCCCATGAAAACAAGACGTAAATAATATAATAATATGTTAGTAATGTAATGATCGTAGGTGATGTGGTCTGTCCGAAAGATAAAAATTCGAACAGTAACATTTTTTTAATCGGATGCTCACAATAACGACCCGTAGGCGCGGCCACGCACACGAGTACCCGGTCGGTGGATGGGGGGGGAGGAGGGTGCTCGAGCACCCGACGGAATGTTTTTACGGAGCAACAGCACCGGCCGTTAGGTTACGCGCCGCGCATACGGACACGGTATAATACGTATAAATTAACTAAATGTTTAATTTTTCTGAAAAATTCGATATAACCGATATAAGATACAACAATATAGATCCTAACTGATAAGAAACTCGCGACGAGTAGCACCTACACGCGTTACCACTACGCGGTTGTAACCTGTATTCTGTGGTCGAATTGGTTTTATATTTTTGTTTGTACATGGAACGTATACGTTTTATTTCTCAGAGACAGAAAATGTGACAAAGTTCATCATATCTAGGGCACCCGTTAAATGTTTCAAAACCTGGCGTGTACGCATTTACTTGGACAAAAATAAGAAATCTCATCGGATATTACATTTTTCTCGATTAGGTACTATTACCTGAAATTACTTTATTTTTTTTAAATACATGAGTTGTATACGGGAAGTTTGGAAGTTACACAATATGTCACATGATAATTTCGTTTTATACGCTAAAAAGAAATTGAATCACTGCAATCAAAAAAAAATGATTCTGAAAAGAGTTCGGGTAAACCGGTAACGGTAGTAATAGATAATTAGTCGAGATAACTGATAAGTCGTAGGTAGAAGAAGGTAGTCTAGAAATCAATAAATATAAAAATTGATGTGTCGAAATTTGTTGTCAGTAATTTTAGATAACTTTTTAGGCGTTGTCAGTAATGTCATTAACAAATTAATTAATAGCACTATCTCTTACAGCACTGGGTACCTCCCGGGAAAGTCGTATAAATGCCTTTTAAAGACCTGCTGACCATAATAGAAAGTGTTCCTGTTAAGTGAAAGCTCCCGAGAAGCTACTAAAGCGGTTTACAGACTTCTTAATGCCCGAGTTTGAAATGTCTGTCGGTGTTACGCAACAAGAAGCAAACGGGACACAATAATTATTTTCCCGAAATGGGCAAGCATCAATCGGGAATAATACAGACAATACCCGAGGATGTAAACAAACTTCCCAACAAAAACGGTCAGTTTTCGGGAAAGTTGAATTTATTTGTTTTATTAATTTTCAATTTCAATTAAGTAATTTTGGTTTATTCGACTCGACTGAAACTTAACTATGCGTTCGTTAACTCTTCCATTACCTATGATTACCATATAATATCACCGTCATCACCACGCCGTAACAACAATAACGCATAATGCACATGCAACTAATTTTCGTGTGCAATATATGTGTATTATATCGGACGTTTCGGAAATAAATATTTACTTCGTCGCGGCAATTATTTCACGATACACACCGTCTACCCTACGGGATAGAACTTATAAATAAACAATTATTATTATTATACGGTGTGTGTGTGTCTGTGTGCGCGTAGAGTCCTTGGGAATTAATTTATTTGGCCGGCGGTACACGCGCGCGCCGCGGCATTCGTCGGGCGCGAAGTCTCGCGCGTCGGGCTTTTTCGAAACGAAATTTATTTTAAACCGTGTATTTTTTCGGCTAAACAAGTTGACGATGAACAGATGTGTGGTTTTTTTTTTTCGTGTTCCCCCCTTTTGATAAATAAAAACGCGGGATACCGACGATTGATCGCGGTTATCCGAAGCAGGCGCGGAGAGCGCTACAGCGCGGCGGATTATTGCTCCTCGAGAGGTACAAACACTCGAGTGCCAAGTACGCTTAAAAAAAAAAAAAAAACACAAAACACAAAACGCCGCCGTCGTATTCCGTTAAAAACTTACTGGACGGGATTGTAGTCTCACGCACTCGGTTTAAGGGGCCTCGTCACTAACGTCATTTGTTTTCTCTGTCCGTTTATCACTTATGTACGATGATTGCCGACTCTCTGACTCTCTGGTCGAGTTCAGGACAAATATAGGACCTAATATAGACATTGTACAAAAAAACGTATTTAATGTATGGATCGTAACAATGTGTTGTTTTTTTTTTTTTTATATATATATTTTCATTTCGTAATATTATAGGTTGGGTTTAAATTAAGATACGATTAAAACACACGATCGTGTAAAAGTTAAATCAGTGCAGAACCCTAGTAATAATATTGGAAATTATTGTCGTTTCAATTGCCATCGTATGATTTTTAATGAATTCGCATATATTCCGAACTACACATTCTATAGATTTGTATTTATTGGATTTTCTTGTTTACATATAATTCGTGTATACACACAAAACGACTTGTCTCGACTGACTGACTGACCTATCGACGCACAGCTGGGATTATAAACTTAACATTTTAAATATACGATGTTCCTTTTATGATGTTTGCATCTTCTAATAAAATTAATTTGGAAATCCCACCCTAATGGGGTAAATAGGGGATAATATTGTGTGTATAATCTGTTGACGTTATATACGTACAGCCCAAACTGTTGGGTATAGAAACTTGCAATTTTGCACAGAGGTCCAATATACATTGTACCTAAGCGAAAAATATTACAGTGACACTTCGAAAGAATGAGGGAGTGGGGGTTAAGAATATGATTTGAGGATAAATCAAACGAACATACTTCGCACAAAGGGTGGGCCACTGTTGTAGGTGAGAAATTGGAAAGGTAGATGTAGGTTAATAAGGGGAATTTAATGTACTCGTAGATCTATACGTATTGATTAATATTGAAGAAAAAACGATTCTGAGCGGAGTTTGATTGTACATGTTTTTAAAGGCTGCAATATTTGCGATTTGAAAATAATACATTTCGTACATTTATTGTCCTTTTTTCCTAGTTTTTCCTATTTTTACAAAAAAATTCTGGGAAATCAAATAATGACCTCCTTAATGTACTAACTCGGTTAAATTTTGTTTCAGAAAAAGTGCTACCCTAGAAAATCGAAGCAAAATAGCTAGTAGAAAAGTTGTTCACAGAAAAGAAAAAATAAATATTATTGTAAAACTAATAATTGGTCGCTCCATGCAGAATGTAAAATTCCATAATAATTGAAAACAAAAATAAATCAAATTTTATTTTAATCTTTCGAGAAAGTTGTTGAAACTTGATTACAAAAAAGTCACTCTGTATATTGTGTCTATATATTTGTTTTCAACATAATCATTTGTATACAAATTAAAATGTTTACGCTCTATTATACGTGTCCAATTAATGTACAATAAAATATGTAGCATACGTGTCATGATACGAAACCACCCCTCGTGTTTAGGATTTAAGGTTCTGATCAAAAAATTATTTATAGTAAAAAAAAAAAAAAAAAAAACACGTCATAATAATATGGTAAAACTAATATATTTAGGAGTTTGATTAAATGTTATTATGAAAAAAAGGAACTGCGAACCTGTTGTCGATTCCTTGGAAAAGTCCGGGCTATTTAAATTAGTCACCGATAACTTCAGGGTATTCGAGTGCTAGAATTCTGACAGGACGGTTGGAAGATAAACACCGAAGACAATCGTAACCGGCATTCCTTTTTTCTTGTCCACCTTGGACGACAAACGACGAAATCGACTTCGTCATTTTTAAATAATTTTAAATAACTTTCGGCGTTTTCTATTTAAATGAATGGTGATTAATATAGAAAAACGAATATTGAATTCTATGCAATTCTACGAGATCTAATAGATGTCAAATTTTAACTATGTAGGTATTTTTTATGTCGCCAACAGTTCATGCAATGATTGACGGCGTAAACCGCGAGAGATTCGGCTGGTTCAAACGCGATTCGGCCTTAACCGGGTGCGGTGACATTCAACAATAAGCGGTCGAACTAATTTCAATCGCGGTTAAATCGACCGTCGGCGGGTGCGTTTTCCAAATTGGAGCTGCTCGCGTCGAATGCAATACGAAATTGACACGGGCCGTTCTACCCCGAAAACGCGTACGCCTAAAACCTAACCGCGGTATCGGCGGCTACGGCGACGGCGCGCGGCGTATCTTCGGCCGCGACCTATTTATAGAAGCCGTCGCCGTCGCCGTGCATGTGCGCCGCGCCGCCGTCAACGGCTTTGTGCGGCTATCCCCTCGTCCCTTCGGACACCGTTGAACGTTAACACCGTCGGTTAAATTTGAGCGAAACACCACCGGGGACTGACTGACCGCGTTGTTATCGCTTTTCGATATCCCGAACGGAACGTTACCGCACACAGGCAAATCCAATTTTACAATATTATCAAATCGTTATCCGTAATAGTATACAATGGTGTACCCAGAAATTTTCAACAGGGCGATATGGGTGTTTGGTGAATGTAGCGGACAATATTTTCGCGTGAATAAACCGTAGTATATTTTTCTCCGCCCAATTCTGCCCTGGGGGAATCGAAAAGCCTAATCGAAGTATGCCTATTATTGACAAGTTTATCGAGCATTTCTTTGTAACGCGCATTTTAAGATTAAATTACCATAGTATTAAACATCAAAAATGATCCACGAAACTTTTACACCCGATCCGTGATAAGGAAAAACGCGCCTAAAGACAGTGATTTTTGTTTTATTACATTCGTCCGGCACGTCTACTTTTTCACGGAGACTCTGCCCCGACAGTTTTTTTTTCACAACAAATGCAATATCGTTAATTCGTATAAAAAATTAGATATATACATTTGAGTTACTTGTTTCTTTTTGAGTTATATCCACTCAGCTAAAGTGAACTATACTACATTACAGTTAAATAATCATTTTCAGATTTATAAAAAAATAAGGGGGAAAAAATCGTTAAGATTTTCTGTTTGAAATTTGAGATGGTTAACGAAAAATATTGGTGCTCTATACACAGTGCCTGACGGTCGATCTGACTTTGTATTTGTTTCTTATTCGGAACGTTTTTATAGACTCCCGTAAGTTTTACTGGACATTTGTGAAAAACTACAAAAACTCACACCGACTGCATTGTGCGAAAAGATATCGGCAGCAGATAACTTTCACTCCGAATCGTATTTTTGTTTGCGACGATCCTACCTTACCCGTTAACTATCGCGCAGTCGATAACTTCAAAGTTTTACGAGACTGTCAACTCGATACGTACACAGCGCGAGGTCTAACCTAATCCAATTATATATGGCACGAGCAGTCAAATTATGTCCATGTTTCGTTTTCGAATTTTCGGTATTTTTTCCCCGTTCAACCACTGGACCCTCCAACGGCACCCGCTCGTGTTTCGCACAGCGCATACGTATATGAATAACATAATTAAGTGCGATAATTTTCAATTTATTATTATTACAATAACACGCAAACGCCACCGTGGCGTGACGGTCGCCGTCGCCACCACTGACTATTTTTACTAAAGTATTTCAACCGCATTGCCAAAGACTATATAATATTATTATAATAGTGTAAGTTATTATCATTATTATTATTATTATTATTATCAAGTCTGGACGTACGTATTTTTTTTTTTATTTTTTTTTTTTTGCACGATGCATGGCGTGGTATAATAATAATATGCATGATTTTGCGGACGGACACGTTCCAAAGATACGTTTAATATTATTATTATTATTGTAACGTACAGTAAGTGCATGTGTTATTGTGTTATTTTTCCGTTGCTCCGTTTATCTTTATAAAATTGATAATATTGTTATATGTATGTCGTTGTTTTCGAACGAGTTTTAGTCTGTGATCTGTAGTGGCGCCGTTTATTAGGGAGGTGGACCTTGTAAGGTGTAATCTTGTAAATTACGATCGCTGTAAAACGTTTATTATCTCCAGTATTATCTCCAACGATGTCCAAACATTATTCTCAGACATGCGAAAACTGTTTAAAAGTATTTCGAGTACAAACACAGATATTATTTTAAAAAGTATTCAGTATACACGTATTTGAATATTTTACAAAAAAAAGTATTTGAATACGAATAAAGATATTAGCATTTATTACTATTATTTTTTTTTCACACATTATTCTATTGTAAGAGACGGTCATATTTGGATTTCTTTTAGACTCTAAACGGAGCGAGGAATATACCTATTGGTTTCACAATGATATTTATTGTTTTTTTTCTGTGAAAACATTTTCTACCAGGTCATTTTTCGATTTTCCCAGGGGTTTCCGTGACAAATGGGAAAAAACGTAGGAGAAACGGGAGAACTTACGAAATGTATTATTTTGAAATCGTAAATATTACGGCTTTTCAAAACATGTGTAACCTAACTGCGCGCAGAATCGTTTTTCGTTAGCACAGATTAATCATTGTTTACAGATATACATTAAATTACCCTCTATATTTTACATTCCCAACGTCTCATTTACGACAGTGGCCCACCCATCGTGTAAAGTATGTCTGTATCTTTTTTATCACTGGTTTAATACTGTCAGAATAAATAAAAATTTGGAATTTATTTAATTCAACCCGATTAGTTTCAATTATAATACGGAAAATTGTTTTAATTACTATATAAGTATAAATAATATATATATTGATAAAAAGAAAAAGTAATTGATTTACAATCCGAAAATTCTATTCACATTTTTAAAATATAATACCTAACCGAGTAATTTTGTTAGAAGTATTTAAAATACGTACTTGAATACTTAGTCAGTATTCGAATATTTTTGTGTATTTATACTTTTACTCAAATACTTTACTCGAGTTGGTATTATTTACTGCATTTATACGGTGCAGTTAAAACGGTTTGAACTCAAGACGTATCACGTAAACTGTGTCACATCGTTTTGAAATCAGTATCAATGAAAGATAAAATCTCGCACTATTATAGACGGTAGCTTAAGAATTTCAAACTAATTTTATTTTTGAATGCTGTATAAAAATATACCACACCAACTGGTACTATGTTATCACGACATTGTTTATCAAATTGTCTACTATACTTCTATTGTTTGGTTTACTTAATAACTTTACTAAATCCATTAAGGAAACCTAATTATGCGTGACAACGACCGGACAAAAAAATTATGACTATCTATACAGTAAATGCGATACAATCGTAAATATTAATATTAAAGGATATAGACGTTATAATTTGTTGATTGCTTCATGAAGTTTTATTTTTCCACCTAATTCACTTCATTTTGTTCTAAAGTTTTCAAATAATTCAAAACTGTGAACAAAATTAGTTCTAACTCTTTGTATACAAACCCATTTAAACTTAATTTTTTAAAAAACTATTTTGAATTATTTCAAAACGTTTTAACTACACCGCATATAAACGTAGTAAGGGACTTCATGTTATTTTTTCCACGGCTTATTGAAGCTTTTCTGCGTCCCCGATTTTCAAAACTCTTTCCAATACTTCTTCACTAGTGGCCCTGTATCGGTTCGACTGGTCTTTTCCATTCTTCTGTTGCACCACGCCTCTATTCTTCCTCTATTTTCTTTTTCAAATAGTCCACGTTTCTCACAGCCGCGTATAGCATAATAATGTGTACCAGACGTTTTAAGTAATACTTTCCTGATTGGTAGATTTATGTTCTTCAAAGTAAAGAAACTGTTTTTTTTTTTTTTTTGGTTAAATGACTCGGGGGCCCGACATATTCTCTTCCAAGAGAATAACCATGGTTTTTTCTTACTTGCGATTTTCCATCCGAGTTATAGTTTTTCCATACAAATACCCCAGGTCATCTACCCGTTCTCTAATCTTATATCGTCGATTCCTTAAATATTTTGTTCGTAATCCGTTAGGTGTTTACAGATGTATTATGTTTATTATAAGAACGTTTCTCATCCGACCAACCATTCCAGATTATTAATTATCGTGAAACGGCTGCGATCATGACAATACTTCAAGCGTATGTTATCGGACAAATGTTTCGGCCGCATTCAGATTGTTAATATCATACGAACAAGCGTTATGAAAATAAACCGAAACGCAATATTAATTTATCACTCTCTTGTTTAGAGCACGCGCGGCGGCGGTATACACGTGGTTGATTTTTTTTTTTTTTTTTTATTTCTTTCGATTAGGTTTACCGTTTACATAATATTGTGTTATAGTCTTTAATCTGAAAAAAAAAAAAAACATTTTAATACGAACTATTATTATAATAATTAACGTTCAATATTAGTGTATACTCGGGCGACACGACGCAGATGATATTTATACTATGCCGGTCCCGTTAAGCCGTTACGGACAGACGCGGTGACATCGTTACATTGACCAAACGCACATTTTATAACATATAACGTACATTGATTTGTGTTCGGTTTTTTTTTTTTTTTTTTTTTTATTAGGTAGGCACCTATAATATGTTATTAAATTTAATAACGGTGTAATTATCGTAACGTTACAGTTTTAACGGCCGTATACAAGTAGATATATTGTGTTTTCCGGCAATCCGAATAATAAAAACAAAACCAAACGGCGCCGATGCTGCAGACGGGCGTGCCGTCGTTTTAGACGGGAAGCCGGAAAATTCCCGCAACAGGCGCAAACAGGCGCAACTAGAGCTCCATTTCTGGATGGGCTAAATTTTAATGATATCGGCGACCCCAATCGTTGTCAACACTAACATTTATATCTGTATTGCTTAGAAGTCCTTACCTATAGTCGTTAATAGTCGCTTTCGAAGTAAAATTTTGTCACTTATTACTTTCAGACTAGCTACCTGAATACATATTAATAATTAGGATATGAATGTACAATCAATAGAATATATAGTTTATAGCTATTAAATGTTTATTACAAAACCCACTTAAATTAACAATATTTCTCTGTCCTTTTCTGCTATTACTTACATTTAATTTGTTGGTTATATCTATTTCTATATTTAAAATAGATAAAAATGTAAACCTTGTGCCACGCAGGATCCCGGCCAATTTTTTATTCGTCTCATTGAAGAGTATGATCCTTCACAAGTGGCTGAACTTATGGGAATAAATAAAGCCACTTGTAAAAATTTAAAAAGGTTTGAATATGTTTGTTTTTCGACAACTTCTTTGACATCATTTATGTTGAAATCTTTTTTTTTTTTATATTACTTAAAAGATTAAATGCCACTTTCATTTCTACTTCTAAGCTACTCTTTGAAATGTGTAGTAAATCCTATAATTATTGTAATTAATTAATTAGTTATCATTAATCTCTTATACAATTAAAATTTATTCGTTTATATATTACCAAATCACACCATAATGATCAATAAACTTCATTGAATCGGTTGTATCTAATTTACAATCAACGGAATCATGGCCTGCAGTACTAGCAGTAGGAACATTAGGAACGCTCGAGTTCGTTTTTTTAGTATTAAAAACGCTAAACATTGTGTTAATTATCGACTATCGTATAGTTTATTACAGTTTATTACGATGTACATAATACTAATTAAAAACACGTTGTAATCAAAACTCGCAGCTTACTGAATAAATACCATAGACTTATAATATATTATAGATAACCGAGAATTGTGATAATTATATAAAATTTATGATAATAGTGATAATACAATAAAATTAATTGGATAACGCTTAGAGTAATAAGGTTATTGATGGTGATAACGTCTTATCAGCGTCTTATCCACGTCTTAAAAATTAAAACTATTAAACACAACACATTATTAATTATATATCGGATTCGAGAATTAATAAATCAATACTAACGAAATACGATTCTAAGCGAAGTTCGGTTAAACGCGTTTTAAAATGCTGTGATTTTCGTCAAAATTTTAACTTAAAATACTTACGAAAAAAAATTACTACATTAAGCTTAAACATTTTTTTCATAACATCAAATACTACTTATTTATATACCGATATTATTTACAGATGATCAATCTCGTGTTTAATTTTCAAACATTTTAAATAATATGTATCCAAAAAAATCTAATACATTCGACTAAATTGTTTTTTTTTTTTTTGATCGTTAGATAAGTGTTCAACTCATGATGGAAATCGTTAAATCGTCGAGCGTTTCTGATTAACTCTTTTGAATCTACATGAATACAGAACAATAATTAGAAAATATCGACAATTTCGAATACCTATAAATTGCTCAAAAATCGAATATTTCATAAATGCCGTCCTGTTTAAAAAATACTAATGTAAGTGTTTTGAAAAATTCCAAGTCTCTACGACAGTTTTTAACCAAATCACAAAAAAAAAAAAAAAATGAAAAATAATGAAACCGTTAATACCGTACACTTTCTCGGTTTTTCAATGTTTCTATCCAAATTTTTATTTTAATTATTAAGAATATTACGTGAAAAATTATAGTAACGACTTTTTTTACACACCAACTACATCCTGTCGGTTTTTATATGGAGCAAGATTTATGGCAGAAAAGTTGTTTAATGACAGAAAAAACAAACACACACATTAAACTACAATTAATACGTTCCTCGCTGTGTTCAGAATTTAAAAACTTAGATGCATACTTTAGCGACACAGTTTTCGTATGGCAAATTTCGAATGAAAATGTCTGATGCGCAAAATCTCAATAAAATGCAATAAAAATCGATTAAATTTGTAATAAAATATTTTGTACCACATAAAACAATTTGTATAATAATTATAAATATTATATTTTTATCAGGAATTTATTTTACCGTTTCAATATATCCATAGAAAATATACATGTGTATTTTAAATCGAAATAAAAACGGCCGACAAATATTATTTATAAAACTTAATTTAATCTAGGACCTAGAGTCCTAGAACTTACTTAGAACTTTTTAGAAATCTTTAACGTTCAACCATTATATGCGCTATACTCATTGTATTTCATCAAACTGTACAAACCGAATGATAATACATATTTTGTTGTTTGTCCGAACTATCTAAACACGATTCACGCGTATTATTTTCGTTTGATCAAATTTTAAAAACTTGACTCAACTTATTTAATGTTTTGACCAAACGGTGCCAGAAATGTATTTAGATTCTAATATTTGGCACCGATCTAGTATTCGACAGGTAAACAAGGACTTAATCTTGAAGTTTTTTTCCCCTAATCTGACAGATATTAAAACTCAGATGTCAAAAAGACGGGAATTTCGTCCCGTCGGACGGCCGAATTAAATGAAAATAATAATTTACACATTCTTATTTGTCAGCTTAAAATATGTTGATTTCTATATTTGTACGTCTGTGGATTTCTATCGCGTTTTTTTATGCAGTTCTCTAACTGTCATCAAATTTTACTGCGTTTCGTTTTTATTAGCGAATAATATTATTTTCTTTAAATCGGTTAAGGGGAAATAATATTAATGTGTATGACGTATTTTACAAGACACCAATAACCTATCGAACGTTTTCTGATTACACAAGATTATGATGACGTGTACCTGCGTAGGTATTAAAACGAATATTATTTAATTGAAAATTATTAACGCTGTATTTAACATTATCGCTCAACATATTTAATTTGTATTGTTATTTGAATTAATATTTTTATATACCGCCTATAGGCAATTACAATAACTGTTATTGTCAGCAGAGACATCCCCAGGGGGGGGGGGGCGAGCAACTACACTCTATACTATATAATACTAAAAAAAAAAAATCTTAAAACTACTATTCGGATACATATTTCAAATAATATTAATATAGAGTAAATGAATCATAAAAAAAATGTGAATTTATATAATTTTGGTTCTAGTGATGAAGAGCCAATATTCCGGTCGATTCCGTATAATTTTCAATACAGGCAAATTGTTAAACGACGTCATAGCATAATATTACTAAATTTCTAAATCGCTAAATGGCCCAACCAAAATATGGAGTTCTAAATGACTCGGGTCGAAAAAAAGGAATCAATTCTAACTGCGCCACAGGTTAGAATACTCATTTACACAGTCAATTTAGATAAAAAAATAAACGGGAAACGGTTACATAGAAGAGAATTTAAAAAAAAAAAATTGACGACCTGTTTTTTTTTTGGATCAAATATTTATGAAATACCGTATATTTATTTTCTCTTACAAAATAATTTGTTGTTAAGAAAATACAGTGATTGATCGGAAGGTTGTTCGAGGGGGCGGGCAGATTTTATTAAAAGAAAAATTTTGTATTTACCTTATCTAATTTGCTGATGACTTTATATTTTTCAAACAATATTCCATTATATAAACAATTATATAGAACGTCATAAGAACTACGTAAAAAAAAGCACGGGCTAATGGGTGGGACGATTTCCCCGCCCCGACAAGGGGCACTCGTATCCGCTACTGCAGGGTACCTGCGTATTATGATTTGTGTATTTTTAAGTCGAATCTTGGACATTTATCGATATAATCTTAATTAAAAAAGGTTTTTTTCGGTTTTCTCGCGGATAAATAATAATAATAATAATTATTATTATTGTTATTACGCTTTAACGCGACTAACTCCACCGCGACTAATCGTTAGTCGTAACGTATTTATAATCTATACCTGTACACCGTACGCCAATCGCACTTACGACCAGAAATCACGTTTTCGACTGTCATTTTTTTTTTTTTTTAATTTTTTTTTCTCTCTGACATTATACGCTATATACCTACTCGCGGGCAGCGCTGTGCGGTGTCGTTTTCGTAAAAGACCACCGCGCAGTTAGTACACAGTGCATTGTATCGGTTTTGAATTATTATTGTTATTATTGACGTTCTCTTGTACAACGGAACGTGCGAAAACGGCACGCGGGTACGCCCGCGTACGGCGGGACGGAAATAACATTATAAATTAGTCCGATAGAGGACAATAATAATGCGCGACGTTCTCGTCGACCCGCAGGAATACGCGACCGGCCTAACTCCCACGAACCCGGCGGACGTGCACCGCATACCTGTGACTGCGGGTGTCTGTGTGCCCCGTACGGTAGGTAATAATAATAATATTACGGGCGGGCGAGGCGCGTTGTGCAGCCGGGAACAAAAAAGTAATAATAATAACGACGGTAAAGAGACGCGCGCGGGAATCCGTGCATGTCGCCGGGCGGGTACGCCCTGCCTATGAACGCGCGTGGTACGTACGCGGACGCCGAGGGACAGGAATAACACGATTTTTCCGTCGAGGGTTTTTCGTGCGCCTTTGTCGGCGGAACGCGTTAAAGGGCCGTCGGTCCGCGGGTAATCGTAATCCGGGCGTACGGCACTCGAGCACGATCGTCCGTGGAAAACGTGCGTCCTTTCACCCGATACGTACCGGTCACACGCGTTGTATAACCGCAGTGGCCGTGCCTCGGAAAGAATTTCGCCAATTGGGTGGCACAAAGTGCGTACATTATAGAATATAATATCGTGTCACTTCACCTGTTTTTCGAAAAAAAATAACATTCGTACGTTCCCATAATATAATCTAGCGCTGTACGACGCCCTCGAAAATCCCATTCGGCGGCGGTACAGGTAGATGGGTAGCCGTGTACCCAACTATCGATCACTGTTGTATTGAATGTACGAGACCCAATGAGAGACGCACGATTTTCGTAGGTGTAGGTAGGTATTCTGTTATGAGCATATTATAAATTGTAATATGCATTGACGTTGTTAAAACGGTTTCCCGAACCTTTTTTTTTTTTACGACGGTCGTAATATACTTATACGTTTCTACGTAGGTAATATTATAGTAAACTGTGGCGGTTTAATCGTCGCGATCAAATATAACTTAGTGACTGTTCTCGCGCCTATCGATACAAATAAATGAAGGCTACCACCTCTGGTAGAAAAATAAAGTGTACAAATTTAAAAATAATAAAATCGTAACGAAGCCGTCGATTTGTTAGTTTTTATTTTACATTTTTTTTTCCAGTTTCCATAGTTTCCAATTCTTATGAAAACCCCTTGAAAAATCAAAAAAATTACTTTATCGCACCAACTAGATAAAATTTCCTTTCCAGAAAAGATGCTATGAATGACAAATCGGAGAATGTATTTTTATCGGAAAGTGGTATAAAGACAGAAAAAAAGTAAAAACAAAAAACACATCATATAGTAAACCAATAGATCCGCCTGTCCGCTTCGAATTTAAAAATTTAATTACGTATTTACAAAACTATAATTAAATACTAAGGATACTTAAGAGTATCAGAATTCAGAAGTAAAGTTCACAGAGTATTCCGCTGTAAAAAACACTTTTGCAAATGTTACAGAATGAAAAATCAGTTCGAAAACTTATCGAATCAGTCAATAATTGTGCGTTTGATAAAGTTTACTAATTTTGAAGAATCGATAGCCAATTATCGACTCCGTAAAGTCTCATGAGATACAGAATTACAGTAATGATAATAATATAACCAGCGTAAATATCATTTTTATCGATTTTAACCGATCACTTAACTACGCTCATTTGAAATCGTCCGACCACCGGCTATATTAAGTTGTACGTATATTATGAGTGAAAATCACAAGTCATGAAATTCTAGAATTTCGGATATTGCGCGGCCGCTCTTCTCAATGTAGACCGTTAAAAAATATAATTACAAAGGATTCATTACTTATTTTACATTCTAAATTCTTAGTGGAGCGAAGAAGCTTATGGTTTTACAAAGAAGTTTTTTTTTTTTTATCTGTGCGCAACACTTCTATCGGAAGACATGCTCAGATTTTTAAGTATAGCATATTTTCTCAAAGGAAATCGGTGTGGGGAGGTACTGTAAGAAGGTCATTAGATTTTCTCAGGAGTATTCTCATCAAATTTGAATAACCGAAAAAAACTAGAGCAAAAACGGGAAAATATAAGAAATGTAGGAATTAGTTAAAATATATTACGTTTTTTTTAGTCTGTGCACAACTTTTCAACAAGCAATTTTGCTCTGACTAATAATGACAGCAAGAAAACCGGAAAAATCGGTACAACGTTAAACATATATTGTTCAAAAAAAATATATAAAGCCTATTTAATTATTTGACTATAAAATGATACACAATATATTGTTGACAAAGCAACAATATCAACTGAACTCCGCTCAGAATCGTTTTTTTCGTAAGCGGTGGTTGATCGTTGCTTACAGGTATACATTAAATTACCTATAACAGTGGCTGCACCCGTCAGAACAATGAATCCTAGGGCGTCTTTTTATTTTTAATTTTGTGTGAAAATTCCGTACAGATTTTTAACGGTATTTCTACGCGGACATTATTAAACACGTGCGTGTAATTCGATTTGTATTATTTTTAATCGTTTTCAGTTTGAAGAAAACCCGTAGTGGCGTAGTGGGTGTAAGATTTTTATTATTATTATTATTTTTTTTTTCAATAAGATTGTTTGTATCATAATAATTATTATTATGAATATTCGTCCGCACAGAATAAATTATTACTTTAATGCGTACACAAGTATTATACGAGTTATAGGTTTTGTATGTATATCAAGTTCCAAAGTTAATTTTTTTTTTTTTTTATCTTATTGATTTATTTCACTTATATGAAGAAAAATATAAATAATTCATTACGATTCGTTAGATTCATGCGTATTATATCAGTCGTGTAACGTTTACACGGAGGCATCGAGGTATCGAGTTTGTGATGATGAATATTATATACGGAACGAGCTACAAATTAAAACATGTTTATATTTATTAGGTATAATACTGTAACCGCGTATAATAGAGATACCTATAATTATTTTCCGTAATCGATATTATTATTCCCATATGTTATATAAGTGATCAATATTTTAAATTTTTATTTAAAAAGTCTACACATTATCCGGAATAACCAAACGAATTATTATACACACACCGATATTATGCGTATTAGGTACCTATGTAATACGTAGTCCGCAATAAGGTTAGCGAACGGTCGAAGGCTAAATAAAAAAATATTCAACAAAAACGGACGGTCATACTTCGCGCGATGGGTGGGCCACTGTTGTAGGTGAAAAGTTGAGAAAGTAGGATATAGAGGGGAATTTAATTTATATCTGTACGCAACGATAAACCATTGCTAACGAAAAACGATTCGGTGAGAAGTTTCTATTATACACGCACATACATTTTCCCGTTTTTCCCAATTACTATGAAAACCGCATGGAAAATCAAAAATTATCTTCCTTAATGTACCATCCAGATAAGATTTCCTTTCAGGAAAAGTACTACACTTGAGTAGTGTCGAGTGTTAATTCTCCAAAACGATACTTTTACGATACGTTTTTTGATAATATATATAATTTTTTTTTTTTTTCAAAATATACCAAATTATTATTTTGTTCAAAGATTTTGAACGATTCGTATTGAACCAGACGAACCGAATTGTGTAGGCATCCATAACACCTAAAACCGTAATCACCGTATTCAAATATTTCGAAATTTATTTTATAAAGACCTTTAGGTTCCGGGCGGAACAAGGGACTATACAGTTTTTACTATTTTAAGGTATACGGGATGTTCCATTTAAATGGGTTCCTTTACTCATTATCTCGGAGAGCATGAACTTTTCGGAATTCAAAATATTTAAGAAATAAGCAGTTCAAGAGTTTTACATTGATGTTATTTTTTTCGTCCTCATTTTTGGAGATGTTAATCAATACTTACTTTTGAGTTTTAAATGACAACCTTTATAAAACAAAATCCATAAACATTTTAGTGTTGGAATTTTCGATTTCCGTCAATCCGTTTGTGAGATATTCCACTTTTAGGTTTGGGTCAGGGGAGAGTAGATTTTTTTATATAATACAAATTAAAATAAATTTACAAAAACATATTACATCACGAATTATAGTATAGTTTTTCGTCACAGACGCGATCATACGGTTATAAAGATACGATACAACTTTCTGAGTCGTATAGAATTTAGTGACCGTAACAATATTAGGAACTGAAATTATTATAAGCAACTTACGTGGTGTACTTTATTTAAACGCGTTTATCATGCACCTAGTTTTATCGTTTGAAAATAAGCCAAGTATTTCGTTTTTATGCGGCAAATTCGAAACGTAAAAATGTAATTCGCGTTTTATACTTTTCATAAAAAAAATAATCATAATGATAATAACCGCAGCAGTAAATCGCATTAAACACCAAAGAAATTTATCATAACACTATGCCACAGTGTGCAATTTTTTTAAAATTTTTTATTCAAAATAATACATTTTTTATTTAGTCGAGTGTCCACAAACCGTCTGCAGCTGTAATATATCCGAGCTGTATACGCCTTTTGTGATTGGATCGAGGCCAATTTGATAAATTTTCGTACATAACACGGGAAGTGACATGTACGAAGGTTGACGCGGCTAATTTTTTCAAGGTTTATGTACGTTATTAGAGAATTCTCATCTCGACATCGTGAAAAATAATTTAATATAATTCGACGTATGTATAACATAATACGGACGTAACCGTAAACGGTCTGCAATTATTATTATTATTGTAAAAACAACAAACCGTCCGGGTTATATTTATTAAGTGCATGCAATGTTTGTCTATTGTTCGTGAAACGCAACAACGGCCGTACGGTTAAACTGTTATTGTTGTTGTTGTTGTTGTTGTTGTTGTTGTTGTTGGCCGCACTGCGTGGCGGTTTTGGCGTAAAGTCCGGTGTCGGAACGAGTCGACGAAAAATCCATAGATAAACACGTCGCACATCGCGATGGCGTTGTATTATTAATAATTTAACGTTATTTCACGAACACTTTGCAGAGTCAATGAGCCTTTGCTAAACGCGAAAATATTTTAGGCAGCGCTAGCGTTAAATTAAACCGTAACAAATTGACGAATAAATTCGTCTAAGTGTTCGGAAAACAAGAACGAAACGCCGAAAACGCGAACGTCCCGTTTTCGTCGCAACATGCCCATCATCTGCACATGGGCGGTTAGGTTACGGTTAGGATACGGCGTTAGTGTTCGCCGTATCGATTGATTTGTCCATTTTTAACGCGTGTTAAAAATTGTAATAATAATGAAAAATATTTATACACGTATCGTCGACACGGAGAAAACTGCGCGTGTGCACGCGCAGTACGTTGCAGTGATAATACGTAAGCACGCGTCTTACAAGTTTCGTAACACGTACGGTTTTCGATAATAGCGTGTTAATAATACGGCGGAAATAAACCGACAACGTGAAGTCTGGCGCGTTATTTTCTTTTTACGCCGCGGTTTCCAAGGCCTGCACGCTCAACTACACACCCATATAATAATATTATTGTGTAAGGCGACATTTCGCCGATGTCAATAGTCGCGAACGATAATATTGTTTGTTTGTCTATAGATATCGGTTATTTTTTTCAGCCGTCCGTAATAACGAGCCCGCCACTATTCAACAGCGGCGTGCGCGTGGGCGGAGGGTTAGGTTAGATTGGGGATCACACATAAACTCCCCCTCCCCCCAAAAAAAAAAACTCTTATCGGTATACTATTGTTATCTATAGCGGTGCAACGAACGTGACCCCTAGTCCCGACCCCGGTAGTTTCGCCCCTGTTCCCGCTGCAGCCCGTCGATATACAGGGTCGTTAAAATTTCACGATACGGTCGAAATGTCCATGATATTCTTATTATTGTTCGTTTTTTTTTTTTAAATAGCTCATGGACAAACTTTTTGGATTCACGTTTCCGAAAATGTCACGTTGACCATAGTTTCGCCAATATTGATTTCGATGTTGAAACCGCCGACCCGTTGACGAGATATTCCACTTTTAAGTTTTTGGTACGGGAGGAGGGAGGGGGAGTTATAGTCGTTTTGAGCGACGGCGCGGCATTCGTACAGTACTCCACTACTGTTCCTCTGCCCAGATTCAAATTAAACATTTTAACACCTAAATACGTTTAAACCGGTACTCCATTTTTAATACAGGTTGCCATTTGAAAATCAAAGTAGTCGTTTCGTCCCGAGAAATAACAACAACGTAACGTTTTAGAATGTATGATTTCAATAAAAGTTTTTACTCGAGAAATTTTTCAAACAAATAAGTGTTTCGCGGCAAATTCGACTGTACCGCGAAATTTGCATGGACCTGTGTAATTATATTTGTATAACCAACCGGGATCCGGTCGAATACGATGAAATCCTATATAAGTCCCCTATGTCTATATATTGAACACACATAAATCCCGGGACTCATACAGGATTCGCCTGTTTGATTCGTATTGAAATCCCGCACCCCCTATTGAATACCGATTCCCGAAATTCGGTTATTAGGTATTTTCAGAAAAAAAAAAATCTAATTATTTTTGTCGATTTATGAGTCGCGTTGGTAACGCGGACGGAACAATGACCACGGTAATAACATAAAACGATAATGTATCTATTATTAACTTATTATATAGCGATTTTTTCGGGCCAAGCCTGGCGGGACAGCTGCTCGTATAATATTAAAATAAGACGTTCCGAACAGTGTCGCATTAATGTGTCGCCGGCGTTGGCGTTTTTAATTATGACCCGTTGGCGAGACGGACATTTCACATTTAAGTTCGGCTATAGGTGGAGCTCTGTCCAAACGCCTCGTCGCCACGCGAACGACGACGCTCCGCTGTACGCGCGGTCCCCCCACCCGTACTTGAAAGCGGAAACGTCTCGTCGTCGGCGAAAAATGTCGCCGCCGAATCGTATGCGCGGCCGTAAACTCCGCGTATTTCCGGGATGCCTCTTTTGACCCTCGGTCGAGTAATGAACATAGATAATGAATAGAAAAATAGATGGACCGTACCAGTAGAAAATAATTGTAGATTTTCCCGGAGGGGCGGCGGTTAAACTGACGCGATTTATCGTTCATCACTGTAATATAGAAAAACGCCTCACTTTATGAAACTTTATGTAACCCGTGCCTATTGAAACACTGATAAGTTATGGCTTATAGCCGTATCTTTATTGTCTATGGAAATACAACGAAAAACGGGTCAGCCCGTCGAAAACGACGTGCCGCTCGAAAAAGGCCGGAACAAAAAAAAAAAATATGGAATTCTCGTTAAAAAACAGTCAATGAGAAACGACGACGGGGTCTTATCCCGTCAATCGATCACCCTGTATACGCGTCGTGAGGAAGCGTCTATGTTATATCATTGCGTGTTCTCGATGTATGTATGTGTGTATACATGTATGCGTGTGTGAGTGTGTGTGTGTGTGTGTAATACGCGTTTGCGGTGGCGCACGCGCGTGTGTGCACTAGGCGGCGGCTGCGGCATGAGAACGGCGGCGTTCGGTTTTTAATTTGCGTCCCGTCCTCGCGCTACGAGCGTACGATAATAATAATAATAATAATAATAATAATAACACAATAATATTGTATTAACGAGGTTTAAAGCGGCGGCGGCGGTCGGCGGGAGGGGTCGCGTTAATGGGCGGCTAAGGAGCAGGGGCCGCCGACCTGTGGGGTCCCGTAATTACAGGGCAAACGCGCGGCCGGCCCGCCGCCGCTAAAAAGCTCATCCGGCCCCCGGCTCTATCGGTTCTCCGTACGCGACGAGTTTCGCGGTCCGTGTGCGTGTGCGCGCGTACAGGGTGATACTTTTTTTCATTGCCGTTTTTATCGCGACCCGGCCGGCTCGTACACGACGATTTTTACCGTACGATTCCGCAACATAAATCATCGGTCACGAAAGAAAGAAGACGGCTCGAGTCGATTTTTCGCGGCTTTTTCCCCGTCGTTTTGTTCAGCATTTTTTTTTTGTATTTGAACTTTTTTTTTTTTTTTTACAAAAATTTACACCAGTCTTCATCTTTCTCGAGTCCAGTAAATATATATATATATGATTTTTGTATGTTAAAAATACGCGTTTGAACTTGCGCCCCTATGCGCCAACGTACATAGAGCTAAATACGGCTAATATAAGGCCTGCATTTTAAACCGCGTCATCTCCACAACTATAACACCGCAGTCGCTATTTGAAAATCGTTAAAATAATTACCAGCCAATTAGCTAATGCAACGGAAACGACTAAATACGAGACGGGCGCAGTCACAGTTATAGATAATTGAATGCATACCTGTAAGCAACGATAAACCATTGCATACGAAAAAACGATTCTGAGTGGAGTCTAGTTGATAGTGATGCTTTTTCAACAATATATATGTCATTTTATAGAAAAATAATTTTATATGCTTTATATATATTCTTTAATAATATTTGTTTAACATTGTACCGATTTCCTACGATTTTGTTTCGGTTTTTCAAATTTTATTAGAAAACTTCTGAGAAAATAGAAAAATGATTTCCCTTCAGTACATCCCTAGTGAAATTTCCTTTTCGAAAAATTTCAATGATTATAAGCTGGAGCAAAATCTGAGCAAGTCTTCTGGTAGAAAATTTGCCGAGCTTCTTCGCTCCAATCAGAATCTAAAATCAAATTCATCCTAAACATTCTTCGTTCGTGATAAAATCAGAAAAACAAAATCACCCTGTATATTTTATACGCGTTCATGTGCACGTATACTAGTGACAAACACAAATATTAGTTTTTCGTTGCTTTTTCTTTTAAGTAGCATCTTGTTATTATTATTATTATTATTATTTTTTCGCTTTATCTTACCTCACCTAACCGTCGTCGTCGTCGTCTATATATAATATATAATTGAGTGTAAGTATTATGTCGTTTTCACACACACACACACACACACTATCGCGCATACATATTATACAGGGTGTCGTCTAACCGCGTGCTCGTGTAAACAACGTTTCGGTTGAGTTACGGGGAATCGTTTTTGTGTTCGAGCGCGGGCGCCAATTATGTTCGGTATATTATAGTAATATTATGTAGAAATACTTACGTACGATCCGTTGCGCGTTTACCAGAAAGGTATTTTTCAATAACCGGAATGAAAAAAAATAAAACAATAAACGGCGGATTATTGTATCGGGTTAATGTAGCCGTTCGTTACAGGGACGTGCACGGCGAAACACCCTGTGCACATACAGAGTGCACCCCGCGATGCTCGACCTGATCGTTTTTTTAACAATTCTGTGCGACGACGGCGATACGCATCGCGAACACGACCACGACGTCGTTTTTCCGAATTTCACTTTGTCCCGTTCGCGTCCGAATACACGACATTTTTAGACGAAATTAGTTTTTAAAAAAAAAAAAAAAAAAAAAACTGTTCGAAATTAAAGAGCATAATCGTGTTTTTCGTCGTGTGCGTAAACGACATTGAACGTTGTCCGTACTGCTGCAGTCTCGCGATAATCGAAAGAATTTTTTTCGGGGGGTTCCGAAAAATCTCAAATGACGTCATGCCGCGAGTGTCGAAACGTTTTAAGAATTTGAACCCACTCGTTTTCGTTTTGTAATAATATCGGATATGCGGACTAAAGATGATAAATAATTAATATCTTCTCGGTTTTTGTCCAACACGCGCGTCTTGTCGTTGTGTTGTCGCGATAATTTAATGATAATAACATTACTACATAATATCGTAATTATTGTATTAAGTGTACGTTGAAATTTAATATCGGACAGGATCGTATTATATATATATATATATATATACGGGCACCTCTCCTTGTAATACGGCCAGTATTCGAAAGTTATTGACGTCACGAACGTTATGTTCACCGCAGTTGATTAATTAAATCATGATATAAAACAGCGAAAAAGAAAAAAACAAACAAACAAACAATTATAAACGTTTTAAAATAGATTTTTTTTACGTCCGGCCTAAAACATTAGTCGTGTTTAATTGGTTAAAAGCACTTTTTTTAAATTTAATATTACAAAATTGCCCGTGTATCATACAACCCACCCGTCCACGACAATCAACAGTTTACCGTGGTATAAACCGTGCTACTATCCGCGGCACAAACTGTGCTACTATCGGCCGTATAAACTATACGTCAAATCATGTACCGATAAAACTGTCGGTCTACCTGTTCTATTACATTCCGGGCGGACCAAGGAACGTATCAAATTAACAACTATGATGTGTGCGATTTTTTTTTTCTATCCATGGAACCGTACAACTGAAAAACCGGAAAAACGTAGGAAAAGCGGATAAGTGTACGGTTTCGTTAATTTCGTTTATTATTATTACTATTATTTTAATTCAATTAAAAATAATCGTATAGATCTGAAACTTCAAAAAATACTCAGAAAGGGTATTAACGCTTTCTAGAAGTGGTCAAATTTATAAAATATCTCGGACATTTTTGGGCTTTTAACAGACTGTTTTATAAAATATAATTCAACACTATGAAAACGTAACTTTTTAAAGTAGTAATTTTATTTTATTTAATTTCCAGAAATTCAATTTTAAATTGGAATTTTTTTCTCTGTAAAGCTGGAACTGTTTTACAATGATGTTTTCGTTCCGTGGAAAACTTTTGTACCAAAAATCTTGCGCCGATTTTCAAGCGAAGCAGTTTTCCTGAAAGGAAATTTGTTAGGTGATACTTTAAAAAATTAAATTTTTATTGTCCAGGTGGTTTTCAAAATAATTGGGAAAAAAACGTAGGTAAAATAGGAAAATTTACGAAATCTTAGTTTGAATTTTTTTTTGTCCTGGATTAATAAAAATATTTGTAGAAATTTGAAATTTAAATAGAATACTCATACCCTTTCCTAGACATATAAAAATGTCTGAAAACATTTTAGCTATTTATAGACATTTTAATTTTGCTAGTTTTTTACGTAATTTTTATTTAGTACTTTGTGGATAAAATTGTTAGACCAAACAAAAATACTTGAAATTTAAAAAGAGCTTCATTATAAGTTTTACTTACTGGTTAACAAAAAAAAGTTGAGTTTAATGTAGTTTTTTTTTATAAGAATTTTAATATTAAATTTTGGTGAAAATTTTAAATGTTAGGGTCTTTCAATACATGTATAACAGTACTTCGTTTCATAGACTTTTTGTTTAAAGTTTTATTTTATTTTTTTTTTTAATATTTTGTTTAAAAAGCGAGTTAATTGATTTACTTGTTTAAACACCGTATTAAACCCACCTCGTCTGTCTAAAAAACCACAAACTAGTTTCTAATTTGGAAGTAACGATACGGTAGATAATAGTATTATAGATAACTTTTTACCTACCTATCTGCCTACTTATATTTTTTAAATATGTCCCATGATGATTCTTGATTTATTTTAACAAATTAATCATCAAAGTAAACGTCGTCGACGACCTGGTTTTTAAACTAATGTGCAGCATATGATCATAGGCGTGTGCTTAATAAAATCATTACCTGCTGCAGCTGTGTTCATAAATAATTCAAAAGTGAAATGTCATTAAAATAACACACACTCACACTAAACGCACCGAATGAATCAATATCATAACAATAGTGTTGCACTCGTAATATGTAGATTACGCGAGACGTCCTCTAAGAAAAACGTGCGTTTTTTAACTTGTTAGAAATAAATAATTCCCTCTATTATTGCCTACGAATCTAACATTTTTTTTTTTTTTTTTTGTCAAGTGTTTTTTTTAACTATTGTTGATTTAAACAAACACCTTATAAGTACTCGGTCTGTAAAATTAACAGTGTATGGTGGCGGGCACTTTCCGCTCGTCTTTTGATTTTTTGTTCTTTCTCTACTACGATTTTCAGATAATAAATTAGACAATATTTGTTTGTAATATGGCTGTACATTTATGATAACTATAACACCTATATAAATAGTGTGACACATATTATTTATGATTAACAATTTCAAAAATAAAATGATATACGATTGTATCTATATAGTTTACATACAATTATTGTGAATTTATGGTTGTACACAAAAAGTCTAATTTCTGGACAGATGATAAATAAATAATTGTCACCGTGACAAATATTTATTAAATATGTTTTTGTTGTTTTAAATGTTCGTCTGAAGATTTCAATAAAAAAATATCATACAAACATAAAATAAATGACATTTTCGATTTTAAATTTTGAGCGGATAATACATCCTAAACAATTTTAGCGAGTACGATTATGAAAATGTACGGGAATAACAAATTTAAACAGATCTGATACTGTTGATGGGTATGCCATTAATTATAGGTAGGAAGTTGGCAAGGCAAAATATATGTTAAGTAACAAATTATCTAATTTATATTCACACAGTATCTAGCGAATAGAAACTACGTAAAAAATGTTATCACGTCTAGAAAAGACTAATTTCAGTTTTATTCAATTTGGTATACCTAAATATTGGGCATAATTAATGTTAATAATAATTTATTAGGGTACGCATTTATATTAGGGAATTCACTATCATAAATTACGTATATATTTATTCGATATTATTATTTTCCTTGGGATCATGATCAAAAAAACTCATTATGACAATAGTACCAAAACATTATGCGACGATGGTGCGAATAGTAACAAGATCATGTTTTCCTCTATAAATAATGCACCAACCACAAGCTATGGTTTTGGGGCAGCGTGAAAAATTTAAACTTAAAACTATGTTGTGTATGCGTTTCAAAAATTGTTTTTTGACAGTAAATATTATTTCGTTTTTTCGGGTTTCTCGAGTAATCTGCGGCGTATTGAATTTTACTTTGACTGTAAGTGATAACGGCACATTGCATTTTCGAAACAGCGTAGTATGAAGTTAGTGTTGAAAAAATAAAAAAAGGAACGTTTGTATTAAAGCGGATCGAAACATTAACGAATACTATTATAAAAAATAAAATATACTATACGAGATAATTTGTATTTCTTTTTTTTTTTTTTGATTCTTCGCTGTGCAAGACTAATAGTTAATAGTTTTACAATGATACGGGTTTATTTTTTTCGGAAGTTTTCAGTTCGATGCCCTTCGTTATAAATCACGAAAAACGGTGTAGAGGCGAGCAGGAGCCAACGATGAGAAGACTAAGAAGACATTCAAACAAGCGTGACAATTTTAATTATGATGAACACTGCTATTCAGAATCGTTTATCGAACGCAGTATACTGCTGCTTTATTATATCGCTTTATGTTCTATAAGTAAATTTATATAAATAATTTTAGTGGTTCACTGAAAAACAGAAGACTACACTAAATAATGTTTCCAGTTAACCTAAAAGCAGAAGAAACAGGTGATTAGAGCGGCAAAATTGTAGAGGAGTCGAATTTTTTACTCATAATATATAAAAAAAAAACATAGAACTAACTACTTTTTTTATTTTACCACGATGTTTTTGTCTCGATTTTTTATAAGTATTTATATCAATGACTATATAATATACTTCTTTTGAAAATTGACGTACAACATTAACAATTATTAACCAACGCATCGTAACTGACATTTTTTTTTTTTATATATTTTTGTTTATTTCTGGGTTACTTTGGCAACACGAGAAATAAAATTACTAATAATACTCTGTTCAGAATATTGTTTTCAATGTTTCTCATACCCATATTGAGATAGTTACATGCAAGGTATTGAAGCTTCTCGGATTTGTTTAGAGAATTTCAGCTGAATTTAAATTGTCTAGTTCTCTTAAGACCTCGTATTGCTCTTTCGTCCGGTCTGTTTTAGAGTATGGTATAATTAATTAGGATCCATACACTTTTGGTAGTGGTTGTCAACTGGAAATGGTTCAGCTGGTATTCTTGAAATTCGCCGCTTTCGCTTTACAGATTGAGTGCGCACCTCGCGAGTATGAACCAGTGTTGCTGCGTCTCGGTTTGTTTACCCTATGCGATAGAAGGAAACAGGGTAATCGTCGCTTAAAACGTTTCTTTCTAAACTTATTAATGGTGAAATTTATGCCCCTGTCCTCCTATCTAAAGTTAATTTCTGATTTCCAACTTTCTGTTCCAATCACCCTTTCCCTTTCCGTATTTCTTTTAGCCAATGTAATTATTTAACTAATCGCCCTATTGTCCAAATGATGAAACTGAACCACGAGGACCTACTATTCCTTAGTTCCGAACATAAACTAATTATTACCTGTTTAATCTTTAATATTGTACATTTTCTTGTTAATTAATATGTAATTCTATAGAATGTTATTGGTCTCGTCTCATTTTGAATATAAAGTAAAATTGAATAAAATAAGAAATGATTCATCGTTAAGTATAAATCAAATTACTGTATGCATCCTCTCAACTCCTCCTAAAGCAATGACACACCCATCAGCCATTTTTTAATTGAAAATATTATAAAAAAACGGACGATATACTTCGCACCACGAGTGAACCATTGGAGTAGGTGAGAAGTTGTGAAGGTAGAATATAGAATAAAATTTAATTTATAGCTGTACGCAACGATTTATCATTTCTAACGAAAAACGATTTTGAGCGGAACTCGGTCAATAATATTGCTTTTTAAACAATGGGCGTTTCACAACGACTTTTTAAAACAGATAAATAGATTAAAATAATACAAAAATTAACAGTAACAAAAAATAATTAAAACCGATTACCAATGACAACCTTATTTTAATATTTTTAATGGAAAGAACTAAATTTTCCTCATTATCTCGAGTATTAACAAAAATTTCAAAAATGGTCTTTTTAAAGTACCCGACCAAAGCTAAAATGCATCAAAACAGGTCCCTTGTCGTGTTTTGATTGTAACAAGATTTTTAGGAGAAAAGTTGTTTGCAGGCAGAAAAAAAAAATAAAAATACACATCATAATAAAACCGATACATCCCTTGCTCCGCTCAGAATCTAAAACTATTATGCTAGTATAATTTTTTTTGTTTTTATTCCGGGGTCTAGCTTAAACCTTTCAGGGGTAGTTTCCTCCATTCTGGCGCTCGTGTTCTTTGCTCGTGTATATTATGTATTTGCGTAGCGCGGCGTTTATAACGTGCGAGTACATAGTACACATATTTAAATACCGGTGGTTTTGAAATGCGTGCAATATACGACGTATGCCTACGTACAAATATGCATTTTTTTTTTCTTTCGTTGCTGGCTATAGTTAGTACCGATCAATTGCTACATTACCCACGTGTCACTGCAGTCTTCGCCGCTATAATGATATACGAGCATAATTATTATGTTCGACGTGTGCGGTTCAGACGGTCCGCTAATTCGGAATGGCCGCGCCGCGCACTATACGGGTGTAAACAATCCGATTAGGTGGCGAAGACGTTAATGATTATTCGTGTTGTGGTATATACGCCAGACAAACTGTACGCGGACGTATTACATTATTATTAATATCAATTTATATCATTATTATTATTATTATTGTTATTTTTTTTTATAATCGCTGTACTTGTTAAAATATTACAATCGCCGTCGACACCGGTTTTCGGTGGCGGCGATGATGGCGTTACTATGATATCGACTATAGTATTATTATTACGATCATATGCCATTATACTATATCGTACTGTTGCAACGTAGATAGTGATATATAACAGCGGCCGGCATCTAATCGGCACGTATATAAAATTTAAAAAAAAAAAAAAAAAAAAGTGAATTCAATACTTCATATATTAGGTACATACTGGCAGAAACTAACCTCGGAGCGTACTTGTAAAATCGATGTTTGGAGAATGACCAGTGTTGTAGTACTGCATCGGTACGATCCAGTAATCATAGACAAGCGCAGGCTAAATATATATTCGATCCCAGGGAGAAGGGCTCAAGTCAATTGTGCATAGTTTTAAATGTTCATACACTTTTACACACACTAACACACTAGATACACGAATTTCGAAAATACGTACACTTATGCAATTTAAACCAAAAAAAAAAAAAAAAAAAAGGACAAAGTTACATTAGACAAACTTATTTTTAAACAAATTTTTTTCAGTAATCAAAGAGAAATAAACGTTAAATTGGATACAACTACACGAGAAAAGAGATACGGACCTCCTTAATGAAACCATTTTTACTACATAATGTTATACTCGTAGATTACTAAAAGTTGGTAAGGTAGGATGTATAGAATTATTTAATTTATATTTTACGAAATGATAAATCATTGGTATGCCGTTGTCTACGTTTTTTTTTCACTATTATTAAGAAAACTCCAAAGAAAATCCAAACGTGATCTCAAATTGCACTCACTAAACACCATTTTAATTCAGAAAAAAATAATAGATCATAAATTTGGGTCAAGATTTCTGGTAGAAAAGTTATTAAGACTTCAGGGTCTTCCAAAATTGTACGTTACAGATTTGACAGTGTAGAAGTATGAATCAGTGGTGTGTGCGTGGTAGGGGAGTTTAGTGAAGAACATTTTTACAAGACGTTTTGTTACGATTTTTTTAAGTGTTGTAGCACTTTTTCTGAAAGAAAATTTGACTGGGGTGGTACTTTGAGGAGGACATATTTTAATTTTGGAAAACCCTAGGAAAAAAATAGGAAAAATAGGGAAATTTATGAAACGTATTACTTTTAAATTGTAAATATGACGGCCTTTCAGAACAAGTGTAACTGAATTGCGCTCAGAATCGTTTTTCGTTGGCAAATATTAATAGTTGCATACAGTTATACATTAAATAATACCCCTCTACCTACCCAACTTTTCATCTAAAACAGTGACTCACCCATTGTGTAAAGCATGTCCATACCCTTTTATTTAGTCTTTTTTTATCTTGAAATTATACGTTTTGGCCAAATCACAAAGGTAATAGCTCGGTTTACTTCAATACACAAATTGGCTTTTTGGATCCGGCTTGAAAAAATCATCATTGTCGGTGACCTATAACAAAAAAAATTTAAAACTAAGATTTACTACGTTGCATCACATTGATAATTCCTGGACGCGCCACTGTTCTGTGGTACGGATAAGTGGGTACTACTCCGTAATAATATACTCTCGCTCATAAATCGCAGTAACGTATTATACAATTCGGAACACTCTGTCGTATTATCCGGCATAATATTTTACCCCTCTGCGATGGGTACCGCGATTCGGGGTAAATTTATTAATCTCGCGGGTGCGTTTGGATTATACACTGTACGACGCGTATTATCTTTCTCTCTCTCTGTACGTATATTATATCATTGTGTGCTCATATTATTATATTGTCCGCCACCCTTTTAAACCGAACAAACAACAGCTGAAAAATGATGTTTTTACAGCCAAACGTCTGAGTGTGTCTCTGTAAATACATACGTACATAAACACGCGAGAGCATAATGCCGTCCCGCCAAACGGTCGTAACCCTAAATCACGGTGTATAATATTATTCTTTTGGTGGCTCGTTAAGCGACCGTATGATATGTTATGTTATTATACGGACCGCGAGTTACAATGTAGGTCGTCTACTAACTGTGCGAAACTTGACCGTTTATCTGCCGAACGGCGTGCCGCCCGTCCCTGCTGCTATAACCGAAGTCGTCGTCCGGAGACGACGTTTTTTTTTTTTCTTTTTCTTTTTTTCTCCTTTCTTTTCATTTCCTTTTCTTCTGTTTATCGCCCGTAAACGTCCGCAGACAAATGCCGCTCATTTTTTTTTTTTTTTTATTCAACGGATATTTTATACGTTTTCTCTGTACGCTACACTGTTGTGTGCGTAAACGCATGCACACAGACTCAAGGATTGCAATCTCCAAACAACAATTTACTTGCTGTACGCGTAGCCTATCCGACAATATAATATATTTTACCGCCGCGCATTTAAAAATAAAAACGTCGGTAGTCGGATTTTCGTTTTGCGATCGTCTGCCGGGCAGGAGGACGTGAGTTATACGATCGCTTGGATTTTATATTGTCAAGACTATAAGAAGAATTCTGCGTAATATCGTAGACGGTACACAATATTATAGTAATTGTATTAAGTAAAATAATTTCGCGTGGAGCTTTTAAAGCTTCGCAGTACTCTACGCGGTTTTATAGTATTAAATCGTAAAGGGTATATTTTTTTTTTTTTTTTTTTTTTTTGTACAGCAGTCATAATAAAAGTTTTAAAATACAGCAGCAGTGTATATAACATAATGCGAGTTTATTATACACGTTATATTACTTGGGGAAAATAAAAAAAAAAACGTTTTTCTGACAAAAAATAATATAATTCTGTGCGTACAAATATATTGAAATTTACGTTTAGGTATTACAATTAATAAAAACAGAAAATCTAATTCGACTTTTCCGCGATACTCATATTTTAAAATGATGGAAAGAGATTAGAAAAAAAAAAAAAACAATAATACACGCGTTATAAATTACGCGTCCTTTTACGAAAATACTTATAATATAATTAAATCTTTTTTTTTTTTTTTATATAAAATGTTGAACCTACGTCTAATTTAAACGAATTAAACGAAAACTGCACCTTCGTAATAAATAAAATCAAAATGTTTGACGGCGTATACAAAATATACTCGCGTGATATTAACGTTCCGGCTGGGTTAGGTTAGGTTTTCCTGGGAAAAGGTTCCTTTGGAACCACTATGGTAGAAAATCTGTTTTTCTCTAATCTGTTGTGGTTTAAGTCTTATAATTCCGTATATTTTATTTAATTCGTATCCTTCATGATTCGGGTCAGTCATTCTGCCTTCGGTTTTCTCCTCCCAATATATCTTTAAATTATTGTTTTATTTAGTGAGTTTTCATGTATATTTATGTGTGTCCAATCATTTTATCTTTTCTGGAATTATACATTTCCATAACTGTTGTTTTTTCTTTATTCTATATCTAATGTTTCTTTGTTATTAACCATCGTCTCGGTCCAGGAGATATTAAGAAGCATTTTTCTGAAGCACAATGCTCGTCAAAGGCATCTATGGTAATAAATTGTTATATAATAAAAAAATAACGCGGTACCAGATGATTTTCAAGTCGAAATTCGATGCCACAGTAACGCCATAGTGGTTATAGCAATTGTACAAGCAAGTAGGTGGACTCTGAGTCCAGAACCTCTCCCCTCCTCGGGCGGTATGAGTGTTAAAACAAATGTCGATTTGAATTATTTGTTGTCATTTATAGATAAACAAATAATAAATGAATTCACAAATTCATAAATTTCAAAGTTTTAAAAAAATCTCTTACAAACTCGGAAAACAGATTTAATAGATTGGCTCTCGTGTCGGTTAAGGTTGATGAAGTCGTAGATGTATTGACATTGGAACAACGGCGGTTGGATTTTTTTCTACTGTGAATATTATTATTTGAATCAGGTACCTAAGGCGCGAACGCACAATTTCGTAAAAATTACGAATTTCTTTTTAACATTCAGTCTTGTAAAATTTTGTGTTAATATAATACCGTGCATTAATTGTAAATTCGAATCTTTTACGCAGTTCTTTTTTTTTTTTTTGTGATTGTTATGATGTATAGCATTATGAAAACGTAATTAACAATAATTATAGGCGGATAATTTGTAATTTTCCGTGTGATTAAATCGTTGTTATTGCGTTTGGACGGAGGGGCGGAAAATGGAGAGCTCTGACAAATATCGGCAGCGCCGCCGGGCCACGGTATATTATTGTAATCCGTTGCGTTTAGGCCACCGTCACCGGGAAAAACGTCCGTCCGTCCGTCAGCGGCACTGCCACGTAAACCGGCCGCGGCAAATCGCGTAACTTTCGCCCGCCACACGGCGTGTTATTGTGCCCGGTTCCCGGTTTACCGTTCCCAGACGGACGCGACCGCATAAGTCGCCGCCGACATCTACGACAACAATAACAATAACAACGTTATTATTATACGTTATAGTATAGCGGCCCCGCAGTAAATCCGGGAGTGCAATAAAAATAACAGACACGACGGGATTTCGGATGTTACAACGCGTCCGCGTGCGTGCGTGTGTGGTGAAACGGCGCGACGATAACTGACGATGACCTCGGTAATGTCGCGTAGGAGCGCGGTCGGGACCGGGAACGCGGAGGACGGCTGTCGGCGGCGGGACAGCGAGGGGAGGTATAAGTGACGGGAAGGGGGCGGTGGGTTTTAGAGCCGCTATCAATCTTACAGGACCGACGGCGCCTCAGCTATATGGCGCCCGACACCGCCGACCCCCTTACCTCCCACACCCCCTCTATACCCCCCCCCCCCCCTCGCCCTACACCCGCCGCCACCCCTCGTAAACGCTCGGCCACGAGACTTCGGCGCAAAGTCGGACGTTTACACAAACTTAACACACACACACATATTATATTATACGATCCGATCGTCGGACGAGTTAAACCCGAGCTTTTTAAAAGTCATCCGTCGTCGTTACTATTTTATATTGTTAAGTACGTCGTGTAAAACGTCGACGGGACGTTGTTATAGTGCTATCGGACGGTTTTCGGAACAAAGGGGCGATTTTTCGTGCTGACTACGTATACATATATTATACATAATACGATATATGGCTGTATATGGCTGGGATCTTGATAAAATTTCCTTTTTTTTTTTTTTTTTATCAAATTCTCCCTCCGCCCTAAAACGAAAACTATTACACCCCGTTGTCTTTTGTCCCATCGGCGGAGGGGGGGAGTCATATCGATTTTACCACATGGTAAGTACGATGCGACGAGAAAAATTGTACGAGTGATGAACGAGAGAAATATTCCGAATTTCAAACACGAATTGTGTAATGGTTAGTCTCCTACTATTTAAAAGGAAAAGTCGTTCTGTAGGTGGATTGAAGTGATACAAATGGACGGTGTTTTTTTAACTTTTTTACACCATTACAGAATCCCCGAATGAAACCGGGGAACGATAGTTTTTGTACGCGTGATATTTATATCATGTGCCTTTTCGGGGGTTTCGATTTTCAACACTCGCCCCCACGGCATTTTCAACGTTCAAATTCGGTTATTATTCATTGTTTTGCGAAGAATATTTATATTTGGTACTGAACACATAATAGTCGGAGGAAAATTCGAGTCTAGTGATGGAACTCACGGGTGACGTTATCGACTATTGCAATGCCGCCTTTAAAAATGTGAAAAACTCACCGCCTTCTCCTCCACCCCTCCCCTCGAAAAAAAAAAAATAAATAAATAAAATAAAAACAAAATATCTCGGGTTTATAATTTATACGCCATATAATAATAACGGTCTCGCGGGAAATCGAAGTAATAACGCAGTGGGTTCGTATGTATAGATATATTTAAAAATATAAAACTCGGTCGTCTGCAGCGACCGTTTTATAACTTCCCGGTGTCGGTATATTTTTCTCGTCATTTCCCACGAATTTGTCATCTTCCGCTCGACTACGCCCGAATATTCACAATGGTATACTTACGTAAGTATATATTTATACACACACACACACACACACACACACATTTGAGATTGTATTTTTATACATTATATATGTATATAAAGTATAAGGCGGCGTTGAATACCGGCACGTCGACGCCGCCATCACGGAGTCGAGAATTCGAGAAGACCGAGAATATTCGGATCGTTCAGCATCGCACGTACCTATCTTCCGCCACCCGTTACGCTCGGAGAACATCGTTCCGAAATCGTTATTAGTTTCGTATGATTTTTTTTTTTTTTCATTTTCCACCCCACCCCCTCGCACCACTCGCCCGATTATACCGACAATGACGACGGCGACGTATCTGTAGGCGACCGGTGTAGGTAGGATTTCATAAAAGTTCGACGGATTTTTTTAATTTCACAAACGTTAAAAAAAAATAACAATAATAATAATAATAATAATAATCAAAATAAATCGATATTTCGAACACTACGATGTAGTCGCTTAAGAAACAATGGCGAAAAATTTATAATTTTTTCTCATGAAATTTAAAACGCTTGACTTTAAAAGCGAAGGAATTTTACCGCTTTACTATTTTATGGATAAAGCAATTCTGGGGTTTGAATCAATAAGTGCCAATCTCACTTTAAATCAATTTTGGGAAATTAAGAATAAAACAAATATTGGGCCTTTTTGATTTTGCAATGCTAATCTTTCTAACGTGGGTTTTCTCAAATCTCACAATAATGATTATTAAGATACGCCCTTTTACCACTAGAAAAAGTACATACAATTTTATATGACTGACCATGTTACTCATTTTCATCAAAAAGTGACATTGACCTTTCTTGACCCAAATTTCAGAATTATTAGTCAAGACAATTATAATATTATACACGACATTTAATGTAAGACTATGATACAAGTATATTTATAATATAGAAATATATAAAAAAAATATTATACATCAGAGGTATCCAACGTTTTGTGACGACTGAGCCACATCATATAAGTAGAAGTTGTTGTGGCCACATACATTTTATTTATAATTTTACCATAACAAATAATGAGTAGAAATATTTTTACGAGCTATTACATTTATTTTATGATTAAAAGAAAAAAAAAGAAGGATATACATGAGTGCAGTCACTGTTGTAGGTGGGAAGTTTGGAAGGTAGGATACAGATGGGAATTTAATGTACATCTGTAAGCGACGATAAACCATCGACAACGAAAATATGATTGTGAGCGGAGTTTAATTGTTGGTAATGCTTAAGAATAGAATAAAGAAATATAATATAAAGATTAATAGTTAAAAGAATGTACCTATTGAAATCGAAATTTATTTTATTTTAATGTAGTGCGGTGGCTCGGTCTATATTATTGCTTTTTCAACAATTTGCATTTCCATGACAACAATGGTTGTTTTAAAAAAAGTCGAATTAACAAAAACTTAATAATAAAAAAAATTGCCAATGACAATTTTATTTTTAATTGTTTAGTCATTTTTAACCTAAAGAACCAGTTTTTCCTCATTATCTCGAATATTAATGAGAATCACAAAACATATTCTCTCTAAACTATCACCCAGAGAACTTTTCACATAAAAAAAAAATAAACATCGTTGTAAAATCAATACACTTATCGCTCCGCTCAGAATCTAATATATTTATTTATGACTAAAAGAAAATAATTTTAAAAATAATTTTATCATTTTTTTAGTTACATTAGATTCACCATCGCTATCGGGTCCCAATAAGGATAGAACTTTCATATAATAGTATAAGTATATAATACTAAGTATTTTAAAGTTTCTTAAATTTTTAAGTAGATTTATATTCTCAAAATACATTTTTCTCATAATATCATATTAAATAATTAATTGATGGTTTTGAAATTGAAGTGAGGGCCACATTAAAATCTACCGTGGGCCGCAAGTTGGACACCCCTGTTACATATTAATCATTATTATTAATATATATATATATATATATATATACCTATAAATCTAGTCGATATTAAAAGAAAAAAAAGGTACCCAAATTATAATTACTTTAAGAACTCTAAAAATGGCTTGTCAACTATTTAAAAACTAAGATATTTAATTTATTGAAGTATTTACAGGACGCATGTAAAAGCACGGAATGTCTTTGTACGGAATATTGGTTTCCGGAATTTTTTTTTTCAAACCGTATTTGTACGGATCAAGTTTTTCCGGAATGTGTACACTCGGGCTGTATTTTACCGGAAATCTTATAAATCCGGGTTATATTTTTCCGGGAGCAAAAAATTAGCGTCGTAATTGTTTTTAATAACAAATATTAAGACTTGTTAGATCTAGTTTCCGAATTATTCTCATTTTATCACCAAACTACTAGCAGATGCTTTCTTAACGTTTTTTCCTGACTGTCTCGTGTCGGTTTTTCACCAGAGTCGATCCTACGGGGAACGGGTTGGCCGGGCCCGAGAATCGGGCTTCGCATTCGGGGGAAAAAAATTACGAATTATAATACAGTAAAATAAATGAAAATATTTAAAATTTCACTTTAGGCTTCACATATCCCAAGGACGGCCAAGGACAGCTATTGACCTAGTCCTGACGATGAAAACATGTCTGTATTATTATCGCCTGGATTTGTTTGCGTACGCAAATGTCTCGGTTGCTCGGCACGCGTGAATAATATACAAACACGCGTTTCGCACGTTAATAATATACTAGTACGTTGCGAACCACCATTTCTATGTGCACGATGAGATTATTATTGTGTATATATACATATTATATTATTTTAAATTATAAAACGTTTATTTATTCTATTTTGACTAAACGTTCGAAGAATGTGCGGTTTGGATAAATGTTTTCGGTAACTGCGCGGCGGCGTAGGAGGGAAAAACGTATAACATTTTGTACATGTATACATTTGGCGGTTAACAAAACATATTCGAAATTCCTCGACCCATCAAGCCGGTCGGTTGTCATCACCAAACAGTGATTAAGTATTTTGTATTATTTACCGTACGGTGGTTTATTAATATCATACAGTCAGGAATTTGTTGGAAAATATAGAAGTTAAAAAAAAATATATATATATAAGAAAAAAAAACTTCGCTAATAGTAATGTATATTTTTATTATTATTATTATTTTTTTTTTTATAAACGTTTTGATTCAATTATATTTATCTTCTAACCGCAACAGTTATTGAATCATATAATATGGATGTCATTAAAACGATAAATATTATGATAAATCAATACTAATTAATGCAGTGTATTTGTTGTGTTTTTAAGTACGTTTTGACGGCCGTACGGCCTACCCATTGCTATAGTATATTTCATATTTTTTGTGATTGTTACACCATACACAATAAAATTCATTTCAAATTAACGACGGATTTTAATCGTAAATAATTATTTATCAAAAAAAAATCCATTGTACTGAGCGTTAGGACCCATTTATCAACGAAAACAAATGTCTGACAAATGTACTCCTCGGCTTCGTCTATACACGAATATTCATTCATTACATTTTGTCACCACTTTTCCGCATAATATATTTGTGGTGATCGATTTCGTCCAGGAAATGTCAGGAAAACCGATCAATCATGTGACAATAGCGTTCACTGAAACGGTCACGATATTTCCACTGTTTTCCTCGATGAATTACGGACCGATTACTCCTCTAGTCCATAAAACGCACTACATGGTTATATGTTGTGGGATAGGCTTTCCTTGTATAATTCCTGGGTTTTCCGACCTCAATAGTCAGGGATAAACGTTAACATAAATAAAAACAGATTCAGGTATCTCCAATCGAAAGATAAATAGTTGTCAAAAAATTATGAAACTAGACCTACCGACAAATTCCAACAAAAATGGGGT
This sequence comes from Cinara cedri, assembly GCA_902439185.1. Taxonomy (NCBI): domain Eukaryota; kingdom Metazoa; phylum Arthropoda; class Insecta; order Hemiptera; family Aphididae; genus Cinara; species Cinara cedri. The sequence goes on along the minus strand of CABPRJ010000487.1, from coordinate 418,425 downwards.
GCAATTTCTGCGCTACTCTTGAATGACTATCAATTCATAACATATTACCTATATTATCTTGTATTTATTTTAGATTCCGAGTGTAGCGAAAAATGTATTGGTTTTACAAAGAAGTTCATTTTTTTTTTTTATGTGAACACTTTTTGTACCAGAAAGCTTAATTCAATGTGTACCATGTGGACCCTTTTTCTTGAGGTGGTACTTCAGAGAGGTAATTTTTTGATTTTCTCAAGAATTTTCTCATCAATTGTGAAAAACCGAAAGAAAAACAGATTAAAAATGATAAAATCGGTACAATGTTAAATAAATATTATTAAAAAAAATATATACTGCTTATTTAGTTATTTGATATAACATATAATAATATGACATAAATATTGTTGATAAAGCATCATTATCAACTGAACTCTGCTCAGAATCATTTTTCATTAGCAGTGGTTTATCTTTGCTTACAGATAATATACATTAAATATTTATATTAACCTTTCTACGTGTGGTCAAATTTTCAAAACATTCTATCGATTTGTAAACTATTTATAGGAATTTTACATATTTGACTCTTTTTAGACTATTTTTTGTTTTATGTGAATACAATTTCTTCGACCTAGGAGAAATGTTTGAAAATTTTACTCGATGTTCATCATTATTTATACTTGGTGGTAACAACAAAAATGTAAGCGTAATGTAGTGGTTTTTATAAGAATTCTAAATTCAATATTTAACGAAAATCGTAAAAACCACGACATTCCAAGTCATTTTTAACCAAACTTCGTTCAGAATAGTATTTTGTTTTTTAGCTATTTATTGTTGCGTATATATAAAAATATATCAATTAAATAATTGTTCGCACCCACTCATAACTTTTTTCGTACTTTAATCGTTCACACACAAAAAAAAAAAAAAAAAAAAACGAAATTGTCGGCACACGTGATCGTATTCGTTTAACGTTCAATAAAGAGTTCTATATATTAAAAAAAAAAAAAAAAATTAATTTTCTTTTGATTTGAATACGCGGTTACCCTCACATTACACGGTGTGGTAATTTATCTAGATTAGTCAAGATTTTCGTCTATATAAGTGTATAATGCAGTTGTTGAACAAAACGGACGCAGATAAGGGGTTAGCCGTGAGGAGATATATTTGAACGGAGTGCGTGTTCTAAAATAAACTTAATAAATTAGATGAGGACTAAAGATAGCAATAATATTTACAGTTAATTACTATAAATACAATGAGACGAGACGCGAGAGTGAAAAGGAACGTATGTATGCGTATAGGATAGTATTATAGGCTCCCCCATCGCCGTCGTCGTCGTCGTCGTCATCATGGGAAGATTTGGTGAGTTAATTTTCGTGAAAAAAAATCTAGTATTCTAAAAAAAAAAAAATAAAAAAAAAATAGTGTTCCCAAATTAAACGCAGTACCTATATACATTTTCACGGTATATTAGTTGTGTGTGTATATATATAAATATATTATTGTACGCGATAGTCTTGTGTACCGCGTACAACGGATGTAAGTGAGTTTTTGTACACACTAAACAATATACTTATATTATATTTGACGAACCCGAGATAATCAGCTATAGAATATTTCTGGGTTTTTTTTCACCAATCGTTTCCGGTCGCAAAAAAAAAAAAAGAAAAAGAAGAAGGGGTACATTGTTCACAGCATTATAGATGGGTACCTGTATATTATTTTATATCGTGACGAATTGTAAAATGCCCATTATAGGTCGTTCACGAACCGATCGATCGGAAAATAATAATAAAGTACCGTCAACTATTCGTGCGGGTCGAACGCGTAAATATATCGAAAAACTCGTCGTGTCGTATAAAACAAAATACAATAATATTATATTATACTCTTATTATATACATATATATTGTACTCTTATTAAAAGGGTTGGAAACGGGAATGTTTTCGTTCAAGTTTTATTCGATTTTTTTTTTTTTTATTCGTGTAAAATGTCTATAAAAGTTAATCACGTAATAGTAAAACAACCACTCTAATAATGTGTTGCGGTGTGCGTAGGGTTCACTCACCCCACCTACGGCAAACTCAGTGACGTCATTTCGATATTAGTATAAAACTTTTAAGCCTATACCAAAAAGTCGATCACTTCGCTCGTTAAGTCCCCCAAACTATAATTTAATACCCTTTTACAATACGTACACCAAGTAAACTATGCACGGCTTTTCTCATCTGTATACATTAAAACGAATGTATTTGTGTTTGTCATTTACGCATTACTACACCATCCATCCGATCGCCGTGAAACTTTGGGAAGTTGTTCCACGTTGTCCAGAGAAGATTTATAGCTATTGAAATCCGTCCCTTATTGAATACCATTCCTTAAATTTCGGTTTTTTTTTAAAAAGTATTTTGAGTATAAAAATCGAATTATTTTTGTTGATTTACGAGTTACATTGGAAAAATAATATTGTTATTCATTTTTGTTGTGCGACCCTTCGCTGTATGGGTATCTATGGTAATAGCATACAACGATAGTTTATCTATTAACTTTTTTATAGAGCGGGACAGCTATTGCTTCTTATATAAATATGTATGGCATAACCTTAACATGTATCAACATATGGTTAACTTTAAATAAGCTGAAAAACAAAATATTACAATTTATATAATATTAATAATAGTTCCCAATAAAATGTTCAGAGTACGCAGTTTCAAACAGTTTATTAAAAAACAAATATATTTTGATATATTTTAAACAATTTAAATTAAACAATATGTGTTTAAAACATGTTTTTTTTACATTATGTATAAAATTGTTTATTTTTAATACTCCTAACGCTTTAAATATTTAAAAATAAAATGTCTCATAGTTATACGTCTGTGAACTTAGCGTCACACATATAAAATAATTCAATTAAACCTATCCAATAATATTGTTGGTCATTTGTTGGACATTATTGGAAAGTTTTTATAATTTGTTGGTGAACGAGTGTTAAAAATCTATGAGCGATTATCTAAAAGCGCCGCCTAGTTCACACGGACGGCCGACTTTTTCCAAAATGTCAAAAACCATCCAAAACTGTTTTATTCGCAAATTCCAATTTTTCGATCGTGCACATAACAACTAATTATATTAATTCGTTTGCTAATGACGGCTAATGATGACTAAGATAAACATTTTTCTCTGTAAACAATTGAACAGCTCAATGTCCATAGCATATTATTATTATTATTATTATTATTATTACAGTACCCGGTACACCTTTAAAAACCGGGGCGAGACAAATGCCCGTTCTTCTAAAAAATGCGATTGTACGCGAAACCGCGAAAACCGCGTCGCGCACAGCACCGCCGACACTCCGGAACATTCAATCTCTCGCGTTCGCCCGGTTTCAGCGCTGCGCGCACCGCTTATTTCGGCCGCGTCATTTCGGCGCGTGTTAAACCGGTAAAAAATCAACTTTGTTCCGCGCATAATCGGTCCCGAGCCCCGGTCGGCACGGCGCACACCCCTCCGACACGACGTCACCGTAAAACCGATTTGTCGGCCGCGGGCGTAATGTTTCACAAAACCGTGAGATTGTTGTTGTTACCGGTATAAGCGCCGCGGTCGGCGGCGGCGGCGGCGGCGGCGGCGGCGCCCGCTCTCTCCCTACCCCCCCCCATCACCCCCGCAAACAGAACCGATCCAATAACGGCCCCCGCGTTATCGCGGCGTCGCGCAATAAAAATAATAATAACAATAATAATAATAATAATAACGAAAAATAATATAATTTGAAACCGAGACGCCGCCGTTTTATCGCGGGCGCGCGCGCGCGCGCCATAATACCGTCGTGTTTTTGGCACGGGCTCAACCGTATTACGCGTCTCTCGTCGGGTTTCCGACCGGCGCGGCGGAGAAAACGCTTTAACGGTTATTAAGGGGCTAATTTAGAACTTCGGGGAACACTCTGCCGCGCAGCACATGCGCTCGGCGAAAGCGCACGCGGGCAGACGCCGGCCGCCGCGACCGTGGCGCGCATGACGCGCGTGTGCGCGCACATATATTAACCGATATTTCGGCACCTACTTAATCAGAGAGTAGAAAAAACGAAACGGGGAAAAAAAAATAAAATGTTCATACATACATGTATACCGTATTATACCTATGTATAATAATATAAAATGTTTTTTAGACGGGAGGGATCTAAAATGAGACGCGAGTTTTTACGACACACTGCGCGCGCGGCGCGTATATTATTAAGTTACGGAGTATTCTAATACCGTGCCGTATTATAATCGTCCGCCGTCGCGCAAACGTATATTTATAATAACGTAGTTAGACGAGATATCTTTGTAATTGACGCGGATTTTTTTTTTTTTTCCACCGACAAAAACGATGAAACGCAATATTTTATAACGCGTGCGGGTAAAACATTCGACGGGCGAATACTGCGCGATTGCTCGGATTGAACGAAAGCAAGCACTTCGCGCTGCCGACTAGGTAATTTCCCGGCACGAAAACGTTCGAAATAATATTGGATACATGAATAGCGGTTTCTTTTACGTATTTATTCCGAACTGTATTGCTATAGGAATGTATCATCGGTTTTCTGAAAGTTGTACATTTTTTTTTTTTATGTAAACACTTTTTCTACCTGAAGGCTTACTCCGATTATCGTGAACCTACACAAATAGCCCGCATTTTTCGAAATTCTCATTAGTATTCGAGATAAGAGGTAAAACCTGGTTCTTAAACAAGTTAAACAAGATTGAAAGATTAAAAAACCGTTTCTAATAACCGTTTTTATAAATGTTTTGTTATTACTAATTTTTTATTACTTTAATCTTTTTTAAACAATCATTGCTGTCATGGAAATGTACATTGTAATGAATTTACCACAATATCACATACCTATTGTTTGCAAAGCAACAATATCAAATGAACTCCGCTCAGAATCGTTTTTTTGTTAGCAATGGTTTATCGTTGCTTACAGATTCTATCTTTCCAATTTCCTATCTACAACGGTGGCTACACCTACGTGCGAAGAAACGGGTGCGGCCACTGTTATATGTTAGAAGTTGTGGAGGTAGAATTTAGAAGGAAATTTAATTTATAGCCACACGCAAGGGTTTATTGTTGCTAACAAAAAACGATTCTGAGCGGTGTTCAGTCAATATTTTTGCTTTTTCAACAATGTGCGTTTTCGTAACAATTATTGTTTTAAAAATATTAAAAGATTAAAATAATGAAAACTTAATAACAACGAAATATGAGTGACAACGAAAAAAATATAAAAATTGTTGCCAATGACAACCTTATTTTTAATATTTTTCAATTTAACGAATCAGCTTTTGCTCATTATCGCGAATATTAATGAAAATTTAAAACAAATTACTTTTCTTAAGTATCAACTAGAGCCAAAATTTAACAAAAAAAGGTCTCTTGTCATGTTTTTATTGGAGCAGAATTTTTAGGAGAAAAGTTGTTTACGAACAGGAAAATCAAAAATACATTATTCTAAAACCAATATAGTTGGTAAAAATCCAAACGCTCAGAAACCAAAAAATCATATCGGACTTTTCCTGTTGCATGTTCATGGCATACTATGATTATACTGTTAGGCTAAAAAATGTTAACATTTATTTCTAATAAATTGATATCGTTTTTTTTTTTTTTTTACATTCATTTTGAATCACTATCTCGAATATCTGTACCTATAGGTCCTGTGGCACACAACGACCGCTGCGATTATGCAATATAAATATACGAACATTTTTATTAAAAATTAATGTTTTATTGCGTTACATAAGGTATATGTGTGCAATGATATTATATTACAAAAATAAAAAAATTATTACATTTCACACTGCGCTCGCCTGATATAATACAAAATACCTCTGGATCACTCGTTTAAGGAGTCCCATTGCGTTATTTTGCTCAAAAACATGCCTAACGGGAAGAAATTCTCGTGTCTCGTAAAGTTATCCGATTTTGATGATTATTTTCTTATTGGAAAGAGGAAGACCGGCTTCGGTTCTTCGTTATTTTCATTTCCGAATTTACAATACGTCTTTTTAAAAAATAATCAATTTTTTTTTTTTCCATTGTATACCGTTATTTATATAAATAAAAAAACCTTAGGTTAACGCGATCTGTAGAATTCCGTCGGCAATAAAACGGCAACACCGTTCCTCCTTTAAATGGGCGCCGAGCAGTAGATTAGTGGAAAGGTCTCGGCTTTAAATTGGCCATTTGAATCACACGAATCATAGACAATTTGGAAAACCTAACGGCGAAACCCCATACTCGCGTACAGTTAAAACGTAAAATTCAAATTGTGTCCTAAATGTCCGAGAATCGTTCTATTATTACCACCGTTATTGACTATTTGAAATATTATACGACTGTAATAGACTGTTATTATTATTATTATTATTATTATCGTGTTAGTATATTATTCGGAACATATTACAATATAACATGTATATATATATAAAGCGAAAACGTTGGCATATAGCCACGTCTATGTTTCTACAAGACATTATCGTTGTGTCTGCTGTTGCAGAATAACTGATTTTTTTTTATTATTATTATTATATTATATTATTTATTTATTTATTTTTTGTTTCTGATACGTTTATGATAAACAGTGTCTGCAACGACTTCGCGTAAAGATTGTTTCTATTCGTTTCAACGCATTAATTATACATACGTTCTGTAACGCGTAATAATACATACCGCATTACTGCACCACCAATATAAAAATTTGCACTGAGCGTATCATTCGAACGGTAACGCGAAACCGGAGTTTTATTTTTTTTTTTTTTCCGGAAGGTTCCAAAATAATACATATATGGTATTTCGACCCCGTCGTGAGAGTCGTGACACGATTCGCGCTTTCTCAAAACTGCTCATCAGATTCTGTGACAGTAGTGTTGTTTTTTTTTTTTTTTTTTAAACTCTCATCTTCCCCCCCCCCCTCCCGATCCTCCCGGAGGAAAATAAACAACGCTCGTTTCAAACCGAGTCCGTCCCGCTAGATTATTTCGAGTCGGGTGTGCTGTTCGAGCGAAACACTCAACAATGGATACATTATTGCAAACTTTTACAAACGTTTCCTTGCCTAATAGTTGTTATTCGAATAATAACGCTTGTGTTCCGCATCCGAATACTGCGCATCGCAGACACGAAAATCACGGTTTTATTATAGGAGCTAATAATAATATTTACGTACGTATAATACAATATTATATTACATTATCTGCTCTGTTTATTTCGTCTTACGTCAGTTCGCGTGCACGGTGCACATATCGCGTTCGTCTTGAAATATGTATTTCTCATTATAACAATTACAGCCGATCGTTCTTTTGGCAATTTGACATGTACACGAGCAGTAATATCGGTTCGGTGTATAGTTGGGGGGGGAGGGGTTTTTTTTTGACGAATAAATAATTTTAGATACATGACACATTCGTCGCAGTGATTCACTTTTAAAGTAATCACCGCCGTCCGGAATATAACAGTTATTATGTTGAACCGTCTTGAGTTTTGCGCGCGTGATCGACATTCGGTTTTTCACGAAATTTGTATACAAAACAATGTTATTACTCGTATGTTTATACGAACTTCCGTTAACGTCTCTGTAATCGACTGTGCCCCCTGCAGAACATCATAATAAAGTGGTCGAAACGACGAGTGCTAACGATTTAACGATGTCTGCGGCTAACTGTCCCGTCGAGTTCTGCAAAATCGTTAAGACGACGTGAAACACGCACGTGCCGTCTAACGACTAACGGCCAATCTAGGGAAAACGTTCCCACGCGGACAACTTGGTGACAGATCTAGGGAGGAGGGGCGGGGGCCTCACCCCCAACAACGGCCAAAGACTATACAAAAGTTTTTACTTCCACAAATAATTAATTGTTTAACGTATATAATAATAAAATATTTTCAAGAAATAAAAGCGGAAAAGTGCAATAAATATATTTTGATTTTTTTTCCATCTATGAACAAATTTTCTACCATAAATATTATTTCAATCAAAAAATGAGTTAGCAATGATTTATTAGTGCTTATTTAGATGTAAATTAAATAATCGTATGTGTCTTAACTTTATGTTGTCTTAACCTTCTCAACTTTCTACCTACAATGGTGACTACACCCATCTCCAGTATTACCTTTTCTTTTTCTTTTTCTTATAAGTGATTATTTTTTTTTAAAAAAAAAAACCCCGTAAAATTCAACTTTAATTAAATAACGACGATATTCCGGAGTAACCGAATGACGACGCGTTTTTGCCATAATTCTAAATATCATTCCGACCGTGACGACTCTAGTTTGAATTTTTAAATTACTGTTAAGTTTCAATAAATTAATTAAAAAAAAAAAAATACTGTCAAATTATCATCATCCAAGACGGTTATTTGTTTAATAACAATAATACGCATTTCGATTCGAATTTTGTAGGGGATTGCGATTAGTCAATTGAAATTGTGTACCGACTGCACGGTGCGAATATTTATACGTGTATAGTATTCATTTATTCGCATTTGTAAGACAAGGCAAATCGTATAATGGAAACCGTATTTAATGGCTTATATAATATCAAACATAAATAAATGGACGAACGATGAAATATCGTCTTCACGATTTAAATGTCGATAATTCCAATCCTTCGCTCGAGTATATTATATCACTGTTATATATTGCCGATGTCTTAATTTGTATAATATATTATAGTGACTCGTACGATAACCTTTCATACATAATATTTCAATGGCAATGATTTATCGATACGTCGGATAAAATTAAATTTAGATAATCCGATAATCGTGCTGCAACAGTACTATATAAGAATCAACTCGTGATCAAATTCGAGTATGTAATAATATAATGTGTTTATAATTAAATATTATAATCTCAATTATCATTAATAAAATAGTAAGTTTATGTACTTACTTAATTGTTGTAAACGAGATATTTTATTATACATTTCATTTGTAAAATATAAAAAATAAAAAGTGAGTGATCGAGGTTAAATATCACGGGCCGTTGTATTATAATAAGTGATGTAAACATCCTAATTTATGTAATGAGAAAAGCAACTGCTGCAGTGCATAGGTGCAATACGCGGTTTAAAAAACATAAACAAATACAAAAAAAAAAAAAAAAACACTTTTCTAAAATGTGTAATGATTTATGTATTGAAACATCGCAGTTTCAAAAAAATTTGAATTAACAGCAATTCTTAATTTAACACGCGTAATTTTGATTGTATAAATATATTTTCCATACGCATTATGATCATCATAATGCGTGATGTATTTAAAAACTATTTGGTATGATCACTTTTTATCATATCTTAATAAACTGTTCCCACCCACTGTTTACTACCATCACAGTACCATTAAAAAAACTTAAAAATTACCATCGATGTGATTTTGTTTACTGCAGCCGATTATTTTATACGCAGTAACTCTCCATGATGTCACCCATTTAAATTCTTTAAAAAACATTTATTACAATATGCTCGAAACCGCGTATTACAATCGCTGAAAATAGTAATAGCAATACTGTAGTTTAGTGGTCACGCATATTCAATCAATTAAATACAATCAAACAATCAAATATTAATCAGTTGACACACTACCTATAAACTCTTAATAATTATATACGATTTGAATCAGTGGTGGTCCAGAAGGGAAATAGCGGCGATCTCCCACTTCTCGTTCACTGTCCAATGTACTCTTAGCCCCGTGTTATTCTTTTACCTCCATTTGTTATTGAGCTCATAATAAAGTGTGCCTTATATGAATTTAGAAAATAGCCATAAGACTATTGTATTGTGCCTTTGTATTGTCCTGGATCCGCTCTTGATTTAAGTATAATGTTTTGTTAACCGGTAAACACGATGTTATCTGATATATAGAGCAACGTGAGACTTTTATCATAATACAAAGTAATCAATAATCTTAAATGACCTCAGATTTCAAAAGTACCTATTCCAAAACAACGTTAATTAATATTTGAAGTTTTTTTTTTCAATAAAAGACATATTACACCTAGGTAAAAAGTTTAATTCCTAATGATTATTGACTACCGGAAGAAAACTCATTGGATATTTTGATACACTGCAATAGGCCTAGCAGTAAATGTGTGTAAAGTAAAATGAATATTTCAATGTAATGCAGTACGAATATTTTAAACATTTTAAAAATAATACCGTGTACGCGTCTTAATTTAAAATCACGTGTTGTCGGTTGTAAGACAGTGAGTATAAAGGGTAATGGGAACGATAAGCAGCGCTCTTGTGTAGAACTATTAATAATATTTATAGGGTAGGTAATGTGACAATGTTTTTCTTTATTTTCGTCAATACGTTTCGGTGTGAGTATAGTTATTTTGATTAAAACGAATACTTCGTCACGAGCAAACTATAACGAGACGATATATTATTATAATTGAAGTAGATAGTTTTTCGAATATTATTACTCAATTACTTACTTTAATTTTTCCAAATTTAGTGATTAGTGCCTAAACTTGATATCCATCTGAAATTTGGCACTCGAGACATTAGTGGCGCCTTAGAGCAGTTGCTTCCTAAAATGGCCCGGTGAAAATTACAAAACGCGACGGAAATTTTATAGGTAATACGACAGTGATAGGTAATCACATTCAAATGTTTTTTAATTACATTATAGTAACTCATACTCGTATATTACATTACATTATATTACCCTAATTTTAATACATTGGATTTAAAAAACAATTATTTTAATTTTAATTCGTTTATTAGGATACAAAGAATTACATAGGTAATTGAACTTTATTATTATTTTATTTTTTCTTACATTCGGAAAAACTTTATACGGAACCCCATATAAAGTATTTTTTTTTTTTAAACTGAGAACGACCCGGATATGTGTGACACTGTTCAAAACTGAAAATTAATAAGAGAAGAGTCGGCCATACTTCACACCACGAATAAGCCACTGTTGTGAGTAAAACGTTGGTAAAATAGAATAGTTTAGTTTATATACACTGATAATCTGTAATAAATTATCAAAAACGAAAAAGCGATTTTTTATTCATTTTTCAACTACTGAATAAATTACTATCGCTCATACCTTTTATGGATGGTAATATAAATTAGAACTTAAAACACGGATGATATTAAATTACATACATTTTAGAAATTTAATACTATAAAGTATAGTGGGTTATATAGTTTATAGAGTTTTCGTTTTTTAAAATAGAGTCGAGTCGAGTCAAATATTGATTTATTCGAGTCGAGTACTCGAATTAACGAGTACCGAAAAGAAATTTGTCGAGTCGCCTTCTCGACCTATTGTAAATTAATCATATATTATTTGGTTATCATAATACTCTAATATTACGGTAACGATCAATTTGTGTAATATTAAACCGCCAACGTCTTATTGTAAATATCTGGGTTTGAAGATATTTATACCAAGCTGTTCCTTCTATTTATTTATTTTTTTTTTTGCAATACGATGCAATACGCGAGTAAAGTAGAATACTCTATAAACTCTAATATTTTATAAACATATTTTACAGGTTCATTATACTAATTAAATCGTACCTACTTATCAAAATATTATTACAATACATTTGCATATTTTTTAATTATTCGAAATTCTAACTCCTCGCTTCGTATAATATACGGTTATGCGTTAAAACGCAACGTATTTTACAATATGATTTAGTACAATATAGTATTCTATACAATTTTATCATGCCGATATTAATGGACGCTGATACGCGCGCGTTTATCTCTCGAGTAATTCAATTTATTTTTTCGTTCGTCTCGATGCACTACACTCCTAATACACCGTTTTCTCATTGTGTTGTCTATTTCTGATGTTGTTCTCGTCTATTACGGACACGGTAGTGTTGAATGTTGCGTACGTTTGTTTTTTAATGGAATTCTCATCATTCCGTCGCCATTATATTGAGATCTTAACCAATGGAACTTTTTATTCTCTGGCAAATTTAAGGATAAATTATATGTGTATATAATATATATGTATATATATATGTGTGTGTGTTTGTGTACTTACGAGTAAAGGAATTTAACAATACGTATATTGCTCGTCTGTTTGTAAGAATGTACGTATATTTCGTTTTATTCTTGGTGAAACTGATGCATTTTAATGCCTATATACGGCGGGCATATTCCGCAAACGGCTGCAGATTTTAGTGACAGATGAATTAGAAACAGATATTTCGAAAAACTCGAACTGAATCCGTGGCGCCGTACAATTTTAAACGGAATACATTGCCATTACATTGTTGATACGGTTTTACACAGGAATGATTGATGGCATAATTATTTTTTCTCGTTGAACAATGCTAAACTGTATATAATAATACGTTCAATCGATTGCGTTTTGTTAAAATATGTTACTTCGAAATTAATTATTAATTATTCAAAATTGTTATAAAAAAAAAATAAATAAAACGTATATTAACTGAGAGCTATTATAACGTTTTGTTATAATCGTTTCGATACGGGAAAAAAAACATTCGTTTTTTTTTTTTTCGAAATTATTTTATAATAATAAGTTTATTGCATTGAAAAACCTTTCAGCGACTAGGTTCGTTTTCGACGAGCAAAATCGTTACTATGTTTACAGTTTCGATCGATCGAAAGTGTGCGAGTGAGCGATATTGTATTTTTATACGCTATTACGTGGTTTTGATAATATAATAATAATAAATATTTTAAAATGCATAATTTTTCTTGGTGTTTCGCCAAATCATTTAAACGTCTTCGCCCGAGTGTGAATGCGTCTGTAAACAAACCTAATAGTGTTAATGAACGATCCTTAATAGCGTATTAATAAATTGTTTCAAGTCGCAGACTAGTTATAATATTATATTTCGGACTTTTAAAATAAAAAATGTATACGTATAAATATATGTATATGCATGTATATTCTTTATACTTATAGACGACTGCAGTATATACGCACCGTAGTGATAATTAGATTTCCGTACATAAATCAAACGTCATTATTTCGTGTAAATATAAACCCGAATAAATCATTGTTTTTCGTACATACGTTATATTAATATCCGTACGTTATGCGCGTGTGCGTGTATACCTACGTATTTTGTTTTGAATAAAAAATGAACACTTACATAAATCAATTTGAGAAAAACGTCTGGATGGTGTAATCGCGGGATACGAACAGAATATACAATATAATGTTATTATAATACGCGAACAAAATTTAAAATAATATTTTCGACCGATTTAGAATGGTAATAAAATAATATTACAAAAAAGATTAGTAGGATACGCGATTTTTGTTCGTTTCGGATCGTACAGTTTTTGTGCACATAAAAAGGCGATTAATAATGTGAAAATAATGCACATAAAACGTATGTACAAAATGCGATCGACTACTTGTAATACTAAAATCGATTTCTGTAGTCCTAATTATTCTCGTTAAAAAAAAAATGCAATTACACATCATGTTATATTATTATAGGTCAACAAAAAGTTCATTTATAATCTTCTGACACGGTTTCCTGGAAAATGAAACTCGTCGAAAGATGTCAATACTTAAAATATAATATAATAATGTTTCGTATGACATACGATTCTTTTATTTCATATTTAGTTTATTATTTTAATTTTGACGATTTTTATTTCATCACCCGAGTAAATACCACTACACCTATATACATATATATATATATATAATAATAGAATAAACTAAGCGGTTTATGAACAATATAAGTGCAACGGTGTTATAGAACAAACAACACCCGGTAGAATTTTCTTCTGAATTCCATACCGTCTACTTATGTATACATTTTATTCGAGTTTCGTGGTTTAGATTCTGAGCGTGGCGAGGAATGTATTGGTTCTACAACTGCGGTGACATGTGGTTTTTATTTTTTTATATTTTCGTATCTGTAAACAACTTTTTAACCAGAACTCTGGCTTCGGATTTCAAGAATAACGTTGTTGATGAAAGAAAATTGTTCATTGTTGGCACGTATGAAAATCGTTTATTGATTTCATAAGTAGTTTTCTTAATAATCGAGAAAACGTAGAAATATCGGAAACGTTTACGGAATTAACGGTTAGAGTACCAAAATTAAATACTAAAATTAGTCTTTCCTGAACATAGTAATAACTTGAGTTGATTTTTACTCTAAAACCAAAATAGACGCGTTCTACGCAGTCTGCGTAAGGATCACCACGCTATGTTATCCGTTAGTTGGACTGAGATAGCACATACGTGTATCACAGACCTTTTAAAGAATAATATTATTATAACGGCTGGTAACATTATTTTCCTCTAAAAATGAGATGACATCTTCTTCAGCTGTCAGTTCTCTTCTTCTTGGTTAATGGTTGGTTATTTTTTTATCACAATTTATTTTATACAATTCAAATTTTTACAGCTTCAATTAATTATGTTATCAACTTTTGGGAAAATATTCAAATTTTTTAAATTATAATAAGAAGAGTGACAATAATTTTATGTTTTTGCGATGGACGAAAATGGTCTGGAATTATTATTGTTGTTATTATTTTTTGATGTATATGGACAGCGGATGAGTAAATAATGGTGTCTCGTTTTTGGAGGAAAATGGTGCTATACGGTAGTTATAATATTTTATTTTTAATTCGGTTTAATATGTCGTGACGGACGTGTGGACTTAATTATTACATCAGAAAATAAATATATTTTAGGTATGCCTATACTTAAGATAATAACACACGTTTTATTATATTATGATATTTTCTTGGGGCACACGGTCTCACGGAATACAAAATGTTTGTATTGTTTTATTTAAACGAATTAGAGCTGGTTATATATTTTAAGAAATTGTAACTGTAAATATATACAGAGTGATCTGTTTAAACATTTTAACTCCTAACCCCTCCTTCCCCTGTATACGGGCTTGGTCAGGTTAGATTAGGTAGGGAGGGTTTTTGAATTTATCATCTGAAAATAGATATGAATGCAATTTATTAGCCTTCCCTACATCTTCGGTCTAAATTTTAAACACTGTTATAACCCATAAACGGTAAATAACGCTATCAAAAATGTTTAAAAAAATTATACCTATTCTCTATTTGATTCTGTTCATAAAACGGGTGGTTTCTATTTTAAATTAGAAAATATATATATTCGTTTAAGGTATAAGGAGTAGGGGTGAAAAATTGAAAGTACTATTAATTAAAATAAAGCTTGCACAATTTCATAATAATTGAAGAAAAAAAGAAAATCGAAATCTTATTCATTGAAAATCCCCCAAGAAAACTGCTGTTCTGCGATAAGTGAATCGCCCTGTATGTGAAAAAAAAACAACGACAACGTTGGAATAATAACAATATATTTATATCAGTGTTTTGAATCCGGTGTAGCACGGAGATTACCGGCTAAAAATAATATATTATTATTACATTGTGGGAAAGTGTCAATAAGCCTGTTTATATACACGGGAGCTGTGTCCGGGATGCGTCGGACGATCTGACGAGTGATACGCACGTCTAAAAGGGTAAACAAAACCGCCCGCGATGGAATTAAAAAAAAAAAAAAAATCGTATTTATAACGGACAGCCCAATGACACTAATTATACCGCGTCAGGCCTCTCGACTCTTACCAGACGATATTCCGGCGACGTCTTGTCAATCGCGTTCACAGATATAATCGAGTATAGCGCTGATGATAACGCCGACGAATCAACTGACCACAGGTGATCGAAATGAGAGAACATTCGAAATCATCCCGACTCTGCGAGAAATTTTCCGTTAGGTCTTGGTTGTACCGAATGTGGCCGAGACTATAACATTGTATTGTTGAAATTACTGCGGGTTTTCTGTGATGTCTTTATACATTTTATTGTTAAATTCAAATTTTTAATAATATTACGAACTTAAATTGAATATCGAAACGCTAACATACGCGAACGCGGATTTTTC
Organism: Cinara cedri; assembly: GCA_902439185.1. Taxonomy (NCBI): domain Eukaryota; kingdom Metazoa; phylum Arthropoda; class Insecta; order Hemiptera; family Aphididae; genus Cinara; species Cinara cedri. The sequence goes on along the minus strand of CABPRJ010000487.1, from coordinate 402,492 downwards.
AAGTAGACGGTTTTATAGATTTGAAATTTAAATCCCACGCGATTACGTGAAAGAGTGTAGGCGTTAAACATGGAGCTCTAATTAAAACCCAATCGCAAAATAATATAATGGACAATATTCTAGTGACGCGACGTGTGCTTTTTTCGCTTAGTTTTTATTTATTTTTGCAAAGCATTCGAATTTTACCGTTGATATGATTTTCCGGACAATTACGGGTTTCGATCGAGTATGATAATATTAAGGCCCGTAAACCGAGTACGGCGTGGTGTCCATAAGAACTCGGGTGCCAAAATTTACCGTCGGCACGCAACGTACACGTTACGTCATAGTTTTGTTTCTAAAATTCGTCTACACTTGTTGGTCGGTATTATGGGTTAAAAAAAAAAAAAATCTCCCACATAGGTACCCTCAGAAAACGAATATAGCCATCTCCCCCATCCACCCACATTGGATGCGATCTATTTTCGCGTCGGAGATAATTTCGGTGAAGAAAAAAAAAAAGGCGCGAAAAAACGTCACACGTGTTCGTTTAAAAGACTAATAAAGAAAACAAAACGGCTGTGAATTCTCTCGAACACGGCTATCACGTCGATCGCGTCAAGGCGTCGTTTTTTTTTTTTCGACGTCCCCGTTATTATCATTACGTATACCCGGGCAGTATTATTTTGCGAGATCCGAACTGTGAATATATTTGTGTAAACCACTCGGCTGACGCTGTCAATTGGCGGTATTCCGGATACTTCGTGTGTCGTATCGTGCGCTTTTGGTCGTATTCCGATTGGTCGTTATAATTTCGGTGACATTCAGCGACCATATCTCGACGAGAAACTCCTAGAATTAGAAATTTCTCTTGGTCGGGTGAAAACGATCAGTTGATTTGTTGTGAATGTATACGTGACGTGTCCACGGCGGACAATACGCGATACGTTACTGGAATATCGCCTTTAACGGCGATCGGCATATCCTGGAAATTATTGACTTTTACCGAAATCCTCTTTATGGGAAACGTGTATAATATGCACGTGTTGCGATCCTAAAATTTCCCATTACCTACCCAAGATAGGAGGTTCACCGACGAAGTTCAGACAACGTAGACGAACTTGTTTTATTGTATGTGTCCCTGAATTTAATATTTTGATTCGACGGATCATGTCGATTGTCGAGCAGCAGCTGTGTAATGACCAAACCAACAGGTAGACAATATAATATTCGTCTGGCATATGCGATAAGAAAAAAAAAATATTTCTTGATTTCACGTAGAATTACGGAGAAACAAACAAAAAAAACGTTCCATGTCGACGGACGATAGCTACGCCCCTCTAAATTTCCGAACGGTTTTCTGCCCGGGGTATCCCCCAATCCTCTCCTCGAAATACGACTCCGCCGTTTTGGCGGCGAAACAGCTACGGACCTTTGATCTCCAAACGCAAACCCAAACGAACGATTCCGAAAATATCGATTGTGTTTGATTCGGGGTTTTAATTGTTTTATAGTTTTGTCAATTACTATGTACTTCATCGATTTATGGAATGTTTAATATAACTTACAAGCACTTAATATCATTATGTACTACCATTCGAAAATTAAAAGCCGGTCTAATGGTCGTTTCACCACTCGAGAATGAAAAAAGACAAGTGAATAATGTGAACGGAAAAATCGGAATATAAATAATAATAATACTTGAAGAATTCACGCCGGGGGTTTCTCGTGTGTATATACGTATATTAAACGAGGCCATATTTTCGTCCGACTGCGCGTTTGCATAATATTATGGTTATTTATTATGTTATTGTTCGAAAGGAGGAGAAAGAAAAAATACAACATCGAAAGTGAAATATTTACACTAAACAAACTCCGAGTTATTAAAGTGTTTTTTTTTTTTTTTTTTTTTTTTTTTTTTTATCCACTCGTCCACTCGTTCCACTTAAGGTTTTGTAATTTTGCAACGGCAATTATTTAATTTTTCCGAGGCTTATTTCTTTTTAAGATGCGCTGTTTTCTGCGAATGAATAATAATTGCAGTATCTATTGTTCGGACGATACATTGTCATTATTACGCAATGATCTTAGCAATAATGTTGCACCAAATTCGTTCTCAGAATGCGCCGAAATGTTTATTTCGACGCGTAACGACTATCGATCGTTTTCGAATTATACTTAGCTAATTAGCTTTTTCTACAATCGATTTTGGATTCTGACCGACACGAACAACGTATTGGTTTAAGTACGACGTGTGTGTATGTGTGTTTTTGTGCCTGTAAACCGCTTTTCGACCAGAAATCTCGCGCCGATCTTATAACGTGTAGCGTTGCATTTTTTCTGAAAAAAATATCACGTCTCTTCGACGTACGGGAGGTCGTTGTTTTTTTTTTTTTTTTATTTCTCTTGTAATTTTCTTAATAATTGGAACAATTTCGTTCCGTTTGTGTTGTACAGGACACGAGCGATACATATTCGGTACGAAAATCGTCGCACACGATTAACTCAGAAAACAGCGTACGGAGTAGTATTTCGTTTGAACAGAGCCGACAAAAAACAGTACATAGCGATATATTTTCAAACGGACCTAACCTAATACAACGTTCAAAACGTACCGACCTCGCCTAACAGCTATTGGTGTGCGTCGGGTTTTAAAACGGACCATAAACTCGGAAGCCGACAAAAAAAAAATAATTGTTTTAGTCGTATTCGACTGTTTACAAACAGATTCTGATAAGGATTACATTCGTTCTCCAAAAAAAAAAAAAAAAAACAAAAAGAAATACGATTAAACCCGAACCCGTTGGTAGTATAATACCGTCCGGTAAGTCTGGGCAGCGTTTGCGTCTCCATAAAAGCAAAAATCAACAATGTTCGGACACGGGTTGAAGTGTTGTTCGAAAATTTAACGGAAACGAATCGATACACAACAGCAAGAGTTTATTAGTGCGTTGCACAATATGTTAGTGAAAACATTTTATCGCATTTTTCGGAGCATAAAAGCCGCGAGTAAATATTCGGGTTTTTTTTTTTTTTTTTTTTTTTTTTACACATAATTATCACATGAGTAGTAAGTACTCATGGTTTTAATTTCGTATTATGCGTCACGGACGGCGCTTATTGGTACTTTAACAATAATAATATAGTACTGAGGTGCATCCGGTTTAAAGGCGGTCCTGATGAATTCGAATGGCATTCGAGGTGTCGCCGGAAGTTAATGACTCGCGGTAAATTTCCAACGCAGTATAGTAACGATAGTGGCCGGTAATATAGGTGACACAAATCGATAATAACATTATATTATCATATTGTGTGTACACGATAAAAAAACAACTAAATTTAAAATCATCTACGACATTGTGCATAAAAAAAAAAATATATATATATATAAAAATAAAACGAAGACAATTTAAATTTAAAAAAAAGTTGAGTACAGCCACTGTTGTTGGTGAGAAGTTGGGAAGGTAGGATATAGAGGGGAAATCAATTTTTATCCGTAAGCAACGATTAACCATTGCTAACTAAAAACGATTCTGAGCAGAGTTCGGTTTATAGTGATGTTCGTTTAATATTGTATTTTTCGCTCCACGAAGAATCTAAAAAATATATAAATTATTTGAATTGATGACAGGACAATAAATATTTTTTGAAAATATTATTATTTAGTAGAAATAATTAGTGAGAGGAGGCTAATAACAAAAAAGAAAAAAAAAGAAAAACAAATAGCAGAGCTTCCTTACGTCCCTCTCTCTAATTCATGCATTGATATAAGTGCTCTACTAAATATTTCTTGTTGAAGGAGCCAACAAAGGAAAACACAAAATCCTAGATATGTCCAGTTTATTATTTATATCTGTGGTCGTACATTAACGATCTCTATGGCGACGACACCGTTATATTTCATTAACAGTATCCGCGTTACTTTGTTATTTCGATAATTTTAATTATTATTTTGTTTTAAAGGAACGTGATGTACGCTACTCTGATACGTCCGGCCCTTGTCTAGTGTGTTTTCGATCTGTATAACATTGTATAACACCTTTTCATGTTTCCCCGAGTTCTACTAATTTTTGTCGTTGATTGGACAAATTATTAATGAAATTCAATATAGTTTGCGTGTATCTTCGACCGACTCACAAAACTTCATCTGTGACGGACAAGACTCCGGGTAATATTTTTAATTATATAATGTAGGTACCTATTTAAACTTCATCGTATTATTAATATGCTTTATAAATAAATGAAATTAAAACGTCCGTCTGTTTTTTATAAGTGTATTGAAAAAAAAAAAAAAAACAACAACAACAACAACAATAACGAAAACTGTCAAATTAGTAGTATTAATTAAATTAATCTCGATTGATTATCTAAGGTTAATATTATGTAGGCGCACATCATAATAATATATCGGTTTTTATTTTTTTCCCTAAACATGATTCTGCTCACTTTACTAAAGCCAGAAGAACATGCATTTTTTTTAGGGAAAAATTTAGATACATTTGTAACTTATTATTATAATAGACAAAATTGATTGGCGGATGAACATTCAATTATGCTGTGGTGTTTTGCTCCAACTTGCTTTTGAATTTTGCTCCGAAAACTGAAAAAAAAAAAATTGAAAACAGTAGGTGATTAAATGTCGGGAAAAACACATTTTTAATAGTGGAAATTTCATATATTTTTTAAAGTTATGTTTTTTTAAGTTACGAAAACATCGGATCGTATACAGTTGCCCAAACAGGGTTCTAAGAAAACATAATAATATAATATATAGATATCTGCCCCTTTTACATAGTTTTTTTTTTTTATGGGATTTTTTTTTAATGTGTTTTTGTTAAACATCAGTTCAAATCGTATTCAGTTATTAGTTGAAAACGTTGTCAACGTAATGATATGTCTAAAATTTTCAAGAATACATTTTTTTTCAATGTTTGGGAAAAAATCCTCTCTATCATCTGGTGCAATAACCAGATACCGCCGAGGACGTGTTCTGCGGTTGCGCCTAAAAACACCGTTGTTTAAGCATGGTAATTATTATCGCGTTTGTTTTATTAAACAATTGATAATTTTCCGGCAAACTCTACGGTTCGGCCGAAACGGTTTCCATCGGGAAATCCGTGAACACGTTCCGGATGGGATTCCCGTTCCGTCGCTCGAATCAACGGCCGTCGGGCCGTTGCGTGTTTCAAACGTAGCGCGTCCGACGGGCCGCGCCGTTCGATTCGTACCCCGTTACGTATTCCAAATGCGAAAATGCAACACGAGAGGATTTTCGCGTGGAAGACGCGCGAACGTTGTGAAATATTTTCGGTTCGTGTTGACGGCGATTCGGACCGGAGTACGAACGCGCGAATATCGGTTGGGACGTTATTGTTATGCCGTTTTCGTTTCGGCGGGGCCCGTCGGAAAAAGAAAATAAAAAAAAAAACAATAAAAAAAAAAAAGCTTAAACAGCGAAACAACGGAAAAAAAAAAAAACCGCGGCAACAATAACAACAATAACGATTTTCGGTAAAATCAATTTGGACTATTCTATCGGGCGGCGCGCGACGTTCGATAATATTATATTATTATACGCTGTGGTGTACATTATCGTTTTCGCGTTATTATTATTATTACGCATTCCGCATCTTTTCGTCGATTCTTATCTGATTTTTTTTTTTATTATTATTATTATTTTTTTTTTAAATTCAAATTTCATTGAAAGTTATTTCGCGCGTTACGGAGAACACAATTATTATTATTGTTTTAAATAATATCTATTTTTTTTTTTTATTTTTTTTTTTCATTCGTTTCGCGGCGTTTTCTAGGTCATAAACATCCGGGGACTCGAATCGTAACCGCGTAACGATATTATACCGCACAATGCAACACGGTCGTATTATATTGTGCGCCGCCGCCGCCGCCGCCGCCGTTTTTCCTAAGACAATTTGCAGTTTTCGATTCGCGACCGGACGGTATACCGAAATTATGTTTCCTGTGCCGCGCCGCCGCCCGTGTCGTTCGCTATTGTAACGATCGTTTTGTATCCGTTTAACTCCGACAATTCGTTCGCGCTCGGTGTACGAGTTACGCGAGTACGCGTCAACATCGCCGTCGCCGTGTTATTGTTGTTATTACTGTTGTTGTTGTTGTTGTTGTTGTTGTAGTCGTCGTCGTCGTCATGTCGCCGGCAGGTACCGCGTATGTTGCGGGCGCGTTACATACCCACCCGGCCACGGCCGTCGTTTCTAACGGAACGCGTCTCGAAACCACACCACCACCACCCCCCCCCCCCGAAAAGAAAAACAACAAAACGCGATTACTACGTCCGTTCGAAGAAACTTAACTCCCGCTCCCCCCTGTACGGTGTCTGCCGACGCTGCCGTTTTTTATGCCCCGACTCGAACCGTGATTTTGGCGTTGGCGCGCGCGCGACACTACGTCCGTTCCGGAAGCGCCGTGGAACATACCGACGGGCGTGCCGTAATCGGTGCGACGAGCCGACGGGTTCGTTATCGTTGCTCTGTCGTTCGTTCTCGTGGAAAAAAAAAAAAATACCGACCGCCGCACGGACGGGGCGGCGTGCTCGTGAGATCGCCGGACGAAAGGGACGAACGCGCGACGGCGGTGACGCGGCCACGCGGGACGGACGATGACGGCGCGGGTGACCGGGGGTCGAGTAGGAGTTTGCGACGGAGACCGGGCGGTGATCGATCGCAAACGGCGCCGGGACGATGGCGGGGGGGGGACGGAAGAACAACGGCAAAAGACGTCTGCGGTGCTGTCCGGTCGCTGTCGCCGCAAAAATTGTTCGCGCCCATCGCCGTAAATGAGCCTACGCGAGTTATTTCGCGTGACGCGCCGTTCGGTCACCGGACAAATTGGACTTTTAGCGCAACGGCCAGACGTCTCCCGCCGCGCGGTTACCGGTCGCTCCGGGCCGTTTTCGCGGTCCGCGGTGTTCGGCTCGCTGCGGCCCCACGGCCGGTCGCGCGAACGCCGCGCGGGGCGAATTATCGTTTTCGGCGTCGGGCGTTTGTAATCGGCGCTGACGAATCGCCGGGGGCCTGAACGACGCACGGACCCCGGCGGAAACGCATTCGACGCGCGTGTTCGTTTACCGAAAATCACGGATAATTCGGCTCTTGTTATTTTCGACGGCAACACGCGGGCTTTTCAACGCGGCAATCGCCTTGTTGTTTACGATGAAGTTTTCCGTCGGGGTCGTCGTTGAAAAAGCTATACGCGAAATCGTCAAATGCCGACGCACTGCAACGTTCGGAACCCCTTTGATTTTGACGCCGACGTTGCTGCGAACAACAACACAACACTTGCGATTTGTCGCAGTTGAATTAAACCTCATTGAGTTTGCCGCTTTCCCGAACCAAGGATAACGAATGTAAAACGCGAACACGCCTTCGTTTTACCAGAGCTGTGCAATATGTTTGGCCAACAGCTAAAACGTTTCAACATTTTTTTCCGGCTCAAATGATTCCCCTCGCCGGATATCATCGAATTCGACCGACATTTTATGCATTAAACGACAGAAAACAATTTCTAACATCGGGGAACGCATTGTTTTGGTTGTTTTTTTTTTTCTCAAAAAACAATTGTATCGTTGACGATCCGATGATAACTTGGAGATTACGAGTCGGCCCGGTATCGAAACGGGCACTGGCGGTAGTAGCCGCACGTTACGGATAATTGTCGACGCTTTTTTTTCTTTTCGGCGGACCGAACAAACCGCCCCCGCCCCTCCGTTATATCATTGTAACACACAAACTGTTATAAACTACAGTGCCGGCACCCGAATCCCGGGACCGTCCAACAAACGTTACAATCCGGATCCGGATCGATAAACGTAATCCTCCGGATCACGGATATCTGAAATAGATCGTTTATTTTCAAACGCCGAAATCCGAAACACGCGTGTCGACAACGGCTCGCTGCCGCGCGGCCGCGCTGGCCGGTTCCGCGTTCAATTCGTCGATCGGCCCCCGGGGATCCGGACCGTACGGATCGAATTCGAATCCGGGCCGCGCAGCGATCCGGGTCCCGGATACGGTCGACAGTGCCGTTCGGCACCGTAATAATATACGAACGCGAACCGTTCGAATGGCCGGCCGCGGCGCGAAACGACGTTCACGACGCCGCGACGAACGTCGCACGGCCGGAACGCTGTTACACTACCGGGCGCCACTTGAACAGCGGTACGCTCGCCGCGGCGATTGTCGTACGAATAATATTTTTTTCCTTTTTTTAATTTTTTTTTTTTTTTTTTTTTTTTTTGTTTTTTTCCGTCTACGTAACATCACGACAATATGCGTACGTATATACGACAGTTACAATCGATATAGGTACTTGTGATGTTATGTTGACGGTGCGTAGACGCGATAATAACGATTATGTTGTTGTATTTATTTTATCGTCCGATCGCGTCCGCAGTGTTTCGATTTTTTTATTATTATTATTTTTTTTCTATTATTATAATTCCCCTTAAACGGTTACGATTGCCGGAGTTTCGTCGGAACCGTTACCATTTATAGTTTTCGGGGGTTCTTTTGTATCGTTCGCGTCCCCGTTTCGACCGTGATCACGTCCACCGCTCCCGTCAATTCTCTATCACGGCCCGGACAATCGGGGCGTCAATCGTCGGGGTACGATCGTAATTTTTCAGGTTGCCCGAAACATCCAATTAGTAGACTCCGGCAATCGTACACGGATCGGAACGGAAACAGTTATGCGTTACGCTATATGTTTTATACGTGCGCACAGTCCTAAACCCGAACGCGCGGAGATATTTGAATCCTAAAATGTCAATTCGACTGTAAAACTATTACGAAACTCGACCGTTCGGGAATCGGCAATTAAGACCCCGGAAAGGCGGCGCACGCTCGGCGCGTACGAAACCGCACGGTTCCCTCGGCTCGGTAGAATTCGGTGCGGGCATTGCGTTCCGCGGCGGCGCGTGCAAAGCCGAAAACCGCGGCGTCTCGAAAACCGATTTCTAATTCGAAACCCGACCGAAACGCGTTAGCGCTGTAACCTGCCGAGACCACTCGAATTCCTCCCCCGCGTTTGAGCTCGCTCGGGCCCGGCGGAACCGCTAAAAGCGTCGCCAAAGTACTACGCGGGTCTGTTCCGGTATCCCGGTTCCCCGGGGGGAATTCGAAGAAAAAACGACATCCACCGCCGGATTGCTACGGTTGAATTGAACGCGAGACCGCGTGTTTTTTTTTTTTTTAAATGCCCGCGCGCGCGTTCCCGGTCCGAACGAAAGGCGCGGTGCCGCAAACCGACCCGCCGTTCGTACCGCGCCCGATGTATTGAAAACCGAACGTAACGCGTCCGCGCGGAGACGTCGGCCGAGGCCTGGACCTTTAAAAACGTCACCGCGTGTATCGTTTACGCTCAAGAGCGGCGGGCGAAAACGCGCGGGGAAAACGTCCGGTTCTCTCGTTTTCTCGTACGAGACCGTTACCGTTCTTTCATTCGCGAAAACGTTTTCGACCGCGCGCGTCGTCCCCGTCTTACGGACGTGCGGTTTACCCGTTCGGCGGGCACGGCGTTGCGCCGTCACTGTTCCCGTCGTATCGCCGTCGCTGTTCGTACGGCCTTTTGATTTTTCAGCGGCGCGCGACGTCACGGCGACGGCGGGCAGCGGACACGGCGCGTCATCAAAGCGTCGATTCCCGGGCGCCGTTCGCGGAAACGTGTTCGTGCCGTCCGCTCGCGGCCGACGGCACGTTGATTGTTCCAAACGTCCGGGGGTCCGGAGACACCGAGGTGCCGGTGTTCCCGGCGTCTTCGGCGCAAACGGCCGGCAAACCGCAACGGGCCCCAATATTTGTGCGCGTCCGCGGCTTTTCGGCGTGTTATTCTGACGGTCGCGGACGGGTTTGAGACCCGCGCGAAAACGTTGATTGCGGTTTTCCGCCGCACTCGGAACAGACGATTGAATTCGAAATCGTGACAGACCGGACCGTCAACGGGCGGACGCGAGTCGTCGACGAACCCTCGGAGGGGGATCTTGACAGGTCCGGTCCGTTTTGCGTGTTGATCGGGGGGCGGCGTTGCGGCGGCCGAACGCAGACAAATAGATCGCGAAGAACCGACTCGACGCGACCGCGCCGGGAAATTTCGGTGCCCCGGCACTTCCCGCGCAGGCCGTCGGTTCGCGCGCGTTTTCCCGGTTCACGAACCGCTCGGGCCGGTAGGGGCGGGCAGTCGGTCGGGTCGCCCGCTCGGCGGATGCGCGCGACGATTCGCGTTCGCAAGCGGGCGCCCCGTCCAGTTGATTTCCCGGCACGGAAATGGGACGGCCCGCACAACGCCTTCCGTGGAGCCCTTCGGGGAGCCCTTCGCGCGCTCGGCAAACAAGACCCGTTAGCGTTTACGATACCGTACCGTTACTGTTATTGTTTTTTTTTTTTTACGTAATAATACGCGCCGATTATACTACACGCAGCGTAGCGTATATTAATACTACTACTACCGCCGCCGCCGCAGCTAATAATAATAATAATAATAATAATAATAACGATAATAATAATAATATCGAGTTATCGTTTTGTAAATATTGCAATGTTACGATTGTGTCTCGTCGATGCGAAAACGGACATTAGGCGCGTTATTGTCAACGCGGAATAATAATAATAATAATAATAATAATAATAACGCGTTTAACGTCCCGGCGGTCGTCCGTCAGATGGCACTGACCAATGAACGGGCGGCGGCGACCGCGGCGACGGCGGCCGCGGCGGCGGCGGCGCGCGACCTCTCGCAGTGTGCTATTCGTAATCGGGGCGTAAGAGTGCACCGGTGCTCGGCCGACTTACCCCACGTGCGCGCGCGCGTATATATGCGACGTGCCCCGCCGCGACTCGTATCATTTTGTCGTCGTTACGCGCGCCCGAGTGAAGTGTGTGCGTTCCGTGTGCGCGTGTCGTGCCGGTCAGATACGCCGCCGATCGAAATAAATAACCGCAATAAATATTGTTGCGACCGCGTCCGGTTTTCCGCCTTTTTTTTTTTTCCGTCTATTTTCCGTTTTTTTTTTTTTTTTTTTTATTCTATATCCGTTCGGTTTTCGGTTTTTTTTTTTTTTATTCGCCCCACCCCCGCACCCCCATCCACCTTCGTTTCCCCGGGCGCGACTTTTGCGTGTTTGTCAAAAAAAAAAAAAAATTTAAAAAAAACGTGGGAAAAAAAAAACGAGAAAAATAATAACAACGCCGCCTTTACCGTTGTTGCCGGCGCGTTTGATTTTCGTATCGTTTTTCCCGTTCGCCCGTTCGTTTTTCGCAAACCGCCCGAAAATACATTCACCCCGTTCGGGACGTGCGACCACGATGGACACTACCTAATCGCACGACCCCGCGGACATCGTCGACAACACACGCACGGAAATCGTCCGACCGCCGTACGTTTTTTTTTTTTTCTTCCGTTTCCGGAGACCGTCGCCGCGGTTAATCACACCACACGGCCAGCGGACGGAAACGCGGCGGAATCCCCCGTATCCAATACGCGCGGCCCCGAGTCGAAGACATTGCGAAAACAGACATTGACATATACGTACTGTGTGTGCGCCGTTACGACATCACGCTCGATGCTGCGATGACCGCGGACCCGTACCAAGTCGGCCGGTGGTGACGCGCGCGACATGACGAATGGTGATTACGGTGCATCAGGTGCAGCAGCAGCAGCAGCAGCAGCAGCAGCAGCAGCAACAGCAGCAACAGCAGCGTCGGCGGCATCAACAGCGGCGGCGGCGGTTTGCGCGTGTCGGACGGCCAAGCCGTCGCGGCCGTCTGCACCGTCGGCTGCGGCCGCCGGCGCGGCGGCGGCGGCGGCCGCAGTGCTCGCCGTGTGGACGGCGGCGTTCGTGTTGGCCGCGGTCGTGGGCGTAGCCGCCGGGGCGCAGTCCAACCCGAACCCCAACCTGACGGCCGCGGCCGGCCGGATGGCCCCCTGCGCCCACCTGGGCGACGAGACCAACGACGTGTCGGCCCGGGCCTACGCGTCCGACGTGGTGTTCGAGGGCAAGGTCCGGTCCAAAGGGCCCGTCCGCCCGGGCTACGGCACGTACGGCGTCACGTTCGTCGTGCAGCGCGTGCACAAGGACGCCATGCAGGCGGTCACGTACGAGGGGCTGCGGACCGGCAGTCCGGTGCGGCTGTACTTTCGCGAGAAACGCGCCGAGAACAACGCGGGCGGCGGCGGTGGCGGCGGCGGCCCGCGAAACGCGCCGTCGTCGCCGCTGCAGAGCGGCCGGAGGCCCTCGCGCAGGCCGGACACGCAATGCGTGCAGCGGTTCGCGCCGTCCGCCGGCGGCCAGGCGGTCGAGGCCAACATCAAGCGGGGCGCGAAGTACCTGGTGTTCGTGGCCGGCGTCGGGCCGCACAACTTGTCCGTGCTCGGCGAACCCGTGCTCCGGACGCAAAAGAACGTGGAGGCCGTCCGCAAAGTGCTGTGCAGGAATTGCAGTGAGTACAACGCAACTCGTATATAACTCGTGTCGCGTGGCCGACAAATAATTATGTTACCGTGTGTATAGCAAAAGCCGTAGCGCAACACGATGGGGGGGCACGTCGTCGTCGTATTATCATTGTCGCGACAACGACGACGTGACATTATATTGCGGGCAGGTACGCTGGCGCGCGCGTAGCCGCGGCGGCGGCGATATTATTTGTAATAAAATAACGCCGCGGTGTAGAGGCGGGTGTGATCCGCGCTCCGTATCACCGGCGTGGCCCGCGCGGAACGCGTATTCCCGCGTGGAACCCGGCCAAAATCGTCTATTTTCGGACGACTTTACGGCGGCGGCGGTGGCCCACAGGCCGCCGCGTCGCCGTCTCTCTGTCTCGCTCACTCGCTCTCTCTCGCTCCTTCTCACTCTCTCTCGCGCGCGCGCGCGCGCTCGCGCGGCACGTCCGTCTCTCGTAACGGCCCCGTTCTCTGTCGCTCCGCCGATCTCACCGTCCGGACTCCGTATCACATAATTGTAATAATATTCCGTAACACGTTATTATTATTATTATTATTATTATCGATGATGATATTATTGTGATATGTTACTACGGGCGTGCGCGTGCTCGCTATACGACGTACCGATAAATCGCCGATATCGCGTACAAACGTAAGGGGGGAGGGGTGAAATATAAAAAAATATCCCGACGGTATGAAAATATCATAACGCGCGTTTTATTATCCGCGCGCACGCCGACTAGCGACTAGGGAAATAGGTGATTTTTCGAAAAACGCGCGTCGCGCCCGACGTCCCCGTACAAATCGCGATCGAAAAAAAAAAAAAGGCGAACCGTCACGGGCCGAACGGAAATCGTGTCCAGAACGCGTCTCGTCGGTATTTTCGGCGTGTTTCAACGCGAAACGACATTAATAACAGCCGCCCAACCACCGCCGGTAAATAACACCGGGGTCCGCGACTCTTTATAGTTCCGCCGTTTACGCACTCGGACGATAAATCGGCTAAACGTGTTGAAACGGTTTCCCCCCGAAACGGGCCTACGGATAAAACACGTCGCGAATAAAAATTGTCCGTTCGGTTTCGGCGGCGGACCGATCGATCGGAACGACCTGCACGGAATCGGCTGCTCGTTTTTTTTATTTCCTCCTCCCCTCGCCCTCCCCCTCCCACCGTAAACCGGCGTCAATCGGCGTTTCGGTAAAAACGCGTTGTACGAATTACGGTTATCGTCCGGTTCGCAATGCCCCCGGACCGTCGTCTCGGGAAAACCCGAAGTTTCGCCCCGGACCGTCCGCCCGAGCCCTCCGGTTTCGCACCGCGATCCCGCAGCGGCTCTGTTCCGTGCGCGCGGACGACGGGCCGGCGCCTTTTTCGCGCCGTCGCCTCGGACGTACACACGCGGGGCCCGCCACTCTGTGCGCCGAGGAAAGGAATCGCGTTAACGACTATTTTTGGACGTTTCCGCGGGCGATGGCGGCGACACGATATTATGTTACGCGGGGCCGATGACCAAAAAAAAAAAAAAAATAAAAAACAAACAAACAAATGAAAAACACCGAATGTACGCGCGCGCGTCTTATAAATCTCAACGCGAATCACCCAATCCCTCCGCCCCTGTAATTTAATCAATTAATAATCAAAAAATTTATACCCACGAACTATTACGATTCCGATCGTTCTTCGTCCGTCGGAAAGAGAAACACTGTTCCTGTACGCGTTAGACGTTGATATTCGAATGTGTACAACTAAAAACCGCGAAAAAGAAAATAGTTTGGAAGTTTGGTGTTTTTACGACCGGCGAAAATGTCGAATGCCGATAAATCGCTCGAAAAATCGCCAGAATAAATGTTGAAAATATCACCTCGGTTAGAAAAGGCTGACACAAGACGTACGTACCTGTGAACTGCAAATCGCAGCCGTGTACGATTATTTTTAACGGAACTACGATAAAATACTAAATCGACAATAATGATATCGCTATTGCCGTAAACCACACGGTTTTCCCATACGCTTAATCCCGATTTTCCCCAACCGTTAAGAAAACCTGCGAGGGAAATCCAAAAAAAGGAAAATAAACGATCCGTCAATGCTCAAACTGCGGTATAGTTACGATTTGTTTTCCGAAAATACGCTACGTTTAAAATTTGCGGCTATGAATGCGGTCTAAAAACGGTTTACAGACAGGTCGCGGAAGACCAATACGTTCCTCGGTGAGAATTTCAAACCCCACGGACATTGTTTCTTGTTCTAACTTGACGATTGCATAGCGTTTAGACAATTAATTTTCACAATCCGTGTCCATTATTACGCCTTGTGGGTTAAGAAATTTTCCACTTTTCGACGAAAAAAAAAAAAAACGATCGTCCGCCGCCGGAATCGCGAGAGTTTTTCATGTAAATCGTATGTTTCCGAACAAACATAACAAAAATAAATAAATAAAAAACAGGTCGCGCGGTTAGCTAAAACAATTGCAATATAAAACCGACGGAGATATCGTTTTTTTTTCCGCTTTACATTTGAATCTTATCGGTTTTTCGTTTTATCGATTTTATCGCGGCTTCCATCGTATCTGACTTCCGTATTGTTATTATTATTATTATTATATCGTGTGACGAATATTGGCCATCAACGCTTTTCAATTCGGTTTTTTTGTTGGTTTTTTTTTTCGTCTGTCGCCCGTCGGCGTTGTTCTTTTTGCATTGTATATATTATTGTATATTATAGAGACGTTTGAGAGGAGAAATAAAAAAAAAAAAACTATTTTTCGACCGGCCAGACGCGCGACGATGATGCAATACAGTGTGTTCACATTGTGGCGTATTTTAGGTGCAGCGACGTGAAAGTCGACCGTCGATTATTTTTTAAGAGGATGTCATCGGGCCGCATGCACCGTGTCTCCATCTTCGTATTGTACGAATAACGACGTACCGACTTCACGTCCGGCAGTACCGCGATTTCGAGATTTCAGTTGTAAAAAATATCTCGGACGGATCGAGACGAGTCGTCGAACTTTTGTGTACGTAAAAATATTGGCCGTGCCGCCGCGTCTACCGTTTCCGTTCGGTATTTCGATTTCAAAGCGAGATAATATGTGGCTAAATATGTCACACGCCACTACAGGAATCTCGTCGCTTAAATATGCAAATATCGCAGTAAAAAAAAAAAAAAAAAACGACAACGTCACAGCCGAAACCGAACCGCGCAAAATCCCGGTCCTGCTGAACGCGAATTTTCTACGTCCTTTGGGCGTGCGTTTGCAGTGCGACGCACTCGGTTATGTATAGCGCATGGGTTTGAAAGGCTTGGTTGACATTTTTATTGTTAAATATCATCGGTTCATCGGTCCGGTACGAGTTTCACGCAACTCAAGAAAAATTAAAATATCGGTTTTAAAGACAAAACAACTATTATTGTGAAATGTATAGTCGACGAAATCCCGAAGACAGGTTTACAATATTATTAGTATCTGAACGTTCAACTCGATATCGAAGGTACAAAAATCGTATTTTATGAATAATGTGAATTGTTATTTAAACAAACCGGAGCGTTTTCACTAACCGAACGAGTGTTTTCGGACGGAATAAAGCGCGCGCGTTAAGACCTAACACCCAACACTCTAAAAAGAGACAGGAAAAAACGGGCGGTTTTTTTTTTTATTATTATTTATTTATTTAAGGAATAAATTATAGGCAACAAATACGTTCGGAATACTCTGAATGTATTCCGATTAAAGTATTCCGAATGCTTTATTCGGAATACTGTCCGCGTCCGGACTCGTCCGTCCGTATTACGACGTATTTTACGACGTTTACTGTTTCGCGCGAAATTTCGGCGTGAAACGTCGCCGTCGTCGGACGAACAAAACGATATTTTACCGCCGAATCCGCGACAAGTTCACCGTTTTCCATAAACCCCGCGACGCGAAACCCGTAAACTACGACTGTAATAATATGTCGCGTTTATCACGTTCAGCCCGAGCGCCGTTATTAATAATAATTTTATTACTCGATTATTGCGCGTGCGGCGGCATACGTCTTGTCTTATCTGTGTTTGCACGAGATGACGTGTCCCGACTGACTGGTCCACCGTCGCCTAGCCCGAACCACCGGACGGATCGGGCTGAAATTCGGCACGCAAATAGCTATTGTGACGTGGGCGTCCGCCGAGCAAGGATTTATGAAAATTCGACCCCTGAGGGAGTTAAACAGGGGTTTTTTTTTTCAGGTATATTTGGTACGGACATCTAATCGCGTATGTGTTTATTTTTGTTTGTTCGAGGGTTACCTTGGTGTGGCGGAAAATAAAGTTATTAAACAATATAGTTGTTGTTTACAGTATTAAAATTTCACAATAGAAACACATTTAGTCCGCCGAATGTGTTTTCATTCAGCGCTGACGCGGCCAAAACCAAAAACGAATGTGGGTAAAATAATATTAATACGAGTTGGCACGGGCAACGCCGGGCGCGGGACAGCTAGTTATAGTGATAATATTATTGTTATCGTATTGCACGGAATGATCGACTGCCGTGGACTGCGGCGAATCGGCGATTGACCGATAAATTTAACGATTTTCGTATATCGTGCCACCCCGACTGCAACACTTATCCTACATACAGTGTTTTATTCGTAGGCGCGACTAAGGGGATGCCGGGGGGGGGGTTAGGCGAACACTCCCGAGTTTAATATCCGCAACTCCGAATGAACCCTATCAGCTATTCCACAGTAACGGCTGAACATTATGTTATCCGTTATTATATTTCATAACTATTACGAGAGTAGATCGAAATACGGGTTTTCTACCGACAATGCACACGTGTGCGTGCAAAAATTATGTTAAAACAGTTATGATAAATCTGTACGTCCGAAATCGTAAACGAAAGGTGGCCGCTATTGTAAGAGCCGCGTAAAGGGGATTGTGCGGGGCGCAGCCTCCTGGGGTCTTTGGCGTGGCCGCGATTTTGTTTTAAAATCGCACAACCGCTACCCGCGTTTACTGTTTTCGGTCACTTCGGTTGTCCGTTGATCGGATACGCTGTACAGTGAACGGAACGTTTCGGCGATGTCGTCACCAAACGACGACCAACGGCAAACAACGTCCGCGGATTGCGCGCCGAAAACCACACCGTCAAAACGAGCCCGGCGCTATTGCATTTTTATTGGCCGCCCCTTGAAACCCGAAACTCTCGCGCCGGCCAATCGCGGCGGCGCGTCTTTGCCGCGGGCGATCGAAGGATTTTCAACACCCGTCCCCGATCCTCGTGAGGAACCGCGTCCGTATTGGTAGCCGGCTGCCGTACTTGTTTCGTGTACTCCGATTTTTCAAATTCAAACTCTTAAGAAACCGTAGGACGAAATTAACGGACCGTTCCCCGGACCGGGGAAAAAAAAACCATTGAACATTACAATATTCAACCGGCATACAAAATAATTTATAATTTCATTCACTATAGAATTGTCGGCCGTGGTTTGTATCGCGCGCACGTTAAGACAGGTCTCGCACTATTACTTTGTGTCGTCTCATTTTTTACTCCTCCGGGAGACTGTTTTGAGCCCGAGCACCCAGATAGTGCACCTGTCACCTGCTATACAACACGTTTTTCGACCTCTTCGTAATAATATCGTATTTATTATACATTTTTATGGTCATGTGTGAAGTGAACACTACGCGGTTTACGGATCATTTCATGTAGAGCACTGAAGTACTATCCGAAGCGTTTCGATCGTACGTGGGATGAAAAAAAAAAAAACTCCGAATAAAATTAATATCGTCGATATCTGCTCCGTCGATCTACTCGCCGACAAATAACGAAAAAAAAAAAAAAAACCCCGAAAACCGTTGGCATACCTAAAAATCATTCTGCCGAGCTTAAATAGGTACCTACCTGTCGTACGCGTGTGTCATGTAGGTAATATTTTTATTATTATATTCTCATATATTGTATTATTAACGAAGCGTACGGATGAAATTCGTGTACAGTTTTTCGCGTCGATACACGTAATTTTTTTTTTTTCTAGCCCTCCTCTGACCCGATCTGACGTTTCCGGTGACGTGTGCGGTCGTTTTCACGGTTTTTCGAAAAATAAATAGGCATCCTACTAGGATACCTATATGCACGAAATGTAATTGATTTTATTTCATTCGCGTCGCCCCTTTAAACAACTCTCTTAAACCGCCACTTATTTGTGCGGCTGTGAAATTCGTGTCGGGAAAGATAATCAATATTTTTTATCCGTGTAGAAAATATAAAGTTAAAACACGACTAAAGATAAAACAATAAAAAATAATTGTTCAGTTGTTTAGGTCACATATAAATAGAGACAATATACAAATTATGTTAAGATATAATCGGTGCAAATATTATTTTGAGAAGGCAGGTAATTCGGATTCATAATAGTATACATGCGTAAATTACCCTTGATGATAATTAATTAATTTTTTTCGAATATGAAAAATTAATTTTTATAGTAAAAACACAATGGCATATTTTTTGAATCAGGTACCGAGATTACAACTGGAGACGTCTTTCGATAAAAGTTACTTGTAAGCCGATGTCTAGATTATTAATTGTCTCGTCGCTGACTTTATCTTTATCGATAATACGAGTGGCGTATCAATTTTAAATTTACGTGTATTTTCGTGAGCAATTTATAATTCAATACGCCCAAAAATTATCGTTAAAAATCAAGCGACTAGATATAATATAGTAGTTACATATTTAGGTCATTTACTGTTTAGATATTAATCTAACCATATTCATATTACAGCGGGTCGGATAGGTTTCGTTTTGAATATAAGATAATGACGTATGCGTTCACGTTTTTTCGATACACACGGTACCAGAATCACATTTGATTTTTCCGACTAAAAAATACAGGGACATTTGCAACTGAAAAAATATATAGTCACATAAATAATACTCGTAGATAGTGAAAAAAAAAAAAGGAAAATGGGGTACATAATATGTCTTCCTAATCTCCATCCCCCTCGAATGGGCCACTGGATATACCCAAACGGCCGACTAACATATCGTCCGTGGCGCCGTTACTATCGTTTTTGTCGTCGCACCACGATAATATCGTCTCACGGTAATAATATTACGTGTGTCGATAACGAGAGATACAATCGAATCCGTAATTTATTATAATACATCGGCCATTACGCGGCGGTGGCGGTATAATATACGAGGTTAAGCACTTGTGGGGAAAAAAAAAAAAAAAAAAAAAATTCAAATAATAATAATAGACTGGCGGCGTGTGATATGTAAACACTCGTGCGTTCGACGACGGGCCGATTTTTTCGTCTGTCGAGAGCGTAATCTTTTTTTTTTTTTTTTTTTTTTCGTTTCGAGACAAAACAGACGGGACCCGCGGTCGCTCGAGACCGCCGCCGCCTTCCCACTCGTCCCCGCGCGTTCTGGCCGTTCGCGGAGGGGTAGGTAAGAAAAAAAAAAAAAACAACACTGTCGTCGTCGACTAATACCTATACATATAATCGTATTATACACGTACACGTTGAGTTATTTATTTATTTTTCTCGTAAACCCGAACAGGAGAGAAAAAAAAAACATCGCGTCGCCGTGGATTTAAATTTGGCACGTCCTCCGCCTCCTCCGCGCGTGGTGGTCGTCGTCGCCGCCGCCGCCGCCGCCGTCGTACCTACGCGATCCGAGAGCACGGCGAAAACCGTCTAGACGCGCGGAGGAGTAAAGCGCAGTAGTTGTAGGAAGAGAAACGAGACGTAGTCGTAGTGTAAAGGCGTTGTAAAGGCGCGTCCGCACCTGCGAGGGTGGTGACGGCGGCGATGACCGGACGCGGGCAGCGTCAGCGGGCGTTATAATATCTAAATGAACCTTTTATCTTGTGTGCATAGTTAAATAACGAAACGACCGTCTTATATTTATTTAAGACGGTGAATACAACGTCATTGAATTATATTAACTAATTTATCTAGATAAATTTATTTAGATACATTTTTTTTTTTTATAAAAACCAGTTACACAATTTGTGCTTTTTTTTTGTCATCAAACAATTTTTTCACCACTAAAATACACATTATCACAATATGGTATTACACTGTGTACACACATTATTGGTTTCTGCTTCGGAATTCTCGAAATTCCTAAAATTTTACGTCGCGGATAACAGTATCGGCTCCCGGGGACGATTGATTATTTGAGCCCGTGGGGTCCACAGACAATCGCCAATGCTCGCGTACAACCCGAATCGACGGGCGTTTTTCTACCGCGTGTCTATTCCCTCCCCTAGTTAACGATAAAGAGTTCTGCTAGCGGATAGACCAAACCTTCCCCTTAGCTTTTAGACTTTCCCCGGTCATTCCTCGCCCGACCAGTGAAAATATATTTCCTTTTTTATGATATTTTGTTGCAAAAATATACGGGTTCAATCGTTTACCGTTTATTTTCTAGTGGACACACGAAGTAAGCGAAATCTAGTGCACGCGTCCAACGGACTTGACCGTGTGTTAATTTAAGATACGGAAAACATCGTTAATAAAACACCGGAATTTTATCGTACTAAATTCTTATCATTTTCGGACAACCTGCCGCTTATCATCCGCGAAATAGTAATAGAATAATGCTATAGCCACGCGTGACAAATGCGGTTTTCGGTTTTTATTTTCCGGACATATAATGTACTTTCTGTACACTTTTCATATTTACTTACTTCCTTACATTACATTTTGTGTACAGAAATTACATAGATGAAGGACTTGGAAAAACTTAAAGATGTTTAAAGAGCTTGAAGACAAGGCGAGCCATCGATCGTAATATAGAGATGGAATCACAGACCTTCCGACCTTCGGATTGAAAAATATATAAAATAATTTCCGGACAAATTCTTCGGGTTTTTTAGATTGCAGGTTTCAGATGAATACGGGATCCCGTTGCGACGCCAGCCGCACGATCGCGCATTAACATACTGCGCCCGTTTTCGGACCTGTTGCTCGTTATGCTCCGCCCGATGTACACGTATCGAAAAACGACGTCGTTATCATTTTTTAACATGGAATTCGACCATTCGGCCACCTCTATACACTCGCTCGTATTGAAATATTAATCGAAAAAACCGTGCGTTTATCGAAAAATAATTCGAAAATGAACCCCGCGTTTCGGTTACTGATTTTCGATACCGCGTGTGATGGTTGGCGGGGGGGGGGAGGAACAAAAGGAACGACCGTAAAAAACGCGCGTCTCAATAGTCGAACACGATGGTTTACCTGACCTAAACGTGACCAACGACCCGGTAGGGGAGGTGGTTGGGTGTCCGAAACGACCGGGTGCGGCGCGTTAAAAGGACGTTGCAGTGTTGCGCATGCATTTGTTGTTTCGGTCTTACGAACGCACGGTTTATGGACTAACTGTAGTTGAAACATGATCACGCAGACTACACACGACTCGCTTGATTTCAGAGTTTCGGAGTAAAAAAAAACACACCTATTATGAAATTAAAAGTGAACGGAAGACAAAAACGTTTGCGGCTTTTCCGTTTTCTCCGAGCGCAACAGTCAATTTACCGTTTGTCGACAACGAATTGTTCGATATTCTTTTATTATTATTATTATTTTTTTTTTTTTTTCAATTCGCCGAAAACTTTTGAAAAAAATACGCGTCTCGCCGTCCGCAACAAGCGCTTTCCGTTGGTTTCGTTTGGCAGGCGCCCTCGCACCAAAACCGAACACCAAGCAACGGTTCCGTGTAGTCCGCGTGCGCACGTTTGTTTTCCCGCCGTGCCGTGTGTTTGAAAGACGGAAACGGCAATAGTTTATCGGTGCGCGTGTGTGGCGCCGTACGATCGCGCGGCGCGGACGCGCCTAAACGCGACGCCCGCGAGTCGCAACGTACAACAATACGATGCGGCGAGACACGTACGTTATTATCGTTGTTGTTGTTGTTTTTTTTGCCGTTGTTTTCGTGTCGTGATGAAAACGCGCGTCGCGAAAATAACGCGGAGACGAAGGTCGCGGCGATCGCCTCGGCGGGGCCGTGTCCGGGGTACCCACGTCCGCGTCGGCGGCCCGCGGACCGGAATTTTACGCGCCGCGGCAGTGGCGGTCTCCGCGACGGTCGCGGGTCCGAAACGGCAAACGCCCGAACCATTCCGAACGGTTTCAGCGCCCTGCAGCTCAACAGTTGGCGGTCCAACAATACGAAACGGTAGCGTGTTACGTTCGTGTGTTAATAAAGTGGTTCGCGTACTGCAGCCGTAACGTTTCGATTCTAACCGTTCGCCGACGCTTTTGCGACAGTTCGTAGTTCGAAAATCGCCAAACTGTCCCCGTCGCTGATCGAAAAAACAGTATTTTTTGCGATTTATCCGCAGATAGATCGTATTGTAACATCACTATGATAACGTTGGATTTGTCTTCGCCGTAGACATCTTTACACGAAACGTGTAATAGTAGCGGACGAACGAACAGTTCATCGCCAAACATTTCCGTGAGCACCGGCGACCCGTGTAAACTTAAGAATAGTCCTCTTGAACTATTCGCACAAGTCTTAAGTAAACTGTGAACTAACGGACTTTCATACGGACGAACTAAACGTCCCCGCCCTATTAAAATCGGCGTTCGCAACGCGACGGAACCCGTTTTTCCCGTCTTTCCGTTCCGGGAAACCCGTCACGTCGTACCTCCGGTTTTTACAGCGACCGCATCACGCGTGCCTGTTATATTGTGTATTTTTCTCGGGAACTTTCGGACGGTACTCTTAGCGGCTCGACTCCCGCCGCGGATCGTATGGGCTCCGACTGTTGGGAATCGACGTTGTTTTATGGGCTAATTGAAGCGGTCGATTTCAATTTCACCGCCGCGTCGTCATGGGAGTATGGTGATTTTTTTCGCTTCGTACACTCCCGCGGGCCTCCCCGCTCAAACGATGCTGAGGCGAAGAAATGTCGTATGTGCACTGTGCCGGTATCAAGGACGTGCCTTTTGGAGGTTTCGACCGAAACGATGCAGTAAAACTCTAACGATCACAGCTATTTTCTATAAATTATAAAAATATAAACAAAAAAATTACAATGTCAAGCCGGCTGGGAAAAAACTCAACTCCGGTGACGGTGCTCTACGTTGCCTGTCTAGATAAATGCCGAATCGTGACCTTAATTTTTGGGAAGAGGGCCGAATTAAAAACGTTTAATACAATGCAACGTGGTAGGTGCATATGTTTTACAACAATAACAGAAACAAATAATGCCCCTGTTGTCACCTCTCCCTGAATCCATCACTGATCCAGGTATGCGTCCAGCGAGTTTTCGGCCGTCGCGTGATTTTTAAAAATATAATATTCCGAACGAACGAACGAAATGGCATTCGACAATAAAAACACGAAACCTGCGCTTTTATTCGAGGCGCGGACAGACCATAATATAAATCGCGATTAGATAGCCGGCAGCGGTTCAAAAACTCACGTGATGTTTTTAAAAATGTTATTATATTGTGATATGACATGTCATTATTATAATATTATTATTGTTTCCGTCCGCATATCTGTTTACTTGTACCTATTTACTTACTTACACTCACACACACACACGCGCACGCGCGCGCGTTAAAATATAATAAACGACGACGATTCCCCGGAGCGCGCGAATGGCCTTGATAAGGTTATAAGCTCCTAAAAAACACAAAAAACAAAATTGGAAAAAAAAAACGCAACGGAACGGGGAGGATAGAACAATGGGAAACGTCCGAGAGATAATTACACGTCCCAGGGTATAACCAGGAGTACTTACTATACTTAAACTACGCGCACATACACACAATTATATTATTATTAGTTATTACTAGGTATATAGTACCTCCTAACTACTACTACTACTACTACTGCTACTACTACTATTACTACTATACTACTATACTACTACTACTACTATTACTACTACTACTAGGAAAATAGTCGTTTTTTTCCCCTCCACCCCTATCCCCCTCCTTCCCCCTGACCCGCGGTTGTTTGAATGCCACTCGAATCCGTAGTATTATTTTTTTATTATTTTATGTATACTTACGGGTTATTACGACCGAGAGGACTCGAGTGTCCCGTCGTCGTCGTATTATTATTATGTTTAAAATGACATAATAATATTATTATTACGAGTATAATATTCCCACAGTACCTACCTATACCTATGTACGTAACAACTAACAATAATATTATAGTCGACGAATCGACGAGAGAAAAAATAAAATTAAAAAACGCCCCCGCGCCGTATGCTGCAGACATACATATATACACATTATACAAGGCTGGCCATTAACTCGTTAAAAATTCGAGTCAAATTTTACCTTTGGTTTTCGTTCACTCGACACGTTTTTCAATACATTGACTTTATAAATAACGTTAAGTGTTCATTTTGAGTTATAATACGTTTAGTAGATTTCGTATACGTTTTATATTTAACACGAATAAAACGACTTTATATATTAATCAAATGAAACGGAAATCAAATTCACCGGCCAAATACTTCGAAAAAATCGTTAGGTTTGGGTGATAAATGGATCGCTCCGTAGACCCGGAATACTGTTTACAATATTTTCGAAATATCCATTTATACGACTTTGGATTTTCAAGTCAAAATCAAATTTATTACAATATCATCGGCAAATGGATCGCCCACGGCTCCGTCACGAGCCCGGGTAAATCTCTGCAGTACAATTTTATTGCTGAGACCGGAAGAACAGATTTCGCCGTGTGATGGAAAGTGTTGTATCGAAATACATTTTAAAACATCTAGATAAAGATAATTCCTAGAATAATTATCTAGATACATATGTGTACGTGACAATAGAATTGTCCTAGACGGAGATAAATAATCGGAAACTTTTCAGCTGCAGATAAAAAAACGAAAAGGAAAATAAGGTTTGTCACGCAACTACGTTGGTGAGCCAGGTTGGGAACGCGCGTTCCAAATACTCTATTGCGTCTAGATATTAACAAAATATCGTACGTTTGACATAATTTAACAATTGAAACGCATAGATCAATAGACGCGATTCGGTTATTTATCTCTTATACCGGTTCTAATGTATTAATCTAACGTATTTCCCGTATATCTAGACGCGACAAAAGACAAAAATCCACTAATCTAGATAACACCCAACAGTAGCGGCCGACGGGATTGTGGGACGACTCGGCATGACACCGACTCCGCGATGTGCCGACGGCATAAGTTTCCGATATTATTATCGGTGATTTCGAACCTGTATCAATATTACAGTATTCCCGCATTTTAATAACGTAATAATTTACCGTCATAAAATATTTTACGCTCGCGACGCTGCGGTGTAAACCTATAATAATACATCGTTACATTGTTAACGTGCCTGGCGTTTCGTTAAAACCCAGCTGTGCCGGGACGAAACGCTCGGAGTTTAAAAAAAAAAAAAAAAAACCGCGCGAAATCGCAGACGTCATAATCGTTTCTCGTATAACATTATAATATTATAATCGTAACCAGTGTACGCGATATACTGTGAAAATTTGCCAAAAAACGACGTTTTTTATTACTTTTTTTTTTTTTAATAATAATTAATATATTTTTTAATATAATAATTAGCATTTGTCAAAATAAAAATCGAATAGAAAAAATTAACAATTACCTACGAAAAACAAATTGAAAACAACAACGCATTTTGTGAATGGTGCTCAACATCTGGCTACCAGCCTGAACTCTGGCAGAATTATGTCCGAATTCACGATACTGCATTCATCTCCATTGCTTATTTCGTACAAATCCACGGGCCTAGACCCTGTCCCAGACCCGTCCGACTCCGTGAGATCCGATTAGCGAAGTTCCGGAGAATATTGGTCCTCGTAGATGGCCATTAATTGAACGATTTCCACCGGATCTTAAAAACATTTGTCTTCGGAATGTTCCGGGCGTTCCACGGAGATACGCGGTCGTGATATATCATCACAAACTGGTGTCATCGCGATCGGCGATGGAGACAATTATTATTGGATTGTACAAAAAAAAATAAACAATAAGACAATAAATGAAAAAGACAATAGTAATTGGGCAATCGTCAATAGTTTTGAAAGAATTTGTGAAACCAAAGAGCTTTTATACGAAAATGTCGCCTGTTTCGCGTGTAACGACAGAAAAAAAAAAAAAGCTTATATTAAAGAGCCAACATAATGTTCGGTTACAATAATGTTGTAATACGTCGACGGATGTAAACGATAGAATATCGCGTGTCCGGGAATTTTCGACGGCAGGGGACGCAGTAAAAATCATAATCGCGATACGTGAATAAATATCGCCGCCGTATCTCCTTCCGCGGTATGCCGCCGACAATGAGAATATAAAATCTGGATTTAGAAAGAAAAAAAAAAATGATCGGTATTTATCGGTTTAATCGACCCGGCGCGGGAACAGATCATTTCGACGTGAAACTGTACTGGACCAATAGGTCCAACGACGAATTTTTAAATACCAATACGGATCGGACGTGACCCCCGACCTTCTCCTCCGCCCCTCTCACCGCGCGTGCAACTTACGCGGCGGCGGCGGATTTCAGTCCAAACATACTCGCATCGTTATTATTTATTTTGTTATTATAATTCAATACAGTCATCGTCCGAAACAACGCCAAGTGGCTGTCACGTAATTTACACGCGTATTCCCGCCGACCGCGACGTCGATACTGCAGTCCGTCCGCGACACTGCGAGCGACATTACGACGGTTTACGATCTAAAAATTAATATTGTTTATGTTTTGTTCTGGGATTGTAACAGTTATTTGTTGTGCGTCCTTTACGTTGACTTACAAAAAAAAAAAAAAACTTGCCGGTCGAAAAAATACCGATCGAACGTCTCCTTTTTCTCTATCTATATGTTATTCCCTCGAACTAGCTGCTAACATAATCTACCGAAATCGCGTTACCATCGGTACTATACCTATACCGTACCTACATCCCTCGAAAAATGAATAGGCACGTAGGAACGTACGTTTTCGGTTGTGTTCAAACTCAAATTTTAATTCAGGTCCAAGTAACGCAATCGTGTCATGTGCCCGTTAGTGTGTTAATAAATTAGTGAGTTTGTCGTAAAGACGATAAATAGTTCCAAAAGTCCCCGAGTTTTCAAAAAATCTGGGAAAACTACACAGATAATACATATTTTTAACGGTTTCTAAAAGGAAATGTTAACTAGTTGTTGCACCGGGTAGAGCATTTTTCGATTTGCTTTCGTATATTTTTTTTATAATTGGGAAAAACGGATTTTTTTTTTTTTTCGTCGATTTCCTGGTTAAATCTATAGGAAAACACGCGCTAACATACTACTCCGGTCCGAATCGTTTTTTGTTCGTTCGCAATGATTTATCGCTGTGTATAATATTATATAAACCAAATTGACTTGTATACATTCCATACCTCTCCATAACTCATCTACAACACAGTGGCCTACACGCGAACAGTATCATCTTTTTACGGATATGTATGTTGTAAAGGAATTTGTATTCTTTTTTTTTTTTTGTTTTTTGCGATTTTCGTTAATGTCGCACACTAAATTTTTGGTTAAACGAACTCCGGTCGACACGCGTGCCGTAACCTATCGCGCACGACGATTTTTCGGCCGTACGACTGATCGTAAATCCGTATACGATATTATTATTATTATTTACGAGGTCGGCTCGTCGTCCGTATATATTATTGTTGTAATATTCTATGTCGGCAATCGACAAAACAACAACAATAATAATAATCATAATATATTAAGGTCGTGTATACTGCGACGATCTGCGATCTGTTTACACGTGATAATATTATTGGCGTACGGCAGTCCGAGAAAGATGAGACAAAAAAAAAACCCCCGCCGTCCTGTCTGATGATAATATAATCACGAATTGTCAGTACGTATTATTATTGTAAATATTGCGTATTATGATTATTGTTATACATCGCGAACAAATAGTACATATGTGGAGTAGAAATAACATTTTTTTTTTTTTTTTTTTTTTTATACGAATTTATAAAAGCCGATACTACACTGACGGGTGTGCTGTTTTTTTTAGGAGAGAAATTTAATGATTTAAATCGGATGAAAAACCATTGCTAACGAAATCGATTCTTAGTGAAGTCATATTTTGTCCGTTATTGCCAAGGCAACGGAGAAATGAACAAAAGTTACACGAATAATTGTCAGTTTTTCCCAAATAATGAAAAAAATTTCAAAGAAAATCAACTAATGGCTCTCTCGATGCACGAAATAGACCGAAAAATATACCAAACAAATACATTTATTTATTTTTTTTTTTTTTTTCGAAAACATTATTGAATATACGATATTTTATTTTGGTAGTAAAAGGTTACAAAAAAAAAAAAAAAAAAAAAAATCTGCCGTAGTTTTTTGCTCGTTTCGTACAATCGTATAAGACCGACGCATATATTGTTATATATTTATCCATTTTCGATGCGCGAGCGCATATAATATTGTAACACTCAAGGCCGATGTCGGAACCATATCAGATACATATTATAGGTACGCTCTAGTCGGCCTGAACAATAAATATACAAGTAGTGGTACAATGACATAAAAAAAAGCGTATAGAATCTGTGTGGAAAACGAATTGGGAAAAATACCAATGATAATATTATTGTCACGTATTATAGTGTAATTAAAACAAGTTTAAAATGTAATGTATAACAGGTATATAATATAGTATTTAATGATTATACACTATGTACACGGTTATTGTAGAACAAATTAGTATGCAAAGTGGTAGAAAAAGAATGCACGAGTCGCGGGCTCTGGAAGTCGTCTGGAACAGACGAAGAAGAGGAAGAGGACGTGACGTTCGCGCGACGTGCCGTTTCCCACAAATTCGCGCTGCTATAGTTTTAATATTATAGCGGACTGACCCGTTATCAGAGTTGAAGTTAAGATCGTTATCTGCGCTACCGTGTATTATGTATTTTTTCGATATTTTTATGTGCAAACGAGATACGCATAGGTATTGCGAAACCGTGATAATTTACATCCGTGTATTTTACTAAAAAAAATTTAAATATCCGCAAAAACACGTGGTTACGCGTACAACGTTCTCGTCTTCAAGTTCGATAATAGGTCAGTCCACTTGAATAACAAAACCGACGGCGCAAACGCATTGTACGCGCAATACATTTATGTTACGACGAATGCGTTTGTAAGACGGATACATATTATAACACGCGGGTCTCGCGTTCTCTAGACTATTTTGGACATAGACGAGTTCGGGGATCTTTTTTCAAAACGAATAAAAACGGATTTTTTCCCCTCTGTTGTAACAGAAATGCATGATGCGGATTGTCAGATGTATTACCGTGGCCGGGATCGCCGATGCATATTGACCGTATTATTCACGCTCTAAATGGAGTAGGCGTAATAATATCCAACCGTATAAATATCGCGGAGTGTTCCGTCGCTTAAAAATATTATAATAATACACGCGGATGGCGGATCTGTGAAATAATTAAGTAAAAAAAAAAAAAAAAGATTAAAAATTAATGATGATTGTTTTTCGGGAGTCGCGCGACGAAATCGTATCTCGAACGGAAAACACGTTGCGCGTACGACTGCGGGAAAGACGAATGTAAAAAAAAAAAAAAGACAAAGCGCATGAAATCCGATGACAGTATAGGTAATAATAATAGCCAAATCAAAACCGGCTGCGGCGATAATCTCCGTGTACCGAAATGGCCCGAGGATAATAAAAACACGAAAACGACTCGAGAAAAAATATCCATTCGAAAAATGATCGTAAGTACTCGTATTTTCTTCGGGTCGTTTCGATATATTACGGGTATTTTTTTTACTATCCAATAGAAAACGCTGTAGCCCGTGTGTAACACAACGATTGTTTGCTCAACCACGGGGCCCCGCGGGAGCGTGAATCATTTCATTCTATCCCACCTCGTGAAGACCATATCCACTATCGCAGATGCGATTTGCCGTGCGTTGACAAAACGTTAGTCAACGAAACATTATCAGCAATTGCAAAATGTTTGTCCTGTACGTCACGTAGGTAATAATAAGTTTGCAATAACGCCGAGCGGTGTACGCATTCAAAACACGTTGCTCGGTGAGTAGCCGATTCTCCCGCACACCCCTCCCCCCTGCACCCGCCCGCCGACAGTGCGACGCTCCCGAAACGAACCAGTCCCGTATCTGGCGAACCGCCCCGATTTCGATACGGGGGGGAAACGACACGTGCGGACGACGGGGGCCGCGTACCTATTGCAGTGAAGATACGCGCGCGCGCGGACGGCGATTCGGTCGTGCGAATCGATCGAAGACGATAAAAACAATCGACCGGCGCGGCGGCGGTGGAAAGGAAGGAAGAAAAAGAAAATAACATTCGCGCGGCCTAGAAACGGCGAAATTCCGCGGCGAGTTTACTATTATAATATTATATTATTGTAGTGTGTTTGTGTGCGTGTGTGTGCGTGTGTGCGTGTGTGCGTGTGTGTGCCCACGGCGGCGGCGATGACGGGCCGCGTGTACCGTCCGGGGTTATAAAACGGCGGGCGCGACGCCGACGACGACGACGTTGTTTCGGCGTCCGCCAATACTGAAACTGTAAACCGTTGCGCACAATTTTTCCCACGGTAACGCACTGCGCTCGTTTATACGTATTATATTATTTTATACGTATTACGGTGCGCGTGTGTGTGCGCGTGTGTGTGCGCGCCCGGTACGTATAAAAAATATGTACACACGCGCGCGCGCGCAGGTACGGTACACGGGTAACATTAGCGGACGCTCGTCGTCACCGCCGCCGCCGCCGCCGCCGTAACACACATTCACGCGTTACGCAAGATCGGCTGCTCTGCCGGCGCGCCGCCGCCGAGTTCCCGGCGACGATTGAGTTACCGCGCGAGCCGCAGCCGCCGCCGCCGCCGCCGCAGGTATAATATTAGTTCGCGCCGTGACGGATACCTGTTGAGGTTGGAAACGACGGAGAAACTGCCGGGGGTGGGCCGACCGCGGGGAGGAACTCGGAGAACCGGCGAGGGGAAAAAAAAAATACCGAAATTCGGACTGACGTGCGTAAATTTTGAGTGCCATCGCCCGCGCCGGCGATTTCGGACTTCTCGTCTGAAATGAATTGAACGCAAAACGCCGACGACCCGCTGACGGGGCGCGCCGCTGTTTTAGCAGTCGGAAGTCGGCAGGGACGTACGCGTACACGGAGTAATTCAATTCACATCTGTGTACGCGATGACAAACCGTCGCTGACGAAAAACGATTCAGACTAGAGTTTTACGAGTCGTATTTTTCCCTCGTTGCCACACAGCGACGCTAATATCAACAAAAATTTTAAGAACAACCGCCAGTTTTCCCATTTGTTCAGAAGACCGCAAAGAAAATCGAAAAAGAACTTCTTAACCAGCAACATCGAAAATTCTACAAGATAATTCCTATAGATACTATTAATGATGTGCCATAAGTTCGGATTATTCGAAAATCCGCATTTTGAATTTTAGACCTCAAATTCTAGTTTTAGATTTCAAAATTCGATTATTTGATTTTTTTTTTAAATATCTATTATTATCAGATAATTCGTATTATATTTATACTAAATGAATGTATAGTTTTCGAATTGAATAGAAAATAATAATGCAAAATCAAAGTTTCAAAATCTAAAACTCGGATTTTAAATACCTGCATTTTTTACTTCGGGTTCAAACAATCCGGATTATCGAACTTCGGAATATCCGCATTTTTTCCACCACTAATATTCACAACCCTTCCTCCTCCCGCCATCAATCACTCAAAATCTAAAAACACCGAGACGGATAGACCATTGATGTACTCCAGGTCAAAATGGGAGGGAACTTTATTAATATGGGAAACTCGTAAACGGGAGGGGGAGGGAATTGAAAGCCGAAATATTCAAGTGCGCCCTTAAATCAAAACGTACACTCGGATCGTGTGATCAATTCACCGGCCTTCGACGTTTCGGAACTCTCATCCGACACGTTAATACGGAATATCCCCCGTATTATCGAGAGAAAAAAAACTGACCTCCCGGATGCACCGACTAAATGAAAAAAAAATGCTGCCAACCGCCCCGAAGACGGGGACGGGCGACCATATGGTACGTGTGCGCAGACATTCAATCTTTTCGGCCTCCGCGAGTACATCTTTTACACAGAGACACCGCAAAGACACGCACACGATACCTATAGTCGCGCGCGTGCGGTCTATGAGGTCGTGGTTATAGACGTACAGTATGCGGCGGCCCCTATATTATAATCGGAAAGAGGGGAAAAAATGGAGAAATTAAATTCGGCACGAACCGCCGACGCCGCTGTCGTGTGTGTGTATAATATGACCACACACGTTTAAAGGTCGGGCGCGCAATAATAATATTATATTATAGTGTTTATTTGTCGGGTATTTTTTTTATTTTTTTGTTCGGGGCGGTATATACGCGCGGTCGTGGTACGCCACCGATAAACGAAAAAAAAAAAAAAATGGAAAAAAAGTAGTCGACCGCGCGCGTTTATCAGAGAGAAACCCGACACCGAGGGACGGGTTAAAACGGGCTCCGCGTAGCTCCTCTACGTGTAACCGTATCACTACCACGGTTACCACCCCGACGGTTACCGTCTACGCACTCGCGTACCTACGGATCTCTCCGGAGCGCTGCAGACGAAATCGCGGTGCGATTATTACGTTATTATTATTATTATATTTATCTACGGCGGTCCGGCGGTAACCTGTAATTTTTTATCCGACCGATTCCCGCGGTGTTTTTTTCCATTTTTTTTTTTTTTTTTTTTTTTTTTTTTTTATCGATTACCCACCGCGCGCCCTAATAATAATACTATACGCCTATAGTGCACCAGCCGCCGCCCGTCCGATCGACGAAACATAATCGATTCCCGGAGGAAACGGCGATGAAGTTATCTGACGACGTCGCAGTCGACACCGCCACCGCGTTAAAAAAAAAATCTCACAAAAAAAAAAAAAACAAACAAACAAACCCACCGTGTCTGAAACGGACACCGAACGGGTCTATTGTCTATTTTGTTATTATTATTATTATTATTATTTGGTAGTCGAACGGAAATAATAACGACACAAAGACAGAGAGAGAACGATCGTATGATATCCGCCGTCGTGTCCGCCCGACAGATAATGTCGGATTCGATCGACCTTTGTTTGTCCGCCTGTGTATAGGACGCGTACATGCGTTTTTTTTTTTTTTTTTTACGAATTAATCGTTTGTTGACCGAATAAAAAAAACTATCAGGTATCGAATTTGTCGATACGCTTTTTAGGACGTACTGCGTTATCGTTACATAAAATATCATATTAATCGCGGTATCCGTATAAAAAAATGAAAAAATAAAAACCGATATCACAGAAACGTACGATTTCGACCAAAAGCTGTTTACAACACGCTATATCACGTCATCATGTATAACGCTATGAGGCTGCATACTTCAAACGCCAATTGACTTACGTGTATCTATAACGCAAGACCGTTTATCGTTTTTTTCGCGCTTGCACTCGGGAATATTTGAAAAACCGGACGCGCGCGTCACACGTTTACGTAGATAACAACATTAGATCAATACAACAATATCGTTTTACCGAGGAGAAAGATATAATAACATAATCCGTTTCGAGACTTTCGAATTAAAACCCACTTGCGGCGCGTTATTACGCTTGGATTACCTATATTGCATTATACAGTCTCGTCCCGGACGCGATTCGGCTGTCAATATATTGTGCTCGCGAGTCGCGACTTTCGCGTGACTTACGTTTTTCGTTTTGCTTACCGCAGTGTTAAACGGAATGCCGCGAAAACACCGTCCGCGAGCATCCGTTAGGGGATCGGAAGAGTAGTACATGTAGTACCCCCCTCACCTTCGGACAATTTTAAAACTCGCGTAAAATCATTTTTTCTCGAGTAACGACGCACAGTATCAAGCTAACCTCTTGATTGATTCACCTTCTCGTAATAGACATTTCATCATTTTTTTTACAGTTATCGTGTTCTTATACGTGCACGTAATGTATCAGTATTTGAATGCGTGTTCGAAGACCCGGTTCTAGTTTATACCTCCCCGAAAATTACCTTATGGACGGTCGTCATTCTGTCTGTCCACGCGTCCTTCTTCTATAATTTGTTCCGTACACGAAATTGATTTGAAATTCACGCGTACTAATAAATAGTATTCGCCACTTCAACGATTAATCAAACAAATAGTCGTCGGTCGGTGTCATCTCACTTCGCCAACCAGAAATCCTTCAAAAACCGCGATATTTCTGCGCACTGTGGTAAGCCCTGTCCACACTAAGGCAACATACAACAACTTTTTAAGTCGAAGTTTGCTGACACAACAAAAGTCCCTATACGTTTCCAGAAGTTACTAAGTGTTTCATCAATGATTTGGTGCAAGCAACAACGATTTCTCATTGTTTCGTGTTTCGATTGAAAGCGAAACATGTGACCAGAAAACAATATAAACAAAATTTAATAAATTGGTAAACAGGCAACGTATAGCTGCAAGTTTATCAGCGTGGACCC
The DNA here is from genome assembly GCA_902439185.1 of Cinara cedri. Taxonomy (NCBI): domain Eukaryota; kingdom Metazoa; phylum Arthropoda; class Insecta; order Hemiptera; family Aphididae; genus Cinara; species Cinara cedri. The sequence continues at coordinate 367,496 of CABPRJ010000487.1, read as the reverse complement.
AGTTTGGTCCGGTTGTTTATCGATGTTGCTGTGGTTTTGTTGCCTAAATGTGTGCGCTATGTTTCTAATATTGTAATTTGTTTTCACGTGTTACAGAACAATGGGAAATTATAGACAACCTACACGTCGTTCTATGTTGCCTTAGTGTGGACCGGGCTTTATACTTTTTATTCGAAACATTTATCGACATTTTCGGCGTTCCTATATCCTGTTTGTTTTTTTTTTTTTATGGAAATGACATTAATCCCGATTTCGCGACATTAACCGTAACATAATGTACACGTAGGTATACACCGTGAATAGGGAACGATAATAGAGCCGCGAGTTTACGCCGCCGGTCAAATACGTCTCGAACGGTTAGCGCTCGACCGATTTTCGATTCGCGTTTTCCGCTCGCGTCGAAGGGCAGCCTCGTCTCGGCGCGGATTCTGCAGGTGGTGCGAGTCGAACAAAGCGCGCGGGCAACCTATAGACAGGTACACACATATTATTATACATATTATTATTATTATTGTTATTATTATTATTATTATTATTATTATTACGATCGACGACACTGCGGCAGAGGTAAAGAACCGGAAAACCTTAAAACGTCGTCCCCGTCTATATATAATAACGCGCGCGAACGTATTGTTGTAAAACGTATTATTATCATCATTATTATTATTATTATTATTATTATTATTATTATTATTATTATTATTATACCCATATAAAATACGTATAATATTGTGTAAATCTGTATTGCGATTTCGGTTTTCCGATATTCGCCGCGCGCGCGCGCTCGCGATTTGTTTGACCTGTCACGATGGTTTTACAAAAGAATCGTTCGAAGGATGGAGGCACCTTCTAGGGGAATGCATCGTGTATACCGCGACGCGAATCTATGTTAGGTATATAATTACAATAATAATAAAATAGCGAGCGTAACGGCCCGACTCACCGCTGAGGATAGCCACTCGTTGGTGAAATAGGGAGTACTGGTAACACAATTAATGAACAATTAAGATAACAACATAAACATAGATAGTAAAAAAAAAAAAAAATACGAAAATAACAAAATAATTTTAGATAGAACGGTATTGTAGGTTAAGTAATAAGGAACGAAACAATTTAACGTTGGTTTACATCGTGTACAAGTGCACTTAAATGTCAGGGATATGGTTTAGCAATGATTTAACGTGATTTGTTTGTATTGGGAGTATTTTTCGTATAAAGAATATAATAGATAAACTTATCGGCGGTACACTATAATATTAAGTCCGAAAGCAAAAATCCGCACGTTTCGAGAACCGTTTTTTTCGCGCGATATAGGGGAGGGGGGGAGAGCTCAAAACTGACATCAAACGTTCAGTTTTTAGTCGTTATCTTTATTTGATTTTTGAGTTTAAAATTTGGAACATGCGAAGTTTGAATCCAAGGTGCGGAACGTCATTCATTTGAGTTTGGTAAATAGTGTTGTAATGTTGTAAATTATGTTTTTGACACTCGTCGTACAGGTTTCGGTTGTCTTTAAACTCACTCGATCCAATGCGGAACTCGTCGGTTTTGACACAGACTTTCCGGTTAAACGTATTGGAACTGTTGTTGTGCAAGACGGTGTCGCTAACTCATTTTCCTAATTTTTTTTTTTTTCAGAGTTTGTGAGCGAGTTTCGATTCTAGCCTATTCGTATAATGTACGTGTGTATTGTATTATATTCGTTCCGTTACACGATCTACGTCTGTAGTACATTGTCGGTTTCGTGGAATCGAGTGAAAAATGCGTCATTTTTTCATTATTTGTTTTTTTTGTCGGGGTTTTTTTTTTCGTGAACCGGACACATTTTCTGCTCCGCGCATCACATAACAACAATAATAATAATATAAAAGAGCCGGCCGCCCGTCAGTGTAGCAATATTATATATATTTATAATATTAATGTCGTCGACGGTGTTATTATTATATGGATATAAAAAAAAAAATAAAAAATTATACATATATATACACACACACACACACACACACATTATATACTTTGACCGGAAAAGAGCCGATGCACCTCGGCGGCGGACACGTCAAGGAACCCGGGACCGATGACGACGGCCGCCGCTACTGCACCGGCGCACCGGAAATCGAAGACAAGGGCCGTGACAAATCGGTAATTGGGTCAGGCCCCCGACAGGTACGCGGCGCGGCGTTGCCGGATGGGGACTCTTGGGGGCTTTGTCTTAAACCCTTTTATTTTGTTTTTTATTTTTTTATTACTATATACTTTTTCCGTTTTTTTTTGTTTTTTTTTTTTTTTTACTCCGTATAGTACACCGAGTTTTAAATCGCTTCAATAGCATGTCTAATCGGTCGCTCACGTATTCGTCAGTTCCGCTGTCTGATGGTTTTTTATTTTATTTTTTTTTTTTATTACTCAGTTTTTTTTTTTTAATATTTATTTTCTTACCACGAGTATTATGTTCTCTGCTCTCCTCCGCGCGCTCGTCGATAATATTATTTTATTCTTTTTTTCGGCGGTCCATTTGCGTGGATATTGGCGCGCAGCAAAAACACAAAAAAAAAAAAAAACAAGAGAAAAACTGCGAGTGCGTGACTCCCGTGGTCCCGGGCGGCGGCGGCGGCAATGTCGAAGCGGAGAAGTAAATTATACTCTGTGTTCTCGGTCGTTTGGACACACTTCCTGTTATCGGCGACGGCGGCGGCGGCGGTGGCGCAGTCGACTCCTCGACGTCTGTTTGTGTGTGTGAGTGTGTGTGTGTGTGTGTGTGTGTGTGTGTACAAACGTACCGTCGGAAAACCAAAACGGATTGGAAGACGGGAGGAGGTTGGAGGGGGCCGACTGTCGAAAAATCGTATATACTACGACAGTGTGTGCGTGTGTGTGTGTGTGTGTGTGTGTGCGCGCGCGCCGTATTATACACGTATAAAAGAATATAATATACGAGAAAATAAAAACGGTCACACCGATGAGGACAAAAAAAAAAATAGGAAAAAAATTATCGACCGTCGACGCGGCGGCGGCTAATAGGTATACATCACGCTGAATTCGCACAATTGCACCGGGCAGCACCGAGTGTACGTATAATTTTTGAATTTACGCCGCCGCCGCGGGTTCACTGGGGTGGCCGGAGGACGTTGACGCCGGCGGACATGACGGAACTGAATTATTGTAAATAACCTCCGCCGCCGCCTCCTGTCAGAAACGCCGCGGCCAATAATAATATTATAACGACGGCGATCGGACGACGAACCCAATTTATTATATCGCGTAAATTTGTACACCCTTTGTTATAAGGTGAAAACCGGAGACAACGACAGCGTCGTCCTTCTCCCATCCTGTGTGTCCGATGTGTCGTGTCGCGATGCGTCACCGCATCGTTTTCGGTTCGGGTCGGCCGCCTCTCGCGGTGTCCGGACGGTTGCGAAAGCCCCGAGGGACTTTACGAGTGTACCACGGGAGGACTTTGTCGAAACCGGACCCGCGTTCGGGGCAGACCCCGGGCGTCGCGTTGTAAGGTGGTGTGATAAATTTTCGGAGACGCGATATAAAATGGCAGTTTTTTTTTTTTTTGTAAATATCTACCCCGTCTCGCGGTTTACATCCACTCGTCGGGGCCTAAAATAATGTGTTTCGAACGCCAGAGTATACGGTAGGAAAATTGAATGTGCACTGTTCGAAATTCTAGTGTGTCGTAAAAAAATTAATGACGTGTTCTTTAGGACGCTAAAAATATAAAAAGTTCTTTGGTCGTATTTATAACACGTTCCACTCGACCGGGAATCGTTTTGCTTTTTTCCACCTCGGATTTTCACGAATATCCGACATACGAATGTTGTCCGTTTCGATAAACGGGCAGTTTAACAATAAACACAAACAGACATACTTCGCACGATGGGTGAGTGACTGTTGTAGGTATAAGGAGTTGGGAAAGTATAGAAAAGAAATTTAACGTATACCTGTAAGAAATGATCATTGCTTACGAGAAACTGTTCTGAGCAGAATTCGGTTAGACATATTTTGAAAGGCCGTAATATTTGCTATTTGAAAATAATACTTTCGTACATTTTCCCACATTTATCATGGACAATTTCTTGTAGAAAAGTTGTTCGAAAAAAAATAAATAAACACCGTCGGAATCTAAAACAGAATATTAAAAACCAACGATAATTTCATTCCCATTTTACTGATATGTGTTTTTCGTATCCAGGTGGTAAAAACGGTTTTTCGCACACTGCTGCAGTCTACGTTATAATTAAAACACTCGCGACTTTCCAATTGTTTTCAACGGTTCATCCCCTCGCGCTCTTTCTGTCGAATACCGCCGGCCCGTACGACCTTATTAAAAAACTACAGTGTCACACAATATCGTATGATACACGAGTATACGCCCAGTTGGCTAGGTTTAGCGAATCCGAAAAAAACGAATACGATAATTTGTCGGATTCCTCTTGTAAATTAAAAATTCCGGGCATTTCGAACGTCGTTGGCGTGTGTAGGTATACTTTTTTTTTTTTATAATATCATATATTCCGAATTAATAAATTCCGTTACGCAACGGGAGTGTATTATATTTTCGTTATTAATTTATAATCGACTGTTTCGTGCGAACTTTTTGGCACGTTCGCAAGCGTATATAATATCATTATAGAGTACGAGAACGCAGAGATTAAAAAAAAAAAAAAAGTTTCAATGAAAAACCTACATCTCGACGTGTGCCAGATAACATCCCCCCCACCCCGATTATTCTTAACGAATCATGTGTAGCAAAAACCACCGCCGCCGTGTATAGGTATATTACCGAACTAGAAAATCGACAATGTCATAACAATCGCGGTAATTCGAGGGGAGGTCTGGGTCCGGAACGGAATACGTACGTCTCGGTATCCATATAGCAAATCATTATTGGCACTATATAACCGCGCGATACTGTTATTTATTATTTCGCGGTGTTGTAACCGTTAACGTTCCTTTGAAAATTAGAAAAAAACATTTTTTTCATTATCACGCATTTTCGTTTTGACGAAAAAATCGTCGACAACGCCGAAACGGTTCGGTAAACCGGAGACGCGACCCCGTGGGGGTTATTGGGGCGAAGCACGTTCGGGCCACTTGTAAAACTGCAACCGTTTTGGACCGGGATTTATTGAACCCGTTTTGGACTAATATTTTTAAATTTCTATAAAGGCTCGCTAAACAAACAGTTCAGTTTTTATATGAAAATTTCCGGTGCAAACGGGCTGTATAGTATTCTTTGGCCGACGCGGGTCTTCGAAATCGACCCGAACGGGCTGTGTTTCGGGACAATCGGTCCGAAACGGGTCCTGCCCGGTCATTGTTACGGGCGTTACGGCCTATCCTTTGTGCGATGCAATTGTCCGTGATTCGTGCGCGGCCCGGACGCACGCGTAACGATTGCGGGGTCGGCTCGATAACGACTCGTTTTCCCGCGCTGTATTACCCAACCCGTAGCCATAAACTACGTACCTATACGCACCGCGCCGGCCGTTATTTACAAGACCGTATTGTAAATAAGCAGGACACTCGAACACACCCGGACGCCGCGCGTTTCGAGTGCCGGCGCCTCGTAACGCGACGACTCGTGTATAATCGGTTTTGGATTCCGAGCGATGAAGAGCGGCCGTACTTGTGACGCGCGTACGTTTTTTCGTTGTCTGGGAACGGTTATGTTTTTCTACACTGGAAACGTCGGTCCGCGCGACCGTCAAACAAGTCGGCGGATGGGCGGGAGGCGAGTACCCCGGGGTTGGGGTTGTGTTCGTCTGGTCGGGCAGTCGTCGAGGAGAGACGGATTGTGAACCGTCGCGTTTACTGTTCAGCGACAAAGGTTTCCGCGTTGTTTTCGAGGTTAAAAAAAAAAACGACCGTGTTCGCGATAACCGTCGGCGGGGGGTGGTGGAGCGGACGACGACGCGCCGCTCCCCCGTCGAATCACCCGAAAACGATAAAAAACAAAACAGGGATTCGAAGGGCAAAAAACCCGAATTGTCCGGTTCGACGGCGGCGGCGTTCCGGGAAGACGCCCGCGCAACACGCGCTCTGCACCCGTCGTCGTAAATTGTTTTCTTCATACACGGACGTTGAGGACTATTCTCGATAGAATAATAATAATAATATCGTAAACACCCACGACGGTGGCGGAATTCCGAACGTTTTTACATTATTATTACTGTTATTATTGTACACGATTGCCATCTCCGCCGCGCGCAGGCTTTCACTTTTCAAACGATCTGAAAACCGCGAGTGAGCCGAGACGATCGGGCCCGGCGATAACAACGGGCGCGCGTATAGGTAGCGGCCGCGTGCCGCCGTCGCGCGTAGCGTGTTTTTTTTTTTTTCAATATTTTTTTTCTCGAGTCCGCGTACCTTGCCGTCCGTTTCCCTCGCGGTGGTGCAGACCTCGCGTGCATTCCTCGGCCACGGGCCGCGATGCGCCGTTTGTTTTGATCTCGTCCCGCGCAGAGTTTCTCTCTTCTCCCCACCCCCAGCCGACTTTTGTGTAATAGTGTTTTTCTTCTCTTCTTCCCTGCGTCCCCTCCTCCCCTGAGCCCCGATTCACGAAACCCGAGACGTACGCGCGTCATGCGTTAGCGCCCCGGAAACGTATTTCGCGCGTATTCTCGTAGCCCGAGATGTGCGGGTAACACACAAAATCGCCCTCCTACACTTTTTCAAAATCGTTTTTCATGGTCTCGACCGCTCGGCAACTACTGTATGTACATATGTGACTATACGCTATAGTGTGTCGAATGGTTTAATATTTTTGTGAGCGTCGTATGGGTTTCGGGTGGAAAACTAACTCGGGGTGTATAAAATGTGACTCGGCGCGGTTTACGAAAAAGAAAAAAGTCGTTTGGGCGCAGTGTGCGTGTGCCCCTCGTAGCGGTCCCTTGCCCGGTCCATCCGCATTACGAATGGGCGTGCGGTTCCCGCGGCGCGCGGGTAAATTTATTGCGCTCTTATCAACAACGACGCCCGAATCGTTATCGCCGTCGTGTATCGATACGACAATAATAATAATATTATTGCGTCGTGTCCGATCGTCGTCGTGCGCGGCATTAAATACGACGGCGGCGACGAAACGCCGGACTCGCGAGACGATCGCGACGATAGAGAGATTTCGCACGGCGGTGCTGCGGACGAGAACGCGCGTAACGGAGAAACTCCGCGTAACGTTGCGCGCGCGAACGCGAACGATATATTCGTTTACGGGTATCCAACGCGTCAACAGCGAGCACCGGACGGGGGGGGGCGGGAGGAATGGTGTCCGGCTCGCCGAGTTTTACGAATTTCGCCGTCCCAAAATGACGCGAAACGGATCGAATTTATAAAAAATCCAATCGAAAACAAGCATGGTTAGGGGCGGACCGCCCGAGATTTCCACGGTAGCCCGCCGGTTTAATCCCCGGACTGGCGCGTTAATAACGACAATCTCGTCGTAAATAATTTTTATCGCGGTTATCGTTACGGACGCGTACGCGCTTACACGTCATATTTTCGCGGCGGCGTACTCGGGGAAGTTGGTGAGGGTGGGGGGGGCCGGCGACGCGGGTGATGCGTCGTTCCCCGAACGGGCGTAGAACCGAGATGTTTTTTTTTACATTGACTCGTTGCAAAAATTACAAAATAGAAAATATCGAAATATCAATACAGTGAAACCTCTGAATATCGGTTACTCTCTAGGTCGCCGACATTTCGTCAGCTATTCACGGGGAAAAAGCGTTCGTCATTTAGTGCCCCGCGTTTAAAGGCTTTCCAGTGCCAAGCTAAGTAGGGAAAATTTCGCCGTTATCGAAAAAATTTCGTTAAGGGAACTGTATTTATTCATATTTAATCGGTTATTCTTGTAATATAAATATTAATTTAATATTTTGCCTTGATATTTTTAATAAATATTCATACCACCTTTCAAGGAAAGGTCGTTGGTTATACGACATTATATTATTGTGGTTTTAAATTTCGATTTTATACGCAATATATTTCAAAGTTAACGCACTCGGAATCCGTTCGTTTTCACTTGAACGACATAGACTGAAACGAATTTCAAATTATAATTGTCATATCGCCGCTGTGAAAACATCGTATTCTATTTCAAACTATACTCAAATATGTATAATATAATGTGCAGGTATTATGCATCACAAGTCGATATTGTCTTCATTGACATTGGATTTCAATTAGGTTTTTTTTTTTTTTTTATGAAGTCGGTTATAATTTTAACTCCGTGTTATTCGTAATGTAACAATATTTTGGCGAATGCTGTAGATACATATTTACATTGAAAATAATAAAAAAACTATTACTTGTTAACTATTTCACCTTATCGTGATAATAATTATGCAATCATAGCGAAATATAGCGTACTAACGTGTATTAATTCAAATTAGTCGTGATATTGGAGAAAAGCTACTAATCCCGAGAATACTGTGTATGCGCATTCGTCTAATCACGAGGTTTTCTTAAAAACACAAAACGGTTTCGATGATATTTTTAACACCTCAAGGAAGACCGAGAGTTAAGAGGACAGTATTCAAAAAGTTGCGTATAGGATATTGTCATGCAATTTTGAAATTGTGTTTAAAAGATACAAATATTTATCGATTAACAAATTATTCGCTATCGAAAATGAAAGTTACCGAAATATTTTTCAAACAAATTGTCGATTAAAGACACAAATCTTAATGTGAAAAATCAACGAGATCGGAAATGAAATCAGTTAATTATTCTGAATTTCCAATCTTTCTCAATTTACATTTAAAAATCAATAAATTTAAAAATATTCAAAACAATTTGTTACAAATTAGTACCCGGTTCTCTGGTTTACTTTATGACTACATACGGTCACAAAATACTATTTCGGAATGAAGCAGGGTAATCACGAGGCCGTGTGTGTGTCCTTATCAGCAGAATAATCTTGTAATACCTCATTTTTGGTATGACGACTTTGAGTTCACGCCAAAACCGATCGTTTTGAACTAGTTAATTTTTTTTATTTTAAATCAACGTTCCTAAAATAATGAACACAAAGTTTTTTCGCTCTAGCCAACTTACACAAATGCGAAAAATGCGATTGAAAAATGGACGCACAGGGCAAGTCTATATTCTTTCTATAATAAGTAGTAGTGAAAATTTCACAACACATTGAGAAGAAATGTATCTGTTTTTAATTTTCTTTTTCTTTTTTTTTGTGATAACGAATGCAATTGAAATGATCGCTTCGTAAAATTTTGATTTTTCTAAATCACGTTTGCTGCGTAAAAAAATAATACTACACAGATAAAGTTAGATTTTTACTAACCGAAAGTGTGTTTTTCGAGAAGAAAAACTACATTTTTATAATAAATCTAATGTAATTTTGGCTACACTCTGAACCTAAAATGATTTGAGTCGTAATTCGTAAAAAATTAAATCAATAAACAAATCGGAGGTTAGTATATAAGTTATAAGTGAAAATTAAGTTTTAAATTTTTTCCTGGGATTTTTTTTCTTCTTAGGATTCTCCCGCGTTGCATCTGCAACATAATATTGTAATGCAGTTCACTGCCCCTTTGCCGCAAACAGATTATTTATATAATAATACGACGGGTTTCATTCATATTATTATTATCGTCGTCCACAACGTGTGTTTTCGATAAAATTACATTATTTTTATTATTATCGCGGTCGTATCGCACGTTTAGAATTTATATTTAATTTCTATTTTTATGATTTTTTTTTTTTTATTGCCGTTAAATTATGTTTGTTTTTTATTTCGTTCGAATCGTTAAACGAAAAGACCACAAATCGGTCGACCACTGCTTCTCCGCTCTTTCGCTCTCTCACTCACTCTTTCTCTTTCTCTCTCTCTCTCTCTCTCTCCCTCTCTCTATCTATCTCTCTTTCAACTATATCCCGTATAAATCTGTGGACATTATATTATTGAAACTATCAAGTGCCAAGGAAAGCGTTTTCGTTTTTTTTTTCCACCATCACAATTTTATTTATCGCGCCCGCGTGCTAAATTTATGCGCTCGGATTACGACTACTGTAACCGTGTGACAAACTCATAATAATATATCTGCCGGGCTACAGCCGCCATTGAGAGTTGAGATTTCCGAAGCGAACGAACCGTATGCGCGACCATGATAATAATTAATAACGCTAAGTTTCGTCAAGACCATACGCACGCATTTTGCCCGCTTAATTTCTACAAATTAATAATATAGTCTGAGAAAATCGTGGCCGTCTAGAAAAAGAAAAGAAAAAGAAAAAGAAAAATGCTCAGACATAGTCGTCACAGCGGCGCGCGATTTGTTCGACGGAGAAAGGGAGAGAGAGAGAGTTAGAGAGAGAGAGAGAGATAAAACGGCTAATCCTATTTCGGTCCTTGGAGTCCGAAAATAATCGAATGTTACAACGACGACGACGACGAGTGGCTTTTTTTCGCGTACGATTCGGATATAATATTATTATATTATTATTTTTTTAAACGTGACGGTTTTACAGTTTTACCCGGTTTTGGCATCGGTCAGGGCCGATGCCAGTGAAATCTGATGGGGAAATGATTCGAAACGATACCTAGTAGGTACATACTGCTGCGGACGATAAAATGAAAACGCGAAAATCTCAAACGAATATGATTATAGCTCGAAAATAGCCAGAACGTTTTTGAAAATTTCACGGCGTCTGCAAAATGCCGATTTAAGTGTATTGTGGAAATTATGGGTCTTTGCGATTATTACTTTAAACCGAGTGTCTATAGAGGCCAGTATAATGGATATTGCGGCAAACATCGCGGAGTACCGTGACGGCAGCATTATAATAATAATATATGATACCCGCATATTGTGTCCGATAGCGAACAAAAATATCAATATGATATTATATTATTATTTTGCTAAAACAAAAAAAAAAAAAAAGCAATTTCGCTCGATTGGTACGTGCGAAAATTGTCGATACGGAAACCGGACGACATACGACACTCGTATTAAAAACTATATATTGTATTATATTAATATTACTGTGACATTTTGTACATAATAAGAAACGCGAATCGTACGATTACAAAATATTATACACGAACGTTTTTTTTTTTTCTTCTAAGACTCCGCCGAAGACAGCGAAACGAAAATAATAATACACTTAATATTATAATCGGCGTATCACACTCGTGTATAGTATTCGTTATATTGGCGAATCGAAAATAAAAAAAAGCAAAGTAGCGAAAACGTACCGCGAATGTCCCGAAATATATGTGCCAAGAACGGTTAGCGGTTAGCGCTGGGAACACTCGCCTCCACTTGTCACCCCCACCACGCGAAACGGTTTGTTTTATCGGTTTTTTCGGTTATTTTCGGTGCACTTTATACCGTTCTAAAAAAAAAAAAAATTAATAATAAAATATATCAGTCCTCCCCCCCTCCCGGAACTTTTTTTCTGGCCACGGTAACGGCCAAAAGTATACGCGATGCACAACGTTATTAAAAGTCGGAATAAACTTTTCAGTCGACAACTATTGGCATCGCTGTGTTGTACGCTACGCAAATAATATCACAATAGTTTTTCCCACTCTCGCGCGATATGCGGTTTTTTATACTGCACGATTGACCTTGCGTACGAAAAATTCGCTCTCGTATTATACGTTTATGAAGTTAGCAGTTTTACGTTGTAACGACACACGACGACGGACGTAAAACGCTTTCGACGCGTATTGCTGGGAACCAGTGTTATAATTATTTATTTATTTTTTTTTTTTTTTTTATTGAATCGATCGGTCGATACTGTTAAACAGGACTTGCGCAAATCTTTGACGAAACACAGTTGAAGTGGATGCAAAGTCTCCAAAAAAAAAAAAAAAAAAATTAGAAGTACATATATATATATATATGTATAGTACTGATTCGGCGTTTCTATACCACACGCTACGTGTTGTTCTGGCAATTCGGCACCGTTTTTACCTTATTTTCAAAAGTATAGATAAATAATAAACGGATCATTTTGTAGCTATAATTTTTTTTTCATCATTATAAGTTTTTGTCCGTTAAGTATTGTGTAATATGGCTGTTCGAATATAATTTTAAATAAGTGTCGATATCGCTGATAGACGTGTGCCACTGTTTTAGGAAGACAGTAGGAAGGGACAATACATAAACGATTAACCATACCATTGCATATCGTAAAACGATTCTGAGCGGAGTATCCTTCCCCTAGTCGCCAACGTGGCCCGGAAATCGACGTAAATTACACACACAAAAAAAAAAGCTAGTTTTCCGTATTCAAACAACAAAAATCTGGTAAAAAGTTATTTACAGATACGCACGGGAAAAAATAACACGTCGAAGTAAAACAAAAGTATAGTAGCTAAAAAATGTATTAGTCAATTTGTAATGCTCGTAGGTGTAGACAATCGTGCTGCGCATACGGATTCGCGGGACAGAGAATAGGCTAAACCGATTTCCGAGGCTAAAATCAGTGTCGAATAGGTGCGCGTAGAAAAACGTTCGGAAATTCGCCGGATAAAAATCCCGAATTGTCGTGTTTCTGTCTATAACGAGGCCGTGTAGCCAAACGAATGACGGCGAAACTGAAAATCGACTATATTATAGTACAGAAGCCGCACAAAAGCGAATTCCTCGGGCGCGCGCACACATTACGTTATTAAACGCAACCTATCCCATGGCAGTATGGCATAATAATATTATTATTATGTGATTTCGACGCGGTATGGGAAAAAGTCTAAGCGAGAAAAAATTAAAAAACAATAATAAAAATGTCTCGTCGTACTCCACATTATAAAACCGTAGTGGCCGTAGTCGTCGTGTGAGTGCGTACATAATATTATAATAATAATAATAATAATAATAATAATAATATTTAATAGTGGAACGAATTCGAACAGGCACGACGACGTAATAATAATAATTATTATCATTACGACTACCTAGTCGTTAACCGCAGCGGCGGCGGCGGCGGCGGTATGATTTTTAATTTTTTTTTTCTTCGTCAAAGGGTTTCACATCAAAAAGAATTTGACGGTCGCGCGTACGCACACGCTCGCACTCCTATTGGGACGGTAAATATAAAAAAAAAAAAAAAAAAAAAAAAAAAAAAATGTTTTTTCCTAATATCATCGTAACGACGACAAGTATAAAAAAAAATACACGAACTTTCGACTGCAGCAGCGCTAAACTCCTCTCACCCCATGACTGTGTAATAACACTGTGTAACGCGTTATCATTCTCCATCAGCTTCTAAAGGTCAAGCCGTTTCGTAGTCGCCATTCATGTCTGTCACGTGCCGTCCTCTTAAGTTATCGGTAAAAGGTAAAACATATCTAACGGAATATTTCTTCGGAAGAAACGTCTATTACCGTTTATATTCCATTCATTGTGCTAAGGCACAATGGCGTCTACTTAGTTTTCTATTTCTTTTCGTTATTGTGTTCATCGTGGTTCTTCTCTCATCAATCTCGTCCAACACTGGTTCATTCATCTTGTGTTCTATCCATCCATTGTTTCTGTCATTGTCGTTATCATTAACAAAACAAAAATTTACTTGTACGCGCCCGACGCAGGGCGTCGATACAAATTCAGTGGCGTTCCCGGGAACTTTTGACGTCGCAGTATAAATAAACGATCAACGTTCGTGGATGAATCGTAGAAACTTTGCCCGTTACTCCCGCGACCCGACAACGAGAATGCGAAACGCCGCGAAAACACCGAAACGTATTCAGCAATATATCGAGTGTTTTTCGCTCGCACCTCGGTTAAACTACACGGGATTTCGGGATAAGCTCGAAGACGTTTTTTTTTTTTTTTGTTTTTTTTTGTACAGCCGTCGGCGCGTGAACGCGTTACCGACGTTTCCCTCCAGCCGCCGGTGAAAACAATGCCGGGCGAACCATGTGCAACACGACGACGGAGGGTCGCGCACACTCTTTTAGCGTTTTCAAGCGAACGCCGGGCGGTTTTCGTTATTTTTCTCCTCGTCCGACGGATTTCACGTGTTTTACAGTGTCTTCGGCGGTGATGAAATTCGCGCTCGACGGACAAGCAGAACCGGCCGGTCAAGACGGACCGCCGCCGCCGTAGGTCGACCTGGCCGCGTGTCAAAACGGCTCGGCGGGGCCAAAAATAATACGCTCCCGTCATCGTCGTCGTCGTCGTCGTCGTCGTCTTCGTCTTCGTCGTGCGGTCGTATCGCGTCGTCGACGGGTACCCACCCGTCGCGCCGCCGACGAAAAAAATAGTAACTGGGCCGTTTGCGCGTAAGCAGGCGACCGCGTGCGAGCAAATAATATAGACGGCTTTTAATGGGCCACGTCCGAAACCGTCTTTGGACCGGGCCGCCGCCGCCGCCGCCGCCGAGCTTACACGCCAAGGTTGAGGTTAACGTTTCGTCGGACCACGTTGTACGTCGTCGTCGTCGTCGTCGCCGCCGCCGCCGCCGCCGCCGCCGCCGCGCCACCGTGACGTCATCGGCAGCCGCCTCCGCCGCGGGTGTGTTATCAACGCGCGGGTAGGTGACTCGCACGTCTAAAATACAAACCAGCGTTGTCGGACGTACAACAACGCGCGCGCGAAATATGTTCCCCGGACTTGTTAGAACAAATACGCGGAAGAATTAAAATCAAAAAAAAAAAAAAACAAGTATAAATAATATAATAGTAAATCTAAAATATTATTGATTATCGTTACGTTCTGCGCTTATCATCCGAGAGGTGATTTTTTTTGATTTTCTCGCGAGTTTTTTCAATATATCGGAACGCCAGGATATGTACGAAACGTATGTAGATATTAGTTAAAAAAATATTATGGCCTTGTTTCTTGTCCTATGAACGACTTTTCTTCCAGAAATTTCGCTCTGATTTACAACGATAGCACTTTTTCTGAAAGGAAATATGACGAAAAAACATGGGAAAACGGGAGAATAGGTACAATATTAAAGAAAATGTTCAATGCACATGTAATTATTAGCTGTCCCGCGCCCGGCGTTGCCCGTGCCGATTTGTATTATTATTATTTTACCCATATTCATTTTTGGTTTCGGCCGTGTCAGAACTGAATGTAAACAAATAGGTGAAAAGCGGGTAGTCCACCTTTAGTGGACTAAATGTGTTCTGTTGTGATAATACATATAATAGTTTCCTTTAACGTAACATCAAGGTAACCCAAGAATAACCAAAAAATAAATAAATAAGCAATTAGATATTCGTATCGAATATACCTAAACACCCCTATTTTACCACCTAAGGGGTTGAATTTTCAAAAATCCTTTCTTAGTAGATGCCTACGTCACAATAGCTATCTGGGTGCTAAATTTCAGCCCGATCCGTCCAGCGGTTTGGACTAGGCGATGATGAATCCATCAGTCAGGGGACATGTTTTTTATATATATATATATATATATATAGACAATTTTATCATAATATGGCATATATATTGTTAGCAATGCAACACTATCGACTGGACTCCGCTCAGAATCGTTTGTTTGTTAGTAACACGGAATTCCCGTCTATATCCTACTTTCCCGACTTCCCGTCTACGCCAGTGGCTACACCCGTCCTAGGTCAGCTTTTTTTTTTGTTTTTCAACGGTAAACTCTGGGATTCGTTCGGTTTTCCGTTTGGCGCTTAAAACGAGAATACGACGTTTTTCTACGGACGCGAAACACGCGCGGAAATTTCTGTCGGTACGCGGAGAAGAGCCCCGGCTACCGAACGGGTGTAGAAAAACGCGTCGAGATTTCTATAGCACGGCATGGCAATAGTGTTGTTATTATCGTTACCGTGCTGGATAAACACGGCTCGGGGACTTGGCCAAAAATTTGTTGCTTTCGACGATCGCGTAATAAATATCGCGTGCCCGGGCGCGCGCGAATTACCGCGCGAGAGAAAAATATGATTTGTAAGCCCGAAATCCGCGGCCGCACGCGATTCGACACGTCGCGGTTTTCCTTGCGACCCTCCACCCCCATCTCCGCCGCTACCCGTGAGTCTATTATAATAATTACGCTTGTGGACGGGGAATAATAAATAAAAAAAAAAAAAAAAAA